>CM021101.1:809934010-810048141 GCA_007115665.2 Sequoiadendron giganteum | reverse complement strand
CTTGGCAATTCAGTGAAATTGACTCCCTACCAAACTCTCTTTATTTCTCTCTATCTCACCTCTCTTTCACCTCCCTCTCTCTCCCTCCATACCTCTCCCTCCATCTATACTTCCTTATCTACTCTTTATCTCTCATGTATCTCTACCTCTCCTTCCCTCTCTACTTATCTTTTTCTCCTCTTTCCCTCCCAACCTCTCTCTCTCTCTCCCCAATCCCTCCCTCCCCCTATTTCTCTCTCCCCCTATGAGGGTTGAGAGTGTAAGGTTTAGTGTTTAAGGTATAGGGTTGAGGTTATCAGGTTAATTGTATAGGGAATAAGGTTTAGGGTTTAGGATATTAGGTATAAAGTTGAGGGTGTATGGTATAGGGATGATGGATGAGGGTTTAGGGTTTAAGGTATAGGGTTAAGGGTTGAGGGTTGAGGGATAGTGTTTAGGGTTGAGGGTATAAGGTTAAGTGTATAGGGTATATGGATTATGGTTTATGATATTGGGTATATAGTTGAGGATATTAGGTTTAGGGTTGATGGTTTAGGTTTTAGGATTTATGTACAAGTTTAAGGGTTGAGGGTTGAGGTATAATGTTCAGGGTTAAGGGTATGAGGTTAAGTGTATAGGGTATAGGGATTAGGTTTTAGGTTGTAAGGTTAAGGGTATAAGGTATAGGGTTAAGACTTGAGATTGTAGGGTTTTATTTTTAACATTATTCCTAAACCCTAAACCCTAAACATTATCCTTGAACCCTTAACCCTATAATTAAACACTAAATCCTACATTAAACCTTGTACTCTAAACCCGATACCCTCAACCCTATACCAAATATTCTAAACCCTAATCCCTATACTCTATATAGTTAACCCTACACCCCCAACCTTGAACACTATACCTCAACCCTACACCTTCAACCCTCATCCTTATACCCTATACCCTCAACCTTATAACCTAAGCCCTGAACATCATCCCCCAACCCTATACTTAAACCCTAAACCCTACATTCAACCTTGTACACTAAACCCTAAACCCTAAACCTCAATCTGAAACCCAATACCCTCAACCCTATACCCATTATTCTAAACCTTAATCCCTATACCCTATACACTTAGCCCTATACCCTCAACCCTATACCCATTATTCTAAACCCTAATCCTTATGCCCTATACACTTAGCCCTATACACTTACCTCCACTCTCTCCCACTCTCCCCCACTCTCCCACTCTCTCCCACTCTCCTCCACTCTCCCACTCTCTCCCTCTCTCCCTCTTTCTCTATCTCCCACTCTCCACTTCTCCCCTTCTCCCACTCTCTCCCACTCTCCCCCACTCTCCCTCCCTCTGTATCTCCCACTCTATCTCCCACTCTCTCCCTCTCTCTTTCTCCCACTCTCCCCTTCTCCATCCTTCTCTATCTTCCACTCTCCCCCTCTCTCCCTCCCACTCTCTCAGAAACCCCTATACTATCAAAAATACACTAAGAAAACTTAATTTAACATAATGCGCTCGCATTATAATGCGTGCGATTTATAACGCAAGCGCATTTTGTAGTTTACTAAAATAGTAAAAAAATCAATATACCCGTGATTTGAAGGCCCACAGTCTATATATTCCCCTGGTTCTACACATGCTCTGACAAAAAATATATATTTGATGATGTTGTGAAGTGTGCAAGCATTTTTTTCACTTTCCATCACCTTTTCCATGATCTTTTTACCACCTTCGCATGAAATAGCAGAGTCTCGATGTTGAAAGACACATAATATCAATTGAAGTTTGAATTCCATTGAAAACTGATATACAATTGAAGTGTGGAAGGGAACAAGCTTTTGAACAAGTCAAATTGTTGTGGAGTTTGAAGAAAGAAGAAGCTAAGGCTACATAATTGGGTTGAATTCCTCCATTTGAAAGTCTGGTTTTTAAGGTATGTGAAGTCTTTACAAATTTTCTTTCATTCTATTATGGCTTGCTTTCATTTTTGTTTGTCATTATAACCTTAGGTTGTCAATGCACATTTTAAATTAGCAAATTATATACACAATTATTTACACTTGCCAATTATAGAAATTCGGAACCATTCACCAAAATTCATCCTTTAAGACCATTCCCAGACCATTCCAAAGCATCAAACATCTTCAAAATACCCTGCACAAGGTCAAAAGTTCATTACATAGACTAGTCCTTCAACAATTGATGGGGAGTCTTATCTTTGAAGAGCAATCTTTCTCTTCCCAAGACCTATTATTTGGTCTTCCTAGGGTATTCCTCTCTACCCTACTTAGGGATCCATCTTAAACCCCTCTCACCTCATAAGACTCTCCACCAATTTCAAATTCTTCACCATTGCTCTCAATTCACCACTAAGGTTCCCTAGGCTCCACACTGACCCAAAGTATCCTAACCACTCGAGGGGATACGAAAGGTTATTCTCACTATACCCTTGTTGATTTGACTTCTAACTGATCCATCTCATAGGATTCTTTCACCTTGTACCCATCACTTTCTTGAAAAACCCAATTTTAGGCCTTGTAGCCTTTTGCCCAATTAAGCCTCCTAGAACCCGTTTTTTTGGCTTTTCTCAAAAACGATCTTAACAACCCCCAAATATTTTTATAGATTATTTCTAGTGGTACCATAGGCTTCAATATTTACCAGGTGTTTATTCCCTTTGGCATCCGTACATAGGACTATCCTCATACCCCCTATTTTCAAGGGTTTCTAGGGTTCTAGCTCCTTTTTCCAACTTTGACGGCTCCAATGACCTGCTCAACTCTCCTTCTTGCACACACATGTCTAGAATATGTGTGGACACACTCTCTTGCTTTTGATTGGCACAAACCAGTCCATTTAGCAACTTTCTTTACTGTTGTCCTCTCCAAGCCACTAGCCAAAATGCACTTGCACTCGCCTAGTTCTTGATGAATTCACCATCTCCCCTGCAAACCAAGACACCACACACCATATGTACACTATAAAAACATTCCCCTAATTTATTTAAAGTTTCCATGGTAGCCTTGCCATGAGCATTCAAGTGGGGATCATTATTTCCAAAAATTGGCATGAACCGGCTATGAGACCAAAAACTCTAAAAACTTGCAAAACAGAAAGAAATTGAACTAAATGGCTAATATAATGCTTCAAATAGTAATTAAGTGACACAATTGAAAGACTCAAAGCATTAGACAGGTCTTTTCAATCCATTCTTGACTGGATGACGGCACAAAAATAGAAATTCAATGAAATTTGCACTCTTCCAACTCACAAATTCCCCTTCCAAAACTCGAAATTGTACAATAGCTTTCCCACATGCTCAATTATGGTTTTTATGACCTTATATACCTTTCTCCCACATTCTAGGACCCTTGGGTCGGGCTTAGAGCATCATTAATTCCCTTTTCCCACTTTTAGGACAAATTGCCAAGTCTACATGGACTAATTTGCCTAATTTCATCATTCAGGCTTCTCCAAACTTCAAGGCTCTAGACTACCCTAAGTTTGCCTTAACTCACACATCAAAAAAACTATTGGGACTTTACATCATAGTCCTTATTCCCTTGGTGGTTGGAGAGAACCATCAACAATAAAAGACTACTTTTGTACAAGATGATTGTAAGTATTATTTAAATGAAGCCTTCAATGACATATATTTTTCAATTATCTTGAATGGATACATTTTTTAGGAACTAATATTCATCTCATTACCATGGTATAGATAAAATTATCCACCATACTGAAGGAAAAGACAAAGAGGAAACTAATAGACGAAGAGAATGAAACCTTGAATGAAAAGGAGAGAGTTCGGGTGGCGGCATATCGTGAAAAGAAGAAATTGGAAACGATTGATGAGAACAACCCGATTATAGAGGAACCTCAACCATCAAAAAGAGAATGAATTGGCAGCACAAAAGGCACGAATGCGAAAGCATCATCGTAAGACAGATTTAGATACCGTAGTTGGAGACACACCCTCTACGACAAGTGAATATGAAGGGACACCATTAAGCACAAGCGAATATGGAGGGACACCATCTAGCACAAGTGAATATGGATGGTTACCATCTACTGCAAGTGAATATGGAGGGATACCATTTACCGCAAGTGAATATTGTTGGACACCATCCAACACATCTCAAGTTGAGAGTACATCATCACTCGAAATTGACGAAGAAGGTATGCCATCATTCCCATGTGAACCTCAAGGTATGTCTTCTACTCCACCCTGGATTGAAGGTATGCAATCTAGCCCACCTCAATTAAATATTGATGAAATTCCTAATGTTGAGATGTATGTACCTAGGAGAACACCACCAAGAATTTTGCGTAGAAAACCAAAGTATTTGATTAATATTGATGATGAGATTTTGCAGCACATGGAAGGTAAGATTTCAACACGCACTTGTAGAAGATATGCTGATAAGATTTGGGAAAGATTCTTTGAAAGGCTAAATGAGACTACAAGATGTCAACTATTTGTTGAAATGATGTAGGGTGTAAAGTATAGGAACATCATGAAGACTCTTAGGTTGAGAACATCGAATGCATTGAGTGAAGACACTATTGTGAAGAATCTAATGGATGCTTATGAGAGTGTGGGTAAGACCTCACACTCAAAGGATAGTAATGTCACCTGACATGTGATTACATTGACTTTAGTAAGTTGTCAAACAAAGAGAGCTCGCCCAATTAGAAAGACTAGTGAAAAAATAGGAATTAGTAGAAAAAATTTATCAAGAGCCATTCAAAGGCGGCAAAGAATTGAGGGCAATGATACAATTGAATTATGGGCATTCTCGAAGAGACTATCACGAAAATATAAAGAAGTTGTTGAATCCTTGAGAACACTAATTGAAGAGTATTGGAAGAATAACACAAGGCCATCTCCAAATCAAAGGGATGTGGTAAGAAGGAGAATCGGTAGTCAGAATTGTGAGCCATATCCAAAGCATTTTTTTGGATATGACTCAAACCCAAATTTTTTGGAAATTTGAAAATGATTATCCTCAAATTAGTATTTCTCAAAGATATTTTGAACTGCTTAAACCTTTTTATGTCAAGATAAATCACACACGCACTACTTGTTGTTGTAGACTACATATTGAATTTTCTAACCATTACAATGTTTATCGTTCTATATGTTTAGATTTGCATACTAACGATGTTTTGCAGGATTGTGGCATAGAAGCCCCACCAAAATCTTCAAGAGAGTTCTTATCAAAAAATTTATGTCAAATAGAGGATGGCCAGATATTCTATAGGACAACATGCTTGGATGGTTCATGCGAGCATTGTGGTGGCTTCCAACGTATGCTACTATGTCAACATATGGAAAGCACAGATGAGGTGGGACAAAAACTAGTAGAGTTCGGAAAGTATAAAACAGTGGCATATGCTACAAAAGATGGGTCTCAAGCAAAAAGGTGTGATTTGGTTATTGAGAAGATTCTAGTGTACAAATTTATGACCACATTTCGTGACAGTATACTGTCTGAGTATGCAATGCATACCCATAGAGCCTGATGGTTGGACACACAGTTCAAGCTATGCAAGGACACCTTTCTAGTTGGAAGCATAGTATCCGTGGTTGAGTTTGCAGAGAACTATACTCTACAACCACAACATGAGGTGCAGTCACAATATTACAACTCTACACAAGTTTCGATATTTGTGCACATAGCATTCATTCATGCATCTGATAGTATAGATGAGCAAAGGAAGGTAATGAGGGAGTGCCATTTTTACATTAGTGATGATCGCACACATTCTGCAGAGTTTATGCAAGGTTGCTTCCAGATGTTCTACAGTGGTTTGGCTCAAAGGGGCATAGAATACGATCAACATATAATATGGTCTGATAACTGTGCAGCACAGTTCAAGAACTTGCGCATGTTCTACTGGTTGTGTAGGATGCATGTCATTACAGGTGTTCAACATATGTGGAACTTTTGTGAGGCTGGACATGGAAAGGGGGAGCATGATGGTGCAAGAGCATGCGTGAAAAGAGCATTAGCATGAGAAGAGTTAAAGTATAAAGACAATGCAAATTTGATAGATGCAAAATCAATCATCGAGTGGTGTAATGCTTTGATGGGTCCAAGTAATGAAGGTACGTCTTCAGTTCGTAGATTTTTTTGGTTGATGGATGATACTAACATTGCACCATATGAATATTGTTGTACACTAATAGGATCGAGTGAGGTATACTCTTTCCTTAGCTCAAATACAGGTTCATGGAGTATTGATACACGAAAGATGGCATGCTTTTTTTTTTCATGTACAATGCAAGACTGGAATGATTGTGAGTTAGGGGAGTGGGTTGACAAATGGTTCACAAGTTATCTTAGCCCACTTCACACGTATCACCCTCCGACAGCATTGGAACTGACACAGATAGAATCATCGGTCGATTTTGACCACATATCAGATCTAGTTCAATGAGGTGATATATCTACTTTCTACTTGTTGAAATTCCATATCGTTAGCTCTTACTTTGTACTGTATTCATAATGTTGACAAATTCCAAGAGATTTTTTGCACATATCAATGCAGGGCATGTTTATGCAGTTATTGAAAATGAAGACAATGAAGAGGGAACAAACTATTACTTGTGTCATTGTGTTGAGACCAAAAATAAATTGGAGGCCCCACTTATAGATGGAGAAAACATCGAATACCCTACAGGCTCAGTTGTGGTTACTGGAACATGGCTTAGAAGGTACCCACATTCAAGTGTTAAACATTGGCTATTTCAGGACTTTGACATGCATCGTAAGATTCTTCATTACTCGAACCTTGTCGTGGCATCCAATGTTCATTTGACCAAATATGGGGGTAGACCTTTGAACAAGACGTTATGGAAGGTCCGTGAGTCTGACCATAAGGCAATACTTGACACAATAAAGAGTAGAGGAGACTCGGATGGTTCGTTGGATTAATTTTTAAGTATATGCACATTGGTTCTTATTAATTTATACTTGTATGAATATTAATTTGTTTTATACCAATGCTATCATCTTCTTTTACAGTGATTGGTGTCCCCTTGCAAAAAATGCTAATATATGAGCCATCGAAGAGAATGTCAACCAGAAAAGCAATGCAACATCCTTATTTTGATGCCTGCGTGCAACATCTGTAAGTGCCTTCCATCTATTTTTATTTCATTTCCATTTTGGATGCTCTTTCTTTTTCTCTTTTACATTGCGTATTTGTAAGTAAACTACTAAGGGTTGATTGATCTTTCATTGCAGAAAATGCTGATTTAAGAGCCATTATCAAAAATCTTAGCGAAAAAAGCAATGCAACATACTTATTTTGATGATTTTGACAAATCTCAATTTTTATTTCAAGCCATTATAAGAGATCATGTGAAGCTTAGCGAGGGAATCTCAAGTTACTTATTTGAAGTTAACCTCATGTGAGCACCTATGATATAGACATTTAAAAAGAATCTTGAATGTATGAGTGACATTGTAAAAGATCTGAGAGAATGAAGTGCTAGAGGCATTGTAATAAGATTTAATTACATAATGAGATATACTCAAATATTTTAAGGTTGAAGTTCATGTTTGGTGTAGTAGCACCTTGTTCTGTAAATGCCTTGAGTAGGAAAATTTGCAAACTTTGAATTTTGAAATGTAAACAATGTGAAAAAGGTCATATAAAGGTCATGTTAACAATTTGTACACTTTTTTTGCAACTCGTGTGAGCAAGTAGACTGTTCCAACACATCCTAGTAGGTATGTTTATGGTAGGCGTGGTCCTCTTTCACACCGAAACACATGGAATCGCTTCGAGCTATGTTCCACCGGATCGATCCCTTAAGGGTCCAAAGTGCAAAATAGCTGCAAACTTTAGCATGCTATTACTTGGATACCGTGACACTTAGAATCTTCTCGTCTAACCCTATAGAAAGGCATTGGACCCCTCTAGAAAAACCTCTCTTGATTTTGGCTATCTTGGAGTGGTTTTCTCGCGGCGATAGATTTTCACTTGATGGAAAACGTGTCAAATTCAAGCTGTGCAAACTTGCAAAATGGTGCAACTTTCACTCTGCAACTCATGTGAGCAAGCGGACTATTCCAACACATTTGAATAGGTATATTTATGGTAGGCATGGTCCTCTTTCGTACCGAAACACGTGGAATCGCTCCAAGCTATGTTCCACCGGATCGATCCCTTAAGGGTCCAAAGTGCAAAATAGCTGCAAACTTCAGCATGCTATTACTTGGATACCGTGATGCTTAGAAAATTCTCGTCTGATCCTATAGAAAGGTGTTGGATCCCTCTAGAAAAACCTCTCTCGATTTTTGCTATCTTGGAGTGGTTTTCTCGTGGTGTCGGATTTTCACTTGATGGAAAACGTGTCAAATTCAAATTGTGCAAAGTTGCAAAGCGGTGCAACTTTCGCTCTGCAACTCATGTGAGCAAGTGGACTATTCCAACACATCTGAATAGGTATTTTTATGGTATGCATGGTTCTCTTTTGCACCGAAACACGTGGAATCACTCTGAGCTATGTTCCACCAGATCGATCCCTTAAGGGTCCAAAGTGCAAAATAGCTGCAAACTTCAGCATGCTATTACTTAGATACCATGATGCTTAGAAACTTCTCGTCTAATCCTATAGAAAGGTGTTGGACCCCTCTAGAAAAACCTCTCTCGATTTTGGCTATCTTGGAGTGGTTTTCTCGTGGCGGCGGATTTTCACTTGATGGAAAACGTGTCAAATTCAAGTTGTGCAAAGTTGCAAAGTGGTGCAACTTTCACTCTGCAACTCGTGTCAGCAAGCAGACTATTCCAACACATTTGAATAGGTATTTTTATGGTAGGCATGGTCCTCTTTCACACTGAAACACGTGGAATCACTCCGAGCTATGTTCCACTAGATCGATCCCTTAAGGGTTCAAAGTGCAAAATAGCTGCAAACTTCAGCATGCTATTACTTGGATACCATGATGCTTAGAAACTTCTCATCTGATCCTACAAAAAGGTGTTGGACTCCTCTAGAAAAATCTCTCTCGATTTTGGCTATCTTGGAGTGGTTTTCTCGTGGCGGTGGATTTTCACTTGATGGAAAATGTGTCAAATTCAAGTTGTGCAAAGTTGCAAAGTGGTGCAACTTTCGCTCCGCAACTCGTGTGAGCAAGAAGACTGTTCCAACACATCCAAATAGGTATTTTTATAGTAGGCATGGTCCTTTTTCGCATCGAAACACGTGGAATCACTCTGAGCTATGTTCCACCGGATCGATCCCTTAAGGGTTCAAAGTGCAAAATAGCTGCAAACTTCAGCATGCTATTACTTGGATACCATGATGCTTAGAAACTTTTCGTCTGATCCTAAAAAAGGCGTTGGACCCCTCTAGAAAAACCTCTCTCGATTTTGGCTATCTTGGAGTGGTTTTCTTGTGGCAGTGAATTTTCACTTGATGGAAAACATGTCAAATTCAAGCTGTGCAAAGTTACAAAGTGGTGCAACTTTCGCTTTGCAACTCGTGTGAGCAAGCGGAATGTTTCAACACATCCGAATATGTATTTTTAAGGTAGGCATGGTCCTCTTTTGCACCAAAACACATGGAATCACTCCGAGCTATGTTCCACCAGATCGATCCCTTAAGGGTCCAAAGTGCAAAATAGACTTCAACATGTTATTACTTGGATACCATGATGCTCAGAAACTTCTCATCTAATCCTATAGGATTGTGTTAAGCCTGTCTACAAAAACCTCTCTCGGTTTTGGCTATCTCGAAGTGGTTTTCCAGTGGTGGCGGATTTTCACTTGATGGAAAAAGCATCAAATGCAAGCAGTGCAAAGTTGCAGAGTGGTGCAACTTTCGTTCTGCAACTTGTGTGACCAAGCGAACTATTCCAACATGTCCAAATAGGTATGTTTACACTAGGCATGGTCCTCTTTTGCACCGAAACACATGGAATCGCTCTGAGCTATGTTCCACCGGATCGATCCCTTAGGTTGGAGGAGTCTTAAGTTGAAAATTTGTAAGTTGTTTAAAGAAACAAATTTGAAATGATATTGAATGGCCCACTTAGCAATCATTGCATCTAAGTGATGCTCACAGAGGTGAGGCACTAGGCCTTCCCGGGAGGTCACCCATTCCAGTAAACTCCAGCTCAAGCGCTTAACCATGAAGTTTTTTCCCCAAGAAGGATAGTGGAAAAGGCAGAATCCAGTGTACTTTTGATGAGTGGAAAGGAATTCCTAAGAGACATGAAGGAGGAAGGAGTTGTCTATGCAATCATGTTGAAGCCAAAGGAGGAGGAGTCACCTAGTCGGCTACCTATGACAACAGAGGTGAAGCAACTATTGGATCAGTTCAAGGATATCATTTGTGAAGGCACACCAGCTACACTACCACCTAAGAGGGCAATCAGTCATCAAATTGACTTTGTACCAAGAGCAACATTGCCTAACAAGGCTGCATACAAAATGACACCGGAGCAGAACAAGGAGATAGCAAGGCAAGTTCAAGAACTTTTGGACCAAGGGTTGATCAGGAAAAGAATAAGCCCATGTGTTGTTCAAGTGGTGTTGGCACCTAAGAAGGGAGATAAGTGGAGAATGTGTACTGACTCTAGGGCCATAAATAGGATAACCATTAGATATAGGTTTCCTATTCCTAGGATAGAAGACTTAATGGACTGTTTAGGGGGGTGCTAGGTACTACTCCAAGATTGATTTGAAAAGTGGCTACTATCAGATTAGGATGAAAGAGAGAATAAGGACTATGATATAAAGTCCCAAGAGTGTTTTTGATGAGTGAATTGGAAATAGGTTTGTTAGGGGCTTGCGGTTTGGGTAAGTCTTGGACACTGTGAGCATTTTGAGCAATGTTGCCTTGGCTATTTGTCCTAAAAGTTGGAAAATGACACTAATGATGCTCTAAGCCAGACCGAAGGGTCCTAGAACATGGGAGAAAGGTATATAAGGTCAGAAAAACCCTAATACCTAGGTTGGAGGATTTTTTTCATGAATTGAGACTTCGAGAATACATTTTTGTGATTGGAAGAGAGCAAGTTTTCATTGAATTTTTGTGTTTGAGCCTTCATCCTGTTAAGAATGGATTGAAGGGACTTATCTAATGCTTTGATTCTTCCATTTTTGTCACTTAGTTATCTTGTGTAGCATTATATTAGTCATCTAGACCGACTGGTTATCTTTTCGCAAGTTTTTGGTTTTCTTGGTCTCATTGTTGGTTCAGGCCAGTTTTGTGAATAATGAGTCCCACTTGACTTCTCGTGGCTTTCCTCTCATGGCCACTTGGAATCAAGTTGGGGACTATGTAAATAGTGTACATATAGGTTTTGGGGTCTTTTTTTGCAGGGAAGGTGATGAAATCATCAAGCACTAGGCGAGTGCAAGTGCATTCTGGCTAGTAGCTTGGAGAGGACAGCAGCAAGGAGAGTTGCTAAATGGATTGGTTTGTGCCAATAAAGAGTATTGGAGTGTAGGCACATGTATCTCAGTCATGTGTGTGCTAGGAGGAGAGCTGAGGAGGTCGTTGAAGCCCTCAAAGAAGAAAAAAGAGCCAAAAACCATAGGAACCCTTGAAAATAGGGGGTTTGAGGACAATCATATGTACGAAAACTTGTAGGACCTAAAGCTTGGTAAATATTGGAGCCTTGATGATCAAAAGAAAGAATTTACAAAAACATTTAGGGGTTGTTAAGACTAATTGTGAGAAAAGTCAAGAAAATGGGTTCTCGGAGGCCAAATTGGGGCAAAAGGCTACAAGGCCTAAAATTGAGTTTTTCAAGAAAGCAATGGGTAAAAGGTGAAAGAATCCAATAAGATGGATCAGTGAGGAGATAAATCAACAAAGGGACAACTAGGATACTGGTGCGGGGACACCTCGACTCTTGAAATTTATGACAAGCTTCATAATTTTGTAATGTTTTAGTCATTTAGAATTTCGTGGGACCATGTTAAGAAATGGTTAAGTGTTTAAAATTGCAATGATATATTCATCAAAAGGATTAAATGACAGTTGTAACTGAATGGGAATATCAGGTAGATGAACAATTTGTCTAACTACCCTAGAATCTCTATAAAGAGACAACATGTAACCGAATACGGGGAGAGAGAGGAAATAGAGAGTGCAACTACGGGAAAACAAAAAAGAGAGTAAACAAGAGGGAGAGGAAATCGGGCTCTCTGGCCTTTGGCCAAAGAGCCATTTAAAGCATGTATGTTTTTGAAGTGTTAATATCTGGAATTCATTAAAGAGGAGTTTCCATTTCTCGTCGTGTCGTTCTCTCTATCTTTCCTGGTTTATTGTTTTGCAAATTGTGAATGTAGATTAGTTTTGAAGGATTCGCTATTGTTTTGAATGTCATGGATGTCTTGTTTTCGGGTTTCTTTATGACACTCCCGAATGGAATGGGAAAAACAGTTTTAGTTGATAGGGAATATACGTAATATAACCAAGTGTGAAATTCGTATATGGTTTTAAATGTATAACGGTTTTCAAAGAAACCATTACATCACTCGACCATTGTGTTTGAGCAATGTGTGACTTGGGCTTTGAACAACGGAAAGGTGGCGGATAGAGTTAGAGGCTTAAGAACATGTCTTGATCAGTAGTGATCAGTAGTGATTAGTAGTGATCAGTAGGTTAAGGAGTGAGAAGGGTGGATGAGCCACTGTCTTGTGTTGTTTCCTCTGCATCAGAATGGTATCAGAGGTAGAAGGTTCTGAGCATGTAGAAGGCAATCTACACCAGGAAGTAGCATGGGTTCTTGGTTGCAAGTTGATCCATCCAAGCTATAGGAAGAACGCAGTTGTTCTTGCATGTGTGAAGATCTCAAGTTGGGGTCTTCATATTGTCTACACCAAGATGAAGCTAGGTAGAAGGTGCAATGAGAGCAACCACTAAGAGAAGGGTGGGAAGCATCTTCCAGAATCTTGTGTGGGTAAGATGGTAGTATTCAGGATTCAATGGCAATATTTAGATATATAAATATTGTGATATTGCTATCAGGATTTAATTGTGTAGTTTTACAAGTCAAACTCATTGACCCATGATTCATCAGTAGTGGTTCACAAGAACCCATCTCTCATGATAATGAATGGTTCATAAGGAGGAAGGTAAATCTTCATACATTTCTTCTATCACAAATGAGATAAGTGCTTGGTTTCATGAAGGTCATGAGACAATCATTAATGGGGAGTGGATACATGAAGAACTAATGGAGAATGATAATGGCTTCAGACCTGCTATAAAGGAATTTTTTTTTTGTTTCAATAATGCAAGAGGTTTTTGGTTTCACTACCAAAATGAGCCTATGAAGAATGCATGTGAAACTCCTTTTGACCTTGAGGGTGTACTTACTCCATCTCAAGGATCATGCATTGAGGATGGCATAGATCAATGCTACGGCTAACCAATTAATAATTATACACGTGAATAAGTCAAACATGTACATGTCAATAAGGGAACTACAAGTACTCATAAACACGTAAGCCTCAAAAAGTATACAAACGAATACATAGTATACACAAATTAAAACAAATTAAAACAAAGTATATGCAGGAATACAAGGTATATGCATGAAAACATGTAAGCCAAAAAGTATACACTCGAATGCACGTAAGTCACAAAGTATACACGTAAGTTGTAAAGTATACACTTGAATATATGTAACTCATATCTATTGAACCATCAATTTAGAATGCAAATATGGACAAGCATTGAAAAAAGATATTTGTATTAACCAAATAGCCATGTAGGCATACATAAAAATATGTCGATATAAGTATGAAATATATGTACAAAATAGCCATATAGGCTTACGAGAATGCCATCTAGGCATACAATGTCAAATATGTCCAATAAAAAATGTGTACAAAACTGCCATGCAGGCATACAATAAAAGACTATGGAATCAAAAGTCATTGCTCTCCATGCCCAGGAAATAAAATATTTCCCCTTCCTTTTCGCTCGGATGGTGATAGGCTTGTCACTAGTTTTTGCTGCACTCGTGGAGTGCTCCTGCTACTCCTCCTAGGGTTTAGTTCATGGTGAAGTTTTAACTGTTACAATAAGAAGTAAAGACATGAATATATAGAAATTACATTATAAAAAATGATATATTTGACAAAATAATCACTTACAGCCATCTCACGATCTCTCTCCATGAGGGAAATATCCTCACGCCCATGCTTAGGCATGCTCAAGCCCTATATAAACCATACAAATAGACAAAAACTACTTGAATCAATAATGGTTTGATTTCTGACTAACTAACATCTATAACAACAAATGTAAATTAAAATTTACTAATTTGCCTCATCCCTCTTCTATCAGAGCCATCGAGGATTGTATAGTAGATGTCACACCAATATCCATTGCCCTCATCACATTCAAAAGTGTATCGGCTTGCAACAACTAAAAATAAAACAACAAATTATTCAACATAATCAATGATGTGCATGTATAAACTACACAAATCTATTAAGTACTTGATTCATTAGTTAAACTCTTTATTCTATTACCTATATGAAGGTTTGAGTAAATCCACCGCCACTAGGAAATGTTCCATCAAAACCTCCAATATTAGTTTGTTCAACATCCAAAATTGCATATTAAATTACCATTCGTAAAATAATTCCATTAATATGCAATAAACTTATAATTGTTTACTAGTTACATACCCTAGCGATAGGTGTACTGCAAAAATAGGTTGGTGGGGGGCCGGTGTATCCAGTCTCAACACTATGACCCTGCAATTTTATTAAAATCATAAAACATTTTTAGTTAATCTTGCATTTCAAAATAGAAATTTAATAAATTAAATTCAATGAACACATGCAATAACTTTTACCTGACTATCAATGCCATATGCCTCATGCAAAATGTCAGCTGCCCTCTCCATCTCCATAGCTACAGACGAATCCTGCATACCAGTCTCCTGAGGGTCGGTGGGGTCATGTGAACAAGTAGCCCTGCAAGATTGACACACATGTGTTCGAAGACCACCACTAGAAGACTCCCCTGGATGGCATTGTAGAATAGGGCTAGTATGATGGATGACACTCTAGGTCAAAGTGCTAATTGCCTACAATGTCTCTACATCAGCACTTTCCTTCATGACGGAAGGCATAACAATGTGCTCATGAGGCAGCCTAGCGAGAGCTCATCTACCTTGCCGTGTAGGATCCAGCTGTGCACCAGGTCTATCCTGAGCTGACCCCCCACCTCTCCCCTGGAAAACCCTCATAACAAAATAATTTGGGATTTTGTTCAATATGAACTCACTGTATAGTTTCCTAAGGAAATATTGTGGGACCTCACAATTGTTGCACGGTGGGTAATCGAAGACCATGTACCACCTATCATAAAATCGCTCCTTCATTTGTTGGTGGTGGCACCAATGGATAGGAAACCTCTTTGCATTGAGGGTGAGATTTTTATTTTTGTGTGGGTCAGTGAATAATGAGCACAAATCACCTTTTGTTATTTTTAAATCTTTCACATCCTTGTATGATAGTTTATTTGTATAATACTCCCTAACCACCTGCCTCCTATCTTCCCATCCAGTTATTTGTTTGCTAATTGAATCTACGTTTGTTAACATATCTTTCAAGGAATTTGCTAGGGTCATTCTTTCTGTGGTTGAACCATTTGGATCACTCAACCTATTGATCAAATCCTCAATTCTTTTTTTGTTATTTTCAATTTCACTCATTAAATTTTGTTGAGTGCTAGGAGGGGGTTGAGTGATTGGTGGAGGAGGTTGATTTTGTGGTTGATTTTGATCTTAAGGATTTGGTTGGTCCTCCTATTGAGGATTTTGAGGGTTTTTAGGTTGATTTGCATCTCCTAAAATTTCAAACAAATAGATATCAAATTCAACCTAAAACTAACAAATTCAAAATAAAAAGCATAGAATCCTTACCTCTTACAGCTCCTCATCGTCGTGGTGCCATCGTTGCAAATAAATTCGGATGCTTGGTGAAGAAATTCCTCTCCTCGAACGCGAGCGCGCTATTTTGGTGTTTTTGGCCACGGGTGCATAAAAAAACTAGTCGAAATGCAAATGAGAGATTTACATTTCTTTTTTTACTTTTAACAGTCGATAATGCGAGTGTGTTATAACACGCTCACGTTATTTCTTTGCAGTTTTTTATCCACTGGGACCTTACCTAGGTTTAATCGACGACATAATGCGAGCGCGTTATAACTCGCTCGTGTTATGTCCAAAAACTTTTTTTTTAAAGGGTTTCCATGGAATGGCTACCCATTTCCATGCACCCGCCCTTTTCATATTGCTAAAACATTGTATGACATGGTTACAAATGCTTTTTATTTTTGTTCAACCAATGCTAGTATTGTACATATCTAGATATGCTAATAAACTTTCCCTCCCCCCCTATGAGAGAATTTTAGTGATAGATAATACAACCTTGGACATTCTGAACAATCATATTCATTCTTCCCCTAGTCTCTCTCCTCTTGGTGATGAAGAGATTTTGGAGTCTAAAGAACTAATTATTGAGAGTTTTGAGAATCCTAGTTGTTTCTCTCCTCTTACCTCTCTTAACAATCATGAAAACACCACCATAAGGAATCATGACAATAACATTTGTCCTTCTCCTATTATCTCTCCTAGATGCGAAGATGATACTTTGTCATTAGAAGATACAATCGATGAAAGTCATCAGTATCTTAGTTGTCCCCCTTCTCCTAGGGAACCCCTTATTAAACAAGATAATCTCACCATTGATCATTACCCTCCTTGTGATGAATTTATTCTAGAAGAATCAACCTTTGAATGTGAAGAACATTCGATTTGTAGTTCTCCGAAAAACTCTCCTACTAAGGAGACTATCATGATGCAAGAACGTGTGGAAACTGACACCTATCCTTTAAACACTCAACCTTCCCTAGGAGAAGATAATCATGTGACATTCAAATCCACTTCCTTAACCATTCATAAACACAAAAACAAGATTCTTGAGGTTATGACTACACAAGTGGGATTTCCTTTAATTAATGAGCCTCCTAAGTCTTCTCCCACTAGTGAGTCACATAAAAAACTAAGAGATATCTTGAAAATTCATGATGCACTCTACTCATACCAATGTTTCATAGCCACTAAGTTGTAATTTAGTGACTCAAACATCTAGTGGATCACACACTACTCCTACTCTATTCCCCCTTTCTCACCTTAGAGTCCCTCGTGTTGAGGACCTTAAAAAGACTCTTGCTGATATATTTGTCTAGGAGCTTATTCAACATTCACCTACAGTTAGATTTCTATTTCATGAAATGGCTCAAATACAGAAGGAGGAGATTGGATCTTACATAAAATAAAACAATATCAAACCCCCCTCTTGTCCCATGCCAGTGACCCAATCTGACATCACATTCTCTAAACATGAGTTGCCCTCACTTGAGGTTCAGAACAAGCATTATCCATTGATCATAAAGATGATCATTAATGAAACTCTAGTCAGGCACACTCTCATTGACAATGGAGCAGAAATTAATCTTTGTAGCATGGACCTCCTAAACACACTTGGCATGGACAAAAATCTCATTCAACTTAATGATGTTCATATTTGTGGCTTCGACAATGTTAATAGGAAACCACTAGGGATGATTACATTACCTATCACAGTTGAACCAGTAGTGTTGCCTACTCCTATCCATATCATGCAAGGACCCCTTCCATACAATATCCTCCTAGGGAGACCCTAGATTCATGCTATGAAAGGAGTCTCATCTACCCTTCACCATACAATGAAATATGAGTACAATAACAAGATATACACGGTTGATACAGATTCACAAATCTATGAATCAACTAATCACAACTTTTCCAACTCTCCTAATCCTTTCATATCTAGATCCAAATTTATACAATTTGTTGCTAATCCTTCACCCACAACAAAACTCTTTCATGATCATTGGGGGTCGTTAGATTCTACACCTCCTTCCAACACAAACTCCAAAATCTCACTCTCTTGGTCCAAAGAGTCATAAACAAACCATTCATTTTCAGAAACACATTCTAATAATGATTGGGGTCTTACACGTCCCTTTAAAGGAGAATGTGAAACCTCACGACCTACACCAAAACCACCCTATGTTTTCTATGCTCAACTTCATTCCACATCAATAACATTACCCCATTTTGGTGATGGGGGCTATATACCTCCCATCCCTCATGGAGTAACAACATATCACACTCAAAAGGATTTGTGTTCTTGTACAACAACCAATCCTTCTCAAAAGTACCCAAACCCTTCATATAACTTGGAAGATCGTTATGGTCTCAACCACCATCTCCTTCCTACACATGGATGCCATGAAGACATAATGCAAAGTGACATATCATACTCTTCCAAGAAAGATTTACGGTTCCCTCCCTCCTCTCCTTTTTCCTCAAACAATAAACTTCCAACATCTCATGGAGCTTGGTGCTCTCCCTTCCGTGGGGGCACCTAATTCCTCTCCCTAATGCATACCTTCATCCTTTCGACTCACCTTTTCCTTGCACCAAGTGGAGGCAAGGTGTTTGTTAGCCTTTTTCTCGTATGTCACTTATCGTTACCTCTTTTGACTAGACCTTAACATCTCATGAACATACACGAGAAAGCTTGAGATGTGGACAAGATGTCTTCAAGTTAACTTGTGTGTGACATACATATCCCCTCTTGCCTTTCTCCACTTTAAAGAAATTTCTCACAAAGTGGTGTGTAGCAATTCCTTTTAAGTGGGGCATACATTGGCATCATTTCTCTTTTTCATTTTCCTTGGTTCCTGTTGTGCATGTTTTGCACACATGCCCCGCCATGAGCAGGGAACCCCTCTTTTCTCTCTCGATGGGCTAATTTTCTCTCATCTTCTTTTGTGTGCCCATTTCTTGGAGCCTAAATTGGTCATGTGTCATCAAACGATCAAGTTCCCCTGAACAAATTCACCTACCTAAGTTTCACTAAATCTTTTGCTTTCGCGGAAGTGCCCCTATAGGTTTCCCTTTGCCAGTTGCCTCGACATCCTCTAGGCCTCATCCTTGCTCGCTCAATTCATTTTTTCCTTCATTTTGACTTTGGGGACATGTTTCCCATGGATTTGGGATGTTTTTGTGGTGCCTAAGTGAACTCCCAAGGTTTCGTTAAGTTTTAGGAAGTTGCGGAAATTTTATTTCGAAACTCCATCCCTCCATGGCCATTTCAGGAACTCTGCCTCACCATGTATGTTCCAAACAAAAAACTCCAAACAACATTTCAGCCAGGGAAATCTGGCCTCCGAGGCCTGGATCGTCCATCGCCCTTTCAAAACAGCATTTTGGCCAAGGAAATCTGGCCTCTGGGGCCTGAACCATCCATCACCCTTTCAAAATAGCATTTTGGCCAGGGAAATATGGCCTCCAGGGCCTAGACCATCCACCGCCCTTTCAAAACAACATTTTGACTAGAGAAGTCTCGCCTCTCACACCCGGAATGTCCAAACTCCCTCCCAATTTGGAAACGAACTTTGACCCACATGCTCAAATTGAACCCTCTCCTGCATGAACTTTTCAAAGTCCAAATTTGAAGCTGGGAGAAACCATTTGGGTTGCCCTACCCTACTCACCCTTTCAAAATAGCATTTTGTCTAGGGAAGTCCGGCCTCTCGGGCCCGGAACATCCAAACACCCTCCCAATTTGGAAACGAACTTTGACCCACATGCTCAAATTGGACCCTCTCGTGCATGAAATTTTCAAATTCCAAATTTGAAGCCAGGAGAAACCATCTGGGTCACCATTCCCTATTCCCCTTTCAAAACAACATTCTAGCCAGGGAAGTCCGGCCTCTCGGGCTTAGAATGTCCAAACGCCCTCCCAGTTTGGAAACAAACTTTGACCTGCATGCTCAAATTGGACCCTCTCCTACATGAACTTTTCAAATTCCAAATTTGAAGCTGAGAGAAACCATTTGGGTTTCCCTACCCTATTTTCCCTTTCAAAATAACATTCTAGCTAGGGAAGTCCTACCTCTCGGGCTCGGACCGTCCAAACTCCCTCCAGTAAACTGCTAATGGCAATTCACACTGAATATTATGATCTTTTGATGGTGCATAGATGGATATAACAAGGATTTTGCAAGATTTGACTAACATTTGCCTTGATTTGTGTATGAAAGCACTTATGGCACTTTGTGTACGCAGGATTCAAGAAGCCTATTGCAGGTCTGTCAGGGAGACCCATTGAGAAATTTGAACAAAGAAAAGTGCATAGCTCATGTCACCATTCATTTTATATCCACCTTTCTTCGTAGCACCCATCAATAGAGCCGGTATTAGAAGAAGGAATGTGCCAAGGAAGTCAATGACAAAATACAAGGGTGTGGCCTCGAAGAAATCATAAGGGGTTTTCTGCCCGAATCAGGGGCAACCAATCCATTGATTCCAGTCATCGATGAGCCCATTTGATCCAATGAATAAGGTTGCAATTCCATCAAGAAAAGGGAAACTTTTAGGCATTTTTAGCTACAGTAAAAGAGAAATAAGCTAGAAGATAAACTGCTATAGCACCTGGGCACTAAAAAATAAAATAGAGAAAAAGACCAAAGATGTATTTTAAATTGCTGAATATTGTGGGGTAGGTGAAGCCCTAGTGCAATCAAATATGGGCCACACAATGTAAATCAATCCTAGCCATTCATTCGAGCTTTGGAAAACTATAAATAGGGGTCTCCCTCTCATTTGTAAATAGTTGGAGAGTTGGTGTAAAGACATTTTGCAGCAATAGAAAGCAACATTGCATGATTTATGGGTGTTTCCATTTGAGTTTTCTCATTATGTGTGCATGGTTCTACTTCCCTATTAGTTTAGTAGTTAGTTTCTTGAAGGGAAGTGATGATTGTGTTTGTTGTTACAGTATTTGATGAATTTCTAGCTCATGCTTTTTGTGGTTTATTTATGATGAATCACTTTGTAAAGCTAGTTTGAACTTCTTTACTCTATTTCTACAACTTAGTTCGATTGCATGTGCATGATGTGTGTGTAATCTGAAAATCTACAGTCCTTAGAAGATTGCACTGGTTTTGTGTAACTGTAGGTTCCTCTTAGCCAAGAAAAATCTAGTTTAGGGAGTTTGTCTATTGTTGCAGCCTCCATGATCACTGTTCATTTGTGGTTTTAGATCCAAGAACCTCTTCTCTTCCCTGGCCTTTTTTTTTTTTTTTTTAAGTAACCTTAGGCAAGGTTCATTGCACATTATAAAGCTAAATCTAATGTTGAAATAAAGTTCTAGACTATTGTTTGAACCTCCAGCCAACGCACAGCAACTCTCTCATCCTAAGAACTCCATTTGTAGACCTAACTTCCCACACTTTGTAACTCATCTGTAAGACCACCTTGTGATTCCATAAAATCATATAAGTCAACTGAGATATTCCAAGCACTGTCAAGACTTGAAATTAGAGACCTTGGGATAGTGTTCTACAATTTGATTGTGGAAGATTGTCTTTCAAGAGAGGTGATACACCTATGCATTACCTATGTTGAGAAATGCATAAAAAACACATCAATAGTTCCTAGTGCAGCCTTGGTACTTCATACGATGATTCTCTCAATTGGTGGATGACATTGGGTGTAATGTCTTTCATGAAAGTGACCTTTCTCAACATATTACATTCTTCTTAGTGGCCTGATGCGACGCATTGCATCCCCTAAGTTGTGAATCTTCTATCCTTTGATTGGTCCTCTTTTGGAGACATTACATGCAATGTTCCCTAAGTTAAAGACCTCATATGAACTAAACAAGACTCCTTCGAACACTTTCATTTTTTTCATTTTTGCACTTTTCACGTTTGTATTTTGCATGTTGCACTCTTGCACTTGTGCATACATGGCCACCTTGCATAATACAACTTGCATGACTGTGGTGCCATCTTGCACTTGTTCATGAGTTCTAAGCATCCAAGGCTTTTCTTGTCTCATGAACCACAACCTTGTCTTTTGTGGCACCTTATCAAAGTTATCATGAGGTATAACTTTGGTATGGTTTGAGCGGGAAGGCCAACTAGTAGCAAGACTTTCCCCATAGCCACATTTTTGTGTGTGACTGCATACCAACCGTGTGTATGTATCTCACCACCTTTAGGCATTCTCACCCGATGGACAACCAAAATTCTCGTCGGCCTAGAGTGAGTACATCCTTTTCCTTTAGACAAACAACCTAGATCTGATCCACAACTAGCTGGACAAACGATCAAAGCTTGATCCAAATTTTTGCTCTCCACTCTTTCACATCACTCCTTGTGTGATCTTTTGTACTTATGTTTTGTTCATCATGGGATCTTGATCCTAGGGGCTTGATCATCTCTCTCGATTGATGAAATCTCATCTTACTAGCATGAATACATTGGATCCCTCTCAACATGCATGATTCGGCTACTTTAGTGTGAGTTTGAAGTAAGTTCATACTCTCACTAAAGTGGGGGCTAAATGTGTCACCAAAAAGTGTATACCTTGGTACTTTTTCACTCATTTTTTCCTTTTCCATTGGATTTTGGCCTTGTTTTACCTTGATTCAGTCTTGAAAGCTTGCAAATCAATAACAATCTAACTGTGTTTAACTAAGGTGTTGTGAAGTGTTGTAACACATTTGCTCATTTTTCTAAGACCCTTCCAATATAATTCAGCTAAAAAACCTCTCTTTACCCCTTTCCAAGCCTTGTGACAAAGTGTTGTAAAGTGTTGTAATGCATTTTCACACTTTCCTAGGCTTATCACCCCTAATTTAACCCTTTTCAATGCTAATTTTGTCCCCTTAATGTACTTTTAGGCCCGATTAAAGTGTATTTTGGGAGGCAAGGTTGATTAACCTCATTAATCACTATTTTATTCCTAACCACCACTTGGATTTTCCCAAGTGGACTAGATCGCCACTTTGGGAGACATAGTCCTTTTAGGCACAAAATTCAAAATTCAAACAATTTTTTAACGGGAATTTTCCTCCTAAGCCCTAAGGTCAGCCTATCATGATTCATTCTCAAGAAAATTAGGGCTTTGCATGTACAAATAAGGGTTTTCATCCTCATTTTTCCCTCTAAAAATTCCATTTTTCCACCTTCACTCAATCTTCACAATCACTCTTGCACTCAAGCTTCCAAAGCAAGCAATCAAGCACAAGGGCATCAAAACAAAAACTCCATTGGAGTTGATCCATGCATGTTGCAAAAATTTTCAACAAAGGATATGGTAAGTGTTCATATTTGCATCATCATTCAATCATCTTTCCTTCCTTTTTTCCTCATTTAGATTATATTATCAAAAAGGGGTTTGACTAAGGAAAACCCCTAATCTCTAACGCTAACCATTGTCTCCTCTTTGCATGTGATTTGTAGGTTTTTATATGTAGGTTTGTCAAGAAGAATGGTGTTAGAAAGGTGTCCTCAACACACCAAAAGAATTCAAGTCAACAAAGCCCTAGTTGTAGCTTAGAGACCCCTTTCAACCCATTTTTCATACAGTCTGAACCAAACACCTATAGGGATCCGAAGTGTAGACCGAAGGCCCTAATCTCCACCTTCAGATTCCAAAAAACCCAGAAGAGGAATAGGTCACCCATAATGGTGACCTAGTCCCTTTGAGCTTTTTATTTTAGGATTTTGACATTTTTGGATACCCATTTGATAGAAACCCACTCCAACAGATTTTCCTGATAGTAGGACTAGGTCACCCAACTTGGTGGAAGTGTCCCTGTGAAGCTTTTTGATAGATTCTAGAGCATTTTAGGACTCCTCATCTACAAATTCCAATACCCAAGTGCACAAGTTCTGTTATTTCTAGTTTCCTTTATGTATTGCATTCATTTAGGACATATAGTTTAGATAATTTATATTTATTTTACATTGCTTTGTTTACATTTCATAGATTAGTTTAGCATCATTTTATTTTCATTTGTTAGCCACACAGCACACACCTATCACAACCCTATCAATCAACCCCTATCCCTTTGAATGCAATCACATAAAGCGTATCACTACGTGAAAGAGAGCTATTCCTAAACCAAGTGCTTCTAGGGTGAAAACCCCTAGGAGCCTAGTAAAGGGAATCCTCTCTGCCTTGTTTGTATATGTTTTTGGTGGTTCAATTATATCCAGAATGAACAACAACAAAGCATGTCCCACAGTTGAATCTACTATCATGTAAATATTAGGAAGGGGAAAGTCATCTTTTAGAGATGCTTTATCAAGGTCGTGAAAATCCACAGATTCTAATATGATTATTATGTTTTGCAACTACGACAATGTTTGAGATCCATGGAGAATAGTCAATAAGACAAATAAAACCAGCTTTGAGGAGTTTTTCAATCTCAACTTTATCCAATAAAGCTATCTTAGTATTCACCTTACAGATCTTCTATCTTACTACTTTAACATCTAATTCAAGAACTATGTTGTGTGTCACTATCTTAGCATCAATACCCAACATGTCTAAATAAGTCCAAGAAAAGAGTTCATGAAATTTGTGTAATAATGTTGTATGGTCTTCGTGTTCATCCTCATCAAGGCACTTTCCTCTTTGAATCACTTTTTATTCATTAGATGTGTCCATCGGTATGTTTATTGTATCTCCAAATTTTTTACATGGAAAACCCAAAATGGGAAAAACAATGGTGAGGATTAGCTCACAATATATTATAACCGGTTATAGTATATTTACAGAAGTGCTCACTGCAAGTGGAGTCACTATCCACAGAGAAAAATATAGAAGAAAGATGGTGGCTCACAACCTATTTCATATTGTTACAATTGCATCTTTCATATGCATGAAATACAATTCTAATGAAGCTCAATAAACTAAATTTACACACTCCATCTGATTTAGATTCAACACTCTGCTTTGTTCCACATTCACAACTTAACTTTTCACTACTCTAACAATATTCGCATGTACAATCTTCATAGCACACATAATATATTCTAGAATCTTCACATCACACATCATATATTCATCCCATTCCTCAAAACACTGAAAATATCTAACATATACGTTTGTATCAACTCTAACATCAATTAGGTTGGTTTAATTAGATGTAATACTCAAAGTATGACTTTTCAGCTCCAAAAATTTCATACATATCTTGAGCCAAGATTCAAAACTCCAAACAACTTAAAATAGGTTGAAATGGACCTATATTAGATCCCACATAAGACTAAAACACTTGTTTGACCTTCGCATAACATCAAACTTGTTAGGTTGGAATGACATAAGACCCAATAGTAAAATCCTTCAACTGTGTATCCACATCTCAACATGTGGACCTTAAAACTCGATAACAATTGGAATCCATACTATACAACCATTTGGAAACTTATCCTCAAAAGAAAAAATATAAAAACTCATTTGCAAAGAAGTGCATAATCTCCCACACAAATGCACTACACAGAGAATAATTGTAATTTTCTATGCCAAACTTTGTTACTCATATCTCTCAAACTTCTTTTCAAAACATGATGAAATCTCGGAACTAGACACACCTAACATCCACCAAAATAATTTTAGAAGCGCAAAGTGAAACCTTTATTTGTGGAGTGGTGTGGACCCAAAAATAGATGCTTTGTTATCTTGAATTAGCTAAATTGACACTTAATCAATTTCCCAGACAAATTACTTTTTCAGATCAAACCATCTTGCAAATATGTCTTCCTCAACAACTCGAAAACTTGTTAGAACTAATCAAAATTGTCTACAACCAAAAACTTCACATAGCTTACAATGTTGACATCAATGACAATATTGCAACACATTGTTGTATACCTTCCATGCTCATGTTGCCAAACAACATCATCAATGGCATTCTTCCAACAATCTCCCCCTTTGTCATTGATGGAAACATGTCAAAATCTCCAAAACATTCCCCCCTTTGACATCAAGGGAAAAGGGAACCTATACAATAGCTATGACTTTCACCAAAACTCTCCCTAAGAAATGTAAATATATATACAAACTGAAAATAATGGATTGACTCCCCTTGAGTCGAGTACCAAATAAAAAACCAAAAAATTATACTTGAAAAAACACTATATAGTCTGCATATGTACAAAAAATCTAAACATAAATAGTAAAATGCATAAAAAGTGACAAATATGTCAACTAGAGGTGGTTGATGCCTGCAACTTTTATAAATGAGCCTGCCATGTTGGCCTACCTTCTTCCCAATTTTTCTTAGCTACCGCAAGCAATCTACACTATGTTTTAAATTCCAGAAGCAGCTCTTCTCCCTCTTCCAAAGTGATAGGTACTAGATTCATCTACTTGGCTTTGTCCACACTCAAAAGAGATTTTGAAACAAGTATAAATTTGGGATTGACCAAATCCCTTATTTCTCTAAGCTATAGGGTGATGTGTTATTTATGAGCTTGCAATTAAAATAATTTATTGTGCATCTCTTCTATTAAATTTCTTGTTTCTCCAATTAGGTCAATTGTCAGATCATAAGCACTTGGGGCAGTATTAATTTTAGATCTAATAGAGTCCATATCCTTCCTTATGATTTGTGTTTCTCTAGGCCACTTCATGCCATATTGATGTAGAGCATGTGCCTCATCAATACACCCTTCAACATCCTTCATAAAATCTAAAAACCTTTTATGTGCAATGGCACATTTCTAAGTAATTTCTAGCATTTTATTATCATTGATTCTCTTTTCCACTTCTTTCTCTACTTCTTCATTTAGTCTAGATGCATAAAACTTAAAAGAATCAATTAGCAGTTTCAAATTTTCCATACCAGATAGTGATGTGTCCATATTTTCATTGGGTATGGTCTCTTGTAGTGCTTTCCCTGCTTATTCCTGAAACATTGAGAAATAAGGTGGGTTGTTGTTCAAAATGAGTTGATAAAAAAAGGGGTATGATGCACCTATTTCTCCAATTTCATTTAAAATGTAAACTATAAAGGACAGATCTAAAAACTAAAAGAACTAACTATCAAAATGTAGATTTGGAAAGGTGAGAATAATATGTACCTACCACCAAAGACTCTTTTTTATACCTCACTGAGGACTCATTCACCCTATATTGAGGGGTCTTGGCTAGGGCTTCTAGAAAATGCTTTTTGGGTTCTATTTTGCTCAGTCTACACTCCAAAATTCTAGATGTTCACTGTCAAACAACTAGAAATAAAATTTGTGGAAGAGTTTACGTTATTTGAAAAAAATTCTTGCAACTTTGACAACTTTGCAACTTTCTTCAATTTTTTTCCTCAAATGATCTTCAACCTAAAATCTGCAAGCACATAGATCAAAGAGAGCAAATTGGTGTTTGTTGGGGGAATGAGGGTTTGCCTTGTTCAAACCCCATTTTGATAATTAAACCTTGAAATGAAATGAAACATGGAGGAAGGAATGATGAATGAACAACAATATGTAACAACTCACCAAACCTTATTTGAACCTTGGGTATCAAATCTACAAACTGACTTGAACTAGCCTCAATGAATGTAGATCTTGGTCATGAAACTTGATTAGAAACAATGCCTTTGAATATGCTTGATTTGATCTTGAACACTACATCACCATATTATCTCAAACAACATGAATGATGCAATAAATCTTTGAAATGATAAATGAATCTTGATTGCTGCAATAATCTTCTACAAATCTACCCTTGAAATGCCTTGCAATTGCTCTTGAATTCTTCTATTTAATAATCTTGTAAAATCTTAGGTTGCATGAAATCTTATCTAGGTGAAACTTAATGAAATAACCTTGTATTTATATGTATCTTAAGATTAATTCTCGAAATTCAAATATCACAAATTGACATTGAATTATAGATTTAAAATCATTAAAATACCACCAAAAACATATTTCTGAGGGGGCTCCTAGGTCTAAGTGAGGACCCATTCAGCATAGGGTGAATGGATCCTAGGCCACTTACCTAGGACACACATCGAGAAATATTAAACCTTATGTAAAAAGAGGGTCATAGTTCTAAGTGAGGACCCATTCACCCTATGGAAAACAGGTCCTAGGCCACTTACCTAGGACACACATCTTCCAAAGTTAAGTGTAGTGAAATGGAATTTATGAATGTTGGGTTTTATCCCTCAAAAATTGCATTTAATTAGGCTTGGATTTGAATTAAAGGGGCAAATAAAGGAAAATTAACCTCAATCAATTAATGAAGCCTTAGATTAATGTGAAAGTGGAAAGATACACCTTACAACATTAAAAAATAAGGCACAATTGAGTCCATTTAATTAGAAAGGTCCCAAAACTTAATTTGAATATGAAAAACATATTACAACACGAAATTAAGGCAACATTAGGTTCATTTTAATACTAATTATTCCCAAATTAAGTGTGAAAAGGGATCATTTTTCCTACACTGCACTTCCATCAATTTGCCACTTTTCTAATGTGACTCAATGATCTCTTTCCTTGTAGATGCATGAAACATATCTCCCATTTGTATCTCATGAAGGGGAGATATCTTATCCAAGTCTACACTAACTTGTTGCATCAATAATTTCAGCAATTGTGATGACATAACAGGTTGGAACTTGGGCTACATAGTTAATAGATTTTTCAAGGAATCTTTGGAGGAGCCAAAATATTCACTAGAAACCTTTGTTATCTCCACAACCTTTCCCTTTGAATCCTTTTCTTCACCATTTCCAGAGTCTATTGGTTCTTCTTTTTCTATTTGTGCATCTCTGGATGCATCCTTATTCTTTTCTTCACCTTCCTTTTCATGTTCTTCTTCTTTCTCCACATCAGAATTCTGATCATTGACATACGTATTTGTATTCTCTTCCTCTGCAAGATTTTATGTATTAGCCAAAGGAGTAATTTCTTCTTGTACCAAAGGAAGAGTGATGTTTTCCTTTGTAATTTACTCTTCGATCACTACATCCTCAACATTTCTTTTTTTCATGTCCTCCACTTCCAGAGGAGTGTTGTCCAGTGCAACTTCTTCATTTGAATCATGCTCATGTTGAGCATCAGATCTGTCTGCACTTCTTCTTCAATGTCTTGTTCTGGAGCAAGGGTTTCAACATTGACTTCTTCCTATCTTCTAGTATCATTCCCATTTTTTGTTCAATCTCCTTAGCTTTTTCATTTATTTCCTTCCTAAGCTTTTCAAGTTCACCTTGATCTTTTCTCATAAGGGTAGTCACCTTTTTCTTTATTCTTAGCTCATTGCTAAATACTGTAGCCAATGTGGCTCTATCATCCTCAGAGAGAGGAACACTTATTCTTTCTAATGCTTTTTCCTTAAGTCCTGCTTCTTTTTCTACTTCTTTTGTTCTTTTCAACAAAATATTCCACAAGTTTACAGGAATATGTTTCTTGATATTTCTCAAATTAAACTCAAGGACAAAAATATATTTGATAATGGCTTCAATAATGGTTGCCTTATCCATCTCATTTGCAGCTTTGTAAAAATTTTCAGTCTCTCCTAGCATCTCATTCTTTAAAATACTATTGAACAATGCCTCTAATTTCATAGGTGAGTGAGGCCTTACCAGTTCTGTTTTTTCTTTTTCTTTTCTTTTGCCCAGATTTTTCTTTACACTTGTATCTATTTTATTCTTCGCTTTCTTCACTAGCACTTTCTTGGTAGCTTCTTTCCTCATGTGGATTACAAACTTCTTTTCTTCCTCAATCTCCTCTTCACTCTTCATATCAACAATATAAAACCTTCTTATTTTGTCACTAGCTTCACCTTGTGAAGCATCACTTGTCCTTCTCCATACCAAATGTGGTCCTTTCAATTCTTCTTCTTCTTATGCAACATTTATACTTGTAACATTTTCTCTCATAAATTTTATCTTTTCTCTTCTAGGAGTATTAGGTGCTACAATAGTAGTAGTTTTCTTCTTCTCATCTCTTGTGGTTTGTACAACTAGAGGGGATTTCTCCCTTACCAAAGGACTTGCAATTTTCATCCTCTTATCTCCAATAGAAGGTACAATCCCTGAGGACTTCAAGATAGTGGGAGGAGTAGTAGTTATTCTACTAGATCTTCTTACGGTTTCTCTTGAACCACTTGACTCTACCTTAGCTTTTTCTTCTCTTAAATTTCATATTTGTTCCTTTGACACACCCATTTCCTTTATAATCTCTTCCATCATCTTGACCTTCTTTTGAATAGCTGGTTTCTTTTGTTTTATGTGTACCTCCAGATTTCTCCTCATATGTGTCATATCTTTCGTTTTTTGTGTCTTTGAGACTCTTCAACAAAATGTCAGCAAAACCAACAAGATCTACCTTTATAACCTCATATCCTAATTTAGGAACCCATACAATTCTTGGTTCCACTACCTTCATAATACATTTGTCTGTAGACACCAAAAATGTGATGTCATTCTTGTTATTTTTAACTATTTTCCTTTGTATTATTTCTCTCTCGTGCATTCTCCTTTGAAATAATACAAAGAAAGTAGCAAGAGCATCATTTTTTTCTTTAACATCTCCAAGACTTCTCATGTAATATATAATTTGGTGGGAAATTGGTCTTCCTTTCAACCAGGTTACACTTCCAATTCTGGGAAGATCCTTCAAGAAATAAAACAACAAACACATAACCAAAGTGCCATATTTAAATGCATACTTCTTTTCATTTTTTTGCTTCAAGTTCTCCAACAATTGTTGCCTAATAAACTCATAAAGATCATAATCTGCACCCTTTTCAACCATTTCATATACCACATTAATTATAGTGGCAGATACTAAATTTTCCCTGTTGGTAAAGTAGATCTTGTATCCTAGGTGAAATCACAATACTGTGTCTCACTTTTTGCCCAAGATGGACATTTACATCAATATTTTAACTGAATCTTCATCTTCTAAGACCTATAGCAGCTAAACTATTGATAATTTGAAGATGATGTGAACTAGTGATTTGTGACAATTTGTGTATAGATTCTAAATAAATAAATAATTCAAAATTTTCAAAATAAATCATGAATATTTCAACATCTCCTTTAATAACTAGTTTTAAACAAAAAACAATATTTTCAGAAAGTAATGTTTGTGTCGTACAACATAAATTTTTTTCTATAAACTATTGAATTCTAATTTTTGAAATGTAGATTCTCAATGTCAATATCTAGGGAAAGGATATTTTTTCATAATTTTTTGTTGCATATTTTTTTAAATTAATTTTTGAAGTCACTATAACTATAATTTGGATGTACGTGTGTGTCGTACAACCTAACTTTTTTTGTATATATTAAAATCCTTTTTTTGTGGGGTGGTAGGTGGGGTGGGGTGGTGTGAAAAAAGGACATCAATACCTATGGAAAGGGTATTTTTTGAATTTTGTTTACAATGGTTTACTATTTTCCACCTCTGCACAACAAAGAGCTTAATGTTCGAAGAAAAACCTATGTTTAGTAAAAATTAAAAATTAAATACATGATAAAATGAAAATATTTCAAATCTATATTTGTTGGAAAGATCGTTTCAAGGGCTACAATCTTACAAAATATAAATTTTAAATGACGTTATTTAATCACTCAAAAGGTAAAGAAAAGTGGTTTTTTCCCAGCATTTTGATAAGGGTGAAGAAGACTCCATTGTGGGTATGATTTAATACTAGATGGGTTCTATCCAAGGAGGTTTGATCTAAGGGGGTCTTATCTATCCCTCCTCAGTTAAAACCCTCTGGATGGAGCTTCTCAAGACTTAAATCATTAGTTTTTCTAAAAACAATGATTTCAAGAAAAACTTAGCACATCCCAAAAGTGAGACACACTATTGTGGTAACACCCTCCTATAACTATTGAAACATGCCTAAATACATGATTTATGATAGTATTAATAGTTAAGGCTTGTTTTTCATAAGCAACACTAATGAGTTCCATAACCACTTCATTTTTCACAGATTTTAAAATGGAATGGGTTTGATGGAGCATAGACTGATAACCTCTCTTATCATTTCCTTAGTTATCATGCTAGGCATATCAGTCCTCAATTGCCAAAACCCTATAAGGAATATGAGAAAATGCACCCAAGTGGTCATCTTCTATGGATTTTGTGGAATATAATTTCTTAAATTTAGGTTATGGTTTCTTTGTTACCTCGACAACCCTCGGTGTATCCATTATGAAATAGATTTAAACTACTTTTCCAACAAATTTCTTCACAAAATATGGTAAACAAATTTGTAAATACCTTTTTCTTCACTTGTCGAACTAAGGTTTTGATGCACTAAATCTCAATTCTCCTTGAATACTTTTAATTCTTTCATCTTTGCTCTTCTCCTTATCGAATGAATTTTTGAAATGAATTTTCCTTAGTGAAATCACTTATAATCCTTCGATTTGACCTATTTTTTTATTGAATGCTTCAAACAATAAAGCTGGCAACCCTTTATTTGTGTGCATAGTCAACTTCTAGAGCTCCACAAACTTTTGCATCGTCATATTTTCTTTTGTAATCTTCACCAATAGATCAAGCATGTTGATCTTCATCCTATATCTTTGTGTTAAGGCATCAACACCTCTTCTCTAGTGGGGGAAAAAAAAAATCCATTAAAGCTCCCCCTAAGCCATAGCTCTTAGCTTAGTTTTCGAAGGAAACATCTACACCAAAGGATGGTATAGATTATTCCTTGACTTTTGTCTCCTCCTTATTTCTCCAAATCTTTTCCACTTCCTTCTTTGTTTCTTCAAGATCAATCTTTTTCACTGGTCTATTCTTCTTTAGTAAATTATCTTTCCTTGTATTTCTACTTCTACAAAACTTGGATATATGTCTAGGCCTATTATAATTGTAACATACAACATTCTTCTAAATAGTATTCCTTCCATTCATTCTAAGCCTACATTGATTATCTTTATGCCCAGATCCATAGAATGTATAACAATAACCATTGGAATATTGAATCATTCTACCATTGTTATAGACATTCATCATTTGACTTCTACATTCACTAGCTTTATGACCAAATATTTTGCATGTAAAGCATTGACCATAAAAGGATGGAGCATTCTGATTCATTTTTCTTGTACATTCCTTTGCCTTATGTCCAAATATATTTTAAGCATAACAAAAACCATTGAAATATGGGAACCTTTGTGTATTTCATTGTCTTACCGATGGTATTTTGGCTTCATTTCTTTGATTTTGGATCTTGTCATTGTTATTCTTGTCTTCAATATTATTTGATGTTTGATCTAACTTTGAGCTTTCTCCTATCTCAAACCCTAATCCACCTTTGTCTTTAGAGCCTTTTTTATTTGTAATCATTTCATCAAGCTTTGTAGCACTCATTTTGAAATTGTCTTCATGACTTCTTGCTTTCTCCAAATCTAATCTCAGATTTACCACTTCTTGCTCAAGCCTTGTAGATTCCTTTGATTTTATTTTCACCATTGCATTCAAACATTCTTCAACTCTTAAATTCTTTTATTCAACTTGCACTTTTATACTAGTGATGGATTCATTTGCTTTCTTCAATTTCTCACCGAATACTTTATGCCTTTCTCTAAACTTCTTGATTTGCTCTCTCACATTTTTTATGCATTCATTTTCTTCTTTGATATTTTTTAGATCTTTGTTTTCATCTTCAGTCTTTTCAATATCTTCAAGGGACACTTTGAGTTCTCCATCTTTGTCAAGCATACAATCTTCTATGATTCCAACTATTGGAATCTCTTTCGGAGGAGTATGAAATTTTCTATCAACCATGTGTTAAATCTCCAAGACCTTCCCAAAGTGGTTAAGCTCCTTCCAAGCAACCAATCTCTAATACCAATTGTTGAACACCCAAAATACTGAGGGGGGGTGAATTTGTATTCCCTTAAACCATTCATATATTAAACATCCAATCACCAAAGCATAGTCAATTGTAATAAAGAAAGAAAGAATGAAACATTCACAACATCACATAACACATGAACATGAGGATTTTTATGTGGAAAACCAAACATGGGAAAAACCATGGTGAGGATTAGCTCACAAAATATTATAATCAGTTATAGTATATTTACAAAAGTTCTCAATGCAAGTGGACTTACTTTTCATAGAGAAAAAGATAGAAGAGAGATGGTGGATCAAAGCCTATTTTTGAACTGTTACAATTGCATATTTCATATGCATGAAATATAGTTCCAATGAAGCTCAATAAACTAACTTTACACACAACTGATTCAGATTCAACACTCTTCTTTGTTCTACATTCGCACAACTCTGATCTTCAACTCAATATTCACAACTTAGTTTTGCACTGCTCTAATAATATTCACATGTAGAATCTTTGCATATTCATTCCATTCCTCAAAACACCAAAAATATCTAACATATATATCTGCATCAACTCTAACATCAATTAGGTCAGTTTAATTAGATGTAATACTAAAAATATAAGTTTTCAACTCTAAAACTTTCATACATATCTCATGCCAAGATTCAAAACTCAAAACAACTTAAAATAGGTCGACATGGACCTATATTAGATCCCACATAAGACTACAACACTTGTTTGACCTTCACATAACATCAAACTTGTTAAGTCGGCATGACATAAGACCTAATAGCAAAATCTTTCAATTGTGTATCTGCATCTCGACACGTGGACCTCAAAACTCAATGCCAATTGGAATCCATACTCTACTGCCATCTTTTAAACTTTTCCTCAAAAGCACAAATCCAAAAACTCATTTACAAAGAAGTGTAGAATCTCCCACACATGCACTACACAAAGAATAAATGTAATTTGCTAATGCCAAAATCTATTACTCATATCTCTCAAACCTCTTGTCAAAAGATGATGAAATATTGGAATTAGATACATCTAACATCCACCAAAATAATGTTAAAAGTGTAGGGTGAAACCTTTATTTGCAAAGTGGTGCAAACCCAAACACAGATGCTATGTTACCCTTAATTAGCCAAATTGACACTTAGTCGATTCCCACAAAACTTACTTTTTCAAATCAAACAATCTTGCAAAGATGTCTTCCTCAACAACTCAAAAACTTGTTAGAACTAATCAAAATAGTCTACAACCAAAAACTTCACATAGGTTACAATGTTGACATCAATGAAAACACTACAACACATCATTATATACCTTACATGCTTATGTTGCCAAACAATATCATCAATGACATTCTTCCAACAATCTCCCCAAACTTCAAATAACTTTTAGGTAAAAGAACAAACTTGTGTCACACTTTATAAGGAAAATGGCCAACACAAATAAATAAATTCAACTTCGGCTACATAAAAGTGACCTTTAAATGTTTTGAATTTAAAAATGGTGTAAGCTAATGAAATGTAGAGTTCTTGATCATGTTTATACTTGTAATTTTAATTTTATTTTAAATTGGTTTGACATTTTTTTTTGGAAATTTAAGTGTAGAATTTGAGCTGCTGAAAATTGTAGAAAAAAGTGAGGTCGATGGGATGTCACAAAAATGAGTAAACAATTTTTTTCTCTAATTTTTTTACCCCAAATAGATAACTTCAAAATCAAGTGCATGGAATATTTTTTTTTTTTAATGATTATTATTTTTGTAATAACATTTTAAAGTGAAACTTCACTAGTAGTTTTCATGGGAAATCAAATTTTGTCTATTTTTTTTATCATTTAAAAAAATGAAATAATACCCTCTTGAAGAGGAATCTCTTCTTTAGCGCACCATATATTTTTCATTTTTTTAAAATATTTTTTAACATATATTTTTAAATTTTTCCAAAAGAGGGGTTAAGTTGGTACATAGGCAACCACATAGACAATTTCAGTTGAAAGGGTTTCACCTAAAACCCTTTTGACCAAAACTATTTTGCTAGAAAGGGTTTCACTTGAAACTCTTTCGACGAAAACTATTTCACTCAAAAAAATACATGTAAGTTGAATCATATTTCAAATTTTTGAAGGGAGATTTTTTGTTTTAGTATTTTCAGCGAAAGGGTTTCACCCGAAACTATATGTGCCACATGTAGGCCACATGGTTTTGGGTGAAACTATTTTTCTTGAAACTATTTAGGGTGAAACTATTTCACTCAAAACTATTTAGTTGGTTGAAAATGTGGCCCAAGTTTGTGTTTCTACCCTAAGGCACCTTGTTTCAAAATATAAATGAAGATATCGTGTTAATAAAAACTATATAGAATAATCTAAGAAGTAAAAACTAAATAAATAAAATGTTACTATTGAATAATAAATATATAAATATAATCAAAAAAAATATTTGTAATCAATCATGCTTAATATAATTTCATAACATAGTTAAATAATTTGAGGTCTTCTTATAACGTCCTTAAGGGCTTGACCCTAAATATTTACCTTGACTATTGATAAACTATAAGATGTTATAGTAATGTGCTTGATTATATTGAATTTTTAACTTTACATATGTTTATATCATATGGTTCAACTAGTGACACATATTTACGATGGATACTAATATTATAATCTTATATTATAATAAACACTTACAAATAAAAATTCATATGATGATCTTACAACATCCCCACCTATTCATGACATGACTATTCCTTTTGATGTTACTTATCATATATTTCATGATATCAGGGTATATCCATAGATTCTTTTGATTTAACTAAACTAGTTTCTTTTATGCATCATGATGCTTTCTATGATGATCACAATTTTTACATCCAATAAATTATCCGTATGCATATTCAAGATATTCTTTCACATAATGAAACCTAACATCATGATCGTATGCATCTTGAAATTAGTTCATTTTCTTCTCATAAAACACATATTATACCTCATTGCCTTCCCATACATTACATTATTACATTATGATTATTAGTGAGTAGTTATTGCATGATGATTCTTATGGTACTTTTGATGCTCGTTTACATGTCAAATCTTTTTGGCTTTCTAATTCTGAATGTTTGGATGATGATACCTTATGACCTGTGTCACAAAAAATGTATCCTTGGACATTTTTATGCTCATTTGGGCCTTTCTTATGGATTTTGCCCTGATTTTTCCTAGATTTAATGTTGTAATGTGACCAACACATTCACATTAGGCCTTAAACTCTTGTAAATCAATAAAGACCTTATGATGTGGGTGATCCCACAAAGTTGGTTTACAATTTCTGGGAGATTTTGATTTTTGCTGAAATCACACATTTTTAGAAAATATCATCATTTAAGTCTTAAAAAGTTCCATTTTAAGGATTCCAATTGAATATGGTTTCATCAAAACACCTTAGATCAAACCCCCTTGGATAGAACCGCGCTAGTTTTAAACCATACCTACAACGGAGTCTCCTTTACACCTATCAAAATGTTGATAAAAAATCACTTTTGATTTACCTTTTGGGGGATCAAATGAATTAATTTAAAATTTATTTGAAATGATCATCGTAGTCCTCAAAATGAACTATCCAATGAATATAATTATAATATGTTTTAGTTTTATTATGTATTTTTGTTTTTAGTTTTATTAAACATAGGTTTTTAACCAAAAATCAAGTTCTCTATTCTGCACATGTGGAAAAATAGAACATTATCAAAATAAAATTTAAAAAAATATGTTCAGGCTGGTTTGTCTTTGATCCATTAAAAAAAGAAATTTTTAATTTCGATACATACATAAAAAGTTATGTTGTATACAGTCCGCCTATTTTTTAATTGTAATTGGTTTGACTTCGAAACTTGATTAAGGAAAAAATATTTAATAAAACACTATGAAACCAAATGAAAGTGCTAGATATCATAGTTACAAATCTAAATTAAAGAAAATATAAATTTATCCTTCATACAAAAAAAATTACGTTGTATACGGTGATTGTCACTCCTTAAAAATGTTGTTTTTTTAAACAAGCTAGTTCTTGAAGGAGATGGGAAAAAAAGTGCAATCTGATTCCAAATTTTTTGAAAAAATATATTTAGAATCTATAGACAAAATTTCACAAATCACTAGTTACATCATCTTCAAATTCCTTACGGTTTAGTCGCTATAGGAGCCCTAAAGTGAAGATTTAGTTAAAAAAAATCAGTTCAGTGTCCAATTTGCCCAAAAATTGTAAACAAGTATTGTGGGATCACCCATGTCTTAAAAAGGTGTTGTGAAGTGTTGTAACACATTTTCACACTTTTCTAGGACCTTTCTAATGTATTTCATTTAAATAACCTCTTACCAAGCCTTATTTCAAAGTTTTATAAGGAGTTGTAACAAACTCTCACACTTTTCTAGGCTTGTCATCAATAATTTGACCCTTTCTTATGTTTAAATGGCCCCATTATATGCTTGCAAGCCTTACTTAAGTGTGTTTCGAAGAATAATCTCATTAAACATCATTAAATGCACTTTAAATGTTGACATCCAGTAAAATTTCCTTGGTGGGACCAATTCGCCACTTGGGGTGACTTAGTCCCATCTAGCTTAAATCAAAATTATTTTATTATTCTGGCAGGGTATTATTCTCTAGACCTTGAGGTCGGCCTGTGATGAGATATTTTCGAGAATTAGGGAAAATCATGTATAAATAAAGGGTTTTACCCTCATTTTCAACCCTACCTTATGATCAAGCTATCTATCTAACAAGTTGGCCAATTCATTCACTCATCCATCCAAGCATTCAAGCATTCTAGGCACTTCAAGCATTCATCCATTAGAGCTATTACTTGCATATCTTCATATTTCTACTTCAAGGGTTTGGTGAGTTGTAAAATTTCATGTTGTTCAATCATCATTCTCTTTCCATTTCATTTCAATTTCAAGGATTTGATTACCAAATTGGGGTTTGACTAAGGAAAACCCCCATTCTCTAACCCTTAACCCTTTTTCCCTCTTTGCATGTGTGTTTTGTAGGTCTTGTATGCAGATTTTTCAAAGAGAAAGGTGTTAAAAGGTGTCAACATATTATCAAAGTCACTAAAAGTCAACAAAACCCTAAAATAAGCTTGGAGATCACCCACAGGTCAAAGTTTGTAGATTCGGATTCGAATTCTTGTGAGGAGCTAAAGTACAAACTGAAAGCTATAGATTACATCTTCAAGATTCTCAAAAGTTGAAGGTGGACTAAGTCGCCATCAATGGTGAATTGGTCCCACTACTGGGCTTGAAAAGTTTTTTCTGTAGTTCTAGATACCCAGTTTCCCGAAACCTATTTCAATAGAATCTCCTTGAAATAGGACTAAGTTTCCCAGCTTGGCGTAAGTGTCCCAATTGGCTTCAACAACACTTTCTGCAAGATTTGAGAGCTCCTTTCTAGCATATTCCAGTTTCCAGGTGTACATGTCTAGTACCTTTCATTTTTATTAGAGTTGGCTTCCATTCTTAGGTTATCTTGCATATAATATTGTGCTTTCAAACATCTTTCATTTCATTAGTTTTTCATTAGTATTCAATCTCTTTTATCAGCTATTGCATTTAGGATATCCCATTTAGGCACATTTTGATCATATTCTCCTTAGTCTTGAATGAACCTCAAGGTTTTTGGTGGAAAATCTCTCTCATTTAAGTGAAAAACCCTAGAAGTGCAAGAGAGCACTCTATCCCCAAAAATTTGTGGTTAATTTTGGTGAACCTAACTTTAGAACATTTTTAGTTATGATTTCAAGTGCATTTGCATCCTAGGAATTGCTTGCATCAACATTGAATTAGGTTTTGCATTGTTTTGCATTTTAGGGTTTTCAAAATTATATTAGTGAAAAGCTCAAATAGCTTGCATTTTTGCATTGCATTTGATTAAAAATTCCAAAAATTTATGCATTTTCATATTGTATTTGCATCTGAAAAACCTAAAAATCATAAAAACCAATTAAAAATTCTAAAAATTGTTAAAAAAATCACTACTTGGACTAATTTTCCACCTTGGGCGACTTAGTCCAGTTGCATATTTCTTACTTTATTTTCTAGAATTTACTTTGCAATTTTTGCATTGCTTCTTGTTGTTTCTACATTTATGTGTTGCTTTCTAGAATTTTAGTTATCAGCATTTTAGTGCTCTTTGTTTGTGTTGCATTTGCATTCACCCTACATTTAGAAACCTTTACATGAGTGTTTGGTTTCCTATTTCTAATACCTTAGTGAGAAGAAGTTCAAGACTCATGGCATCTCACGATAACACACTCATTGTAGATTTGGGGTTATCTAGAGCTTCCACTCCTAGTATTGATAATAATACACTAGGCAAGGAAAATACCCTTAGTAACTCTTTGCACTCAGGTAGCATGCATATTGAACATAAGCCTGATGATATCCCACAATAAAAGCTCATTCAAACTCATGAGGATTTAGTTCACTTGCAACATCAAGTGAGCGTTGAAAAAATTTCAGCCACCGCAATTCTAACTATAGAAAACATCCATCGCATGCTTGATAGTGATGAAGGCCTAGATGTTGTGAAACAAATAGAGGATATATATCAAAAACATTTTCCTTCCACCTCTAGTGTCTCTCAACTAGCCAACATTGTGGTTAGCCAAGGAGGGCCTCACACTCCTCCTCCTTCCATAGTAGCCTCCATACCCACCTATACCTCTCCTTCTGTCACCACCACAATGTAACAAGTTAGTAATGCGATTCCTTCAATTGGTATTCTTACTAGCATTCCTAATTCTTATGTGGCATCGCATGTTTTATCCTCTTCTAGCATACCATCCATTAGAATTCCATTCACTTGCCCTACCACTACATACACTCCATCACCACTTTCTCTTCCATCTCATACCACTTACACTAACCCTATCATAACACAACTTTTCCAAATTGTCTCATCCATGCAACAACAAATATCTACCATCAACCAAAATCAGAATGGCCCACCCACATATTATGTTTGCAGCAGCCCATTTTCCTTGGAAATATTACAAACACCGATTCCATAAGGGGTAGAGATTCCTAGATTTGAGAAATATGGAGGGAAGGGAGATCCTTCTAACCATGTTAATGCTTACACCACCTTATGTAGTGAATTTCTTCTTGATGATAAAGTGTTAGCAAAACTATTTCCTAAGACTTTAAAAGATATTGCCTTGGAATGGTTTTCTTCTTTACCAAACAATTCAATTCATTCATTTAATGAACTTTTTGATGCATTTATCAATCATTTCCAAGTGCATATGACTCCCAAGAAGACCTTAGCTAATTTGATGTGATGCAAGCAAAATAATGATGAAAATATAACTAATTTTATCTCACGCTATCAATCACTTTATTCCCAAATTGATGTCAAGATCCCTGACCCACATCTTCAAAAAATGTTTATAGAAAACTTGCAAACTCAACTTCAAGACAAACTCACTATGATGAAATTCCCCTCTTTCATGCATTTATGCACAACACTTTGTGATTACCACAATTCAATTAGTAGTCAAGATACATGATCCAATTCTAGTCTAATTGAGAAATTTGAACATGTCAACCAAAATAATTCTCAACCATTTAGAAAGCAAAACAAAGGGTTCTTATAGTTTAACCCCTCTCAACAACCAAGTCAACCTATCAACAACCAAGTAGAAGTTGTTAAAACCACAATTCCCTTTAGTTATGAAGATCCAAAAAGACACTTCACACCTTTACCAGATACCCTTCATAACACAATGTCTCAACTTTTACAACAACAAATGATTTCCTTACCTCCTATTCACAGACCTGACCCTACTAAGCCTTTACCTCCAAAATTTAACTCCAATGTTTATTGCCATTTTCATAGACAAAATGGACATGACATAGAACATTGTAATTTTCTTAAACATCTTGTGCAAGACCTCAATAATTTTGGTCGTCTATCCATTGTAGGTGTTAATGATCAAGGAAATAAGTTTGTTGCCCCTCCAAATAAAAACTTGCAAATTTTCATTAATCCAATGCCCAAATATAATATTTTATTTGTCAAATCTAGTGAAACTACAAAGAATGATGTGATGAATGTTGCTAGAGGTGGTGTACATTCTAATCCTATCATGCATGTGACCCATGTTAATCCTTTGGATGAAATGGTAGGTGTGATAGACATTATCCCTCATACGGGCCAACCTAAGAAATCTCTTGATATTACTTTCTCCTCTTTGTACATACTTAAAAATCTCCCTAATGGTCCTCTCTACATAGCTGGTCATATCTATGACAAGCCCACTAATGGGATACTAATAGATCTTGCATGTGGCAAGAATGTGATCACAGGGGAATTTTTGGTATTATATGATTTTTATCAGGATGACTATGATAAACCTAAAGCGTGGATCAAAACACACAATGGTTTTGTTCGCCTTACGATAGGATCGATCATCCTTCCAATACAAATATGACCAAAAACATTGGATGTCACATTTTCCATCATCCTGTAGTTGGACCAATTTCGTTTGAGGCTAGGTCACCCATGGCTTCACTCAATGAAATTTGTCCCTTCGGTTCTACACAAATGCTTAAAGTTTTCATTTGACAATGACATATTCACTATCCACCATAGCAGCTTTAATCCCTTGTCATCCAAAGGAAAATTTTCCTTAGAATCCTTTTGGCCTGAACCCATGAAACCCATAACGCCTCAAATATATTTATTTTTCATTGCTTACCAAAAATTTAAAGCAAAGAAAAAATTAGAATTTTCTCTCTTTGCAACCTATCTCCATCCACTTCAGACACTCCCATCCTAGATAAAACAATTCTCCAACCTGAACATGAGACAAACCACCAAGCTCAACCAGCACCTGACACTTCCCCAAAATCATCCAAGAGACCAAGAGACTATGAAAGTAACTATGTCATGCCTCCTCGCATAAAACAAGTTTACAAAGCACAAGAGAAAGTGGATGAACAACCTTCCACGGTTCCTTTTGTTCCTCCCCTTAGGAATGAAAAAAATCCCATGGTTGGTCAAACCACTCCTTCACAAACACAGATTGACAACAAAATCAAAAGAAATAGAGGCACTAGGGAGCGTAGGCATAGATGTTGTGCCCTTTCTTGCAAGTTACATGAAGAAGATGATAAATAAAATCATAATCCACACTTGACAGAAGAAATGCATGATGATCCTCCTCCCCAACCACAAAAACATGATCCTGTACAAAAATCATAATCAAGTTTGCATTCTTCAACATACATCATCATTCGTCCTCCTATTGTGATTAATCTTGATGACGATAATGAGATTGCTAAAATTGACGAAGAGGTGCATAAAAATTTGAATAGACTGTTTTCCTCTTCCATGAGATTACATGAAAATTCTCCTTGGATGGGTATTGACTTTGATACTAGTTCTACAATTAGTGTTGTCCCTCTATTGAGTCACTCACCCTCACTATACACTAAACAAGATTGGTCCAAGCGGATGACTTGCTCGATGGTTGACTTGCATTTGCCTTACTATTCTTTTACTTTTTCTTATGTGTGTTTGCATGGGCGTAATGTGTTCTCCTATGATGTTCTGTTTGATTTCCTGTCTCTTTGTGCCATTCCTCTATTTGTACCTTCATTCTTCTATATTTCATGCATTTATTTCTCTTTTTCTCCTTTCGCTTTTGTTTTTCCTTCCTTTTGGGGATGACACAAGGTATTGAGACTGAAATTTTTCTTTCATGTTGACCCAAAAGGCCCCTTTTCTTTGCCTTTTTCTTTTTCTTGTGTTTTACTTTTGGGGATGATGCAAGACATTGAGACCAAAATGTCTCTTTTATGTTGACCCAAAATCTTTTCATTTTTCTTTCGCCTTTTTCCTTTTCTCTTTTGGCTTTGTTTTCCTCTTAAGGATGATGCAAAGTGTCGAGACACCCTATTTCTCTTCCATGTTGACCCAAAAAATAATCTTTCTTTTCTTTTTGTTTTTGCTCTCTTTGTGTCATTCTTCCATTTCTACGTATTTGGGGGATGATGATTGTTCCAAGATCTCTAAAACCATTACAACAACGAACATACTGACCCCAAATCCATAGATCCCTTATGTGTTTGGTGTTTTCATTTTGGGGGCAATCCCTTCCCTTTCCTTCCCTTTCTTTTTCTTCACATGATGTAGCCTTACTCAAAAACATATGACTTTGCATAGGGGCTTTCCAAGTTGGATCTCATGTCTTTTCCTTTCTTTTTGCATTTTTATTTTTTCTACTTTAAATTAATTGCTCAAAGTACGGTGTTTAGCAATTCCTTTAAAGTGGGGGGCATACATTGGCATTATTTATTTTGCATTTTTCCTTTTTCATGGCTCTTAGTGCAACCTTCTTATTTCATATGATGTGTTTTTCACTTTGTGTATGACATTGGGTGTAATTTCCTTCATGAGCATGATATATCTTAGCATATTACATTCATTTTGGTGGCTTGATTCGACACACTGAATCCCCTAAATTGTGAATTTTTTATTCTTTGATCGGTCCTCTCTTGGAGACATTAGACACAATGTTACCTAAGGTAAAGACCTCTCATGAACTAAGAAATACTCCTTTGAATATTCTTTGCATGCTACATTTTTCATTTGTCATATGGCCACCTTGCATAACACAACTTGCATGCTTGTGGTGTCATCTTGTTTGTTCATGAGCTCCAAGCATACAAAGTTTTGCTTGTCCCATGAAGTTTGAAATTTCATTTTCTTTTGTGATGCCTTATTATAGTTATTAGGAGGTATAACTTTGGTATGATTGAGTGGGAATCCCATTCTGAGGCATGACTTTCCCCATAGCCACATGCATGTGTGTGAGTGCATACCATCCATGAGTGTATGTTTCTCACCTTTTTAGGCCTTCTCACCCAACAGACAACCATGGTTCCATCGCCTAGTAGTGAGTATACATTTTCTAGACAAACAACCTAGATCTAATCCACAGCAAGCTAGAAAAATGATCAAAGCTTGATCCGAATTTCTATTTTCCCTTTCTTTCATTATTTTACATCACTTTCTCATGTGTTCCTTTGTGCTAATGTTTGTTTTGTCATGGGATCTTGATCCTGGGGGCTTGATCATCCCTCTTGATTATTATTGTCTCATCTTTCCATCATGGGTGCATTTGCAACCCTCTTGATATGCATTTAGTGATACTTTAGCATGAGTTTGAAGCAAGTTCATCCTCTCACTAAAGTGGGGGCTAAATGTCTCACAAAAAAATGTATCCTTTGACATTTTTATGCTCATTTGGGCCTTTCTTATGGATTTTGGCCTAATTTTTCCTAGATTTAATGTTGTAATGTGACCAACACATTCACATTAGGCCTTGAACTCTTTTAATTCAATAAAGACCTTACGATGTCATACAAAGGTGTTGTGAAGTGTTGTAACACACTTTCACACTTTTCTAGGAACTTTATAATGTATTTCACTTAAATAACCTCTTGCCAAGCCTTATTTCAAAGTATTATGAGGATTTGTAAAAAACTCTCACACTTTTCTAGGTTTTTCATCAACAATTTGACCCTTTCTTATGTTTAAATGACCGCATTATGCACTTGCAGGCCTTACTTAAGTGTGTTTCAAAGAATAATCTCGTTAAACAACATTAAATATACTTTCATTCGCGACACCCAGTAAACTTTCCCTAGTGGGACCAAGTCGCCACTTGGGGTGACTTAGTCCCATCTGGCTTAAAAATCAAAATTATTTTATTATTCTAGCACAGATATTTTTCTCTAGACCTTGAGGTCGGCCTATGATGAGGTATTTTCAGGAATTAGGGTAAATCATGTATAAATAAAGGGTTTTCCCCTCATTTTCAACCCTGACTCATGATCAAGCTATATATCTAACAATTTGGCTAATTCATTCACTCATCCATCCAAGTCTTTAAGCATTCTAGGAACTTCAAGAATCCATCCATTGGAGCTATTGCTTGAATATACTCAAATTTCTACTTCAAGGGTTTGGTGAGTTGTAGCATTGCATGTTGTTCAATCATCATTCTCTTTCCATTTCATTTCATTTTCAAGGGTTTGATTACTAAACTAGGGTTTGACTAAGGCAAACCCCTATTCTCTAACCCTTAACCCTTTTTCCCTCTTTGCATGTGTGTTTTGCAGGTCTTGTATCCAGATTTGTCAAAGAGCAAGTTGCTAAAAGGTGTCAAAATCTCATCAAAGTCACTCAAAGTCAACAAAATCATAGAAGAAGCTTGGAGATCACCCACAGGTCAAATTCTGTAGATTCAGATTTGAATTCTTGTCATGAGATGAAGTACAGACCAAAATCTACAGATTGCATCTTCGAGATTCTTGAAAGATGAAGGTGGGATAAGTCACCATCAGTGGTGAATTAGTCCCATTGTCGGGCCTAAAATGTGTTTTCTACAGTTCTAGATACCCAATTTCTTGAAACGTGTTTTGACAAAATCTCTTTGAAACAAGACTAAGTCGCCTAGCTTAGCCTAAGTGTCCCAATTAGCTTCAACAACACTTTTTACAAGATTCTAGAGCTCGTCTCCAGTACCTTTCATTTATGTTATAGTTGGCTTGCATTCTTAGGTTATCTTGCATATAATATTGTGTTTTCAAACATTTTTTATTTCAATAGTTTTGCATTAGTATTCAATATCTTTTATTAGCTTATTGAATTTAGGATATCCCATTTAGGAAAATTTTAATCATATTCTCCTTAGTCTTTAATGAACCTCCAAGTTTTTGGTGTAAAATCTCTCTCCTTTAGGTGAAAAACCCTAGAAGTGCAAGAGAGAACTCTATCCCCAAAAATTTGTGGTTCATGACCACATGTTTTGGGCCCTTTTCTTGTAGAAATACTAAGGATCACTGAGAGGGTGTGCTAATCAGTGATCCAGTAAAACCAATCACATAAACTTCATTTCCCAAAACTTTAAATATTATATTTCATGAGAAAGCAAAAATATGTGTGAGTCACAACATCACATGTGAATCACAAAACAAGACATCACCAAGGAAATATGAGACACAATATTTATGAGTGGAAAAACCCTAAAAGGGTGAAAAAATCACTCTGAAAAATAGAATTCATTAGGCCTCACTAGCCAAAACCTTACAAGTTACATGTTATGTGCCTCACTAGCTAAACAACAAGCCTAACTGGCTAAAAATTTATAGGTTACAAGAAGCCTCACTCATAATCAATAAACCTTACTAGCTACAATATGCCTCACTGGTAAACTATCAAGCCTCATTGGAAAATACAATGCCTCACTAGAAAAACTCCATGTCTTATAGATAATCACCAAGATGAAGAAAAGAGGAATTCAAAGGGTTACTTTGTTACAATACAAATCATATCCACAAGTTCAAATGAAAAATTTATTCTACTCAATCAAAAACTATTCATTATTATTACAACATACCTAAATCATCTAAACAATATAGAACATTGATTTATTATGCAATTATCTTCCTTTATTCACAAATGTAACGAATACTAGAGACAGTCTTAGGAATCTCTATCTATCTTAAAAATGAACATTTCTCACATCCTCAATCCTCATTTTTCCCTTTTCAATCACTGTATAACCTAATTATTCACATCAAAACATGGTTTTGTATCTTTATATCAATAAAAAAGTTCAACATATTTGTTTCTCATAATCATGTTAGAAGGCAAAAAGATAGAATATAAATAGAAACACTTCTTATGTAGATTTGGTGCCAATAACAAAACTACTATTTTCATCTGCTTACTTCCAAAATAATGCACAAAAAGCAGCAAACCCTTAAGATTCCATGCATTTCAAAGTAAGATGACTTGAAATAACCATTCATTGATTATAATTGAGATCCCTTGGATTGAGAAACCCACCAGATACAACTTTAAACTTCATCCTTTGATCTTGCTTTGAATGACTGAATATATGCTAAAAAAATTTTGGTTAGTATCATCTAAGGAAAAGGATTGGTTGCTAATGTAAATCAAACCCTTAATTCATTACTTAAATTAACTTGAACCAGTAGTATCAAGTTACCAACACAATAGAACATAGAGTGTATTCTACTTTGAAGACTTCCACAAACACATGAAACCCTAGGTCTTTAGAATTTAATGTTAGGGTTAAGCTCACTTTTTTAGGTTATGAGATATAGGAATTTTGCATCAAACAATATGCCTTAAAATGAGATAGTCACCATGTTACTCCGTCCTCAGTGAGCCTTTGGAAATCTTGTAATGAAGCAACCCTTTGCATGTAGTATCAACACTATCTTTGACTAAAATTCATAAACAATACCAATGCAAGTAACTTATCAAACTTGAATACCTTGAATGCCATGAAGATGAATAACATCAAGTGTTTAATGTAAATTAACAAACCATCAATGATAAACCTTCATGAACAACCTTTGACATCAATTAAAAATTAATGCCAATGCAACAAACTCCCCCCTTGGCATTGATGTCAACTTCACCAATTTGTACCTTATTTCTCCCCCTTGCAAAGTGTGTTAAATAAATGACAAAAAATTATGCTCTTCTCCCCCTTTGACAACAATGACAAAGGAAGAAGACCAAAAAAAATGTCAAGGAATTCAAAGAAAGACCTTTTGAGAATGAATGATCATTGTCAACCACGGTCATGCTGTGATATTCAACTGAATTACCAACATTCATGAATCCCATGAATCTTGATAATATGCAAGATCACATTTGTCTGACAACAAAAAATACACTATCATCAAGATTCTTAGCAACTAATCAGAATCAAATAGAGCACTAGTTTTTAACCAATGCATACACTATTCTCAACTGAGAAAGATAATGCATACACTATTATCATTAGCAACTGTACCAAGAATATTGTCCAAGCCAAAACACCCATTTCAAAGTTACTTATTCACCAAGAATACTGAGCAAGTGACTTCCCTTACAAATAATACAACCACTGTGCTTTGCAAGATCAAATGTCATACTACCCCCTTTGATAGCAATGACATAGGATCCCAAGATCATTATACCCAAGATCATCTTCTACATACTATTACTTTTAGAGCAGAAAAAGATCAAAAACATGACACATTCAAATGCCATACTATATACCTAAATCAGCACCATAATTTACCCTTGATTATGAATCTATCCATTGAAAACACCATAAAACCACCTACACTAACCTTCAGTTACTTTGCATTCACCCTATGGAAGATCCATACCAAGACAACTGTCACAAAAAAATTTGACTAAACCAACTTGAAGATCACTAAATTTTGCAAGGACAAATAGGAATTGATACATAGCACTATCAGTTTTCATACCCATTGAATTATCCAAGAAGCAAAACAATAATAGTGCATTACATGGTGTTGACACACTAATCATTAAGTAAACTATTTGACACTCCACACACCATTATCAAGCAAGAGGTAAAAGTAACTTTTCTTGTTTAGAACAATGTTATAGAACTAATATTTCATTATAACAGTAGCATATTATCATTTACACATGATCATCAACAAAAAAAATAGCCCATAGAAGATCCATCCAACATCATTGAATTCTTACTATAAGGTCAATCAACCAAAATCTATGATCACATTTGTAGATATTAATGTATGATATTGTCCCAAACCATTGTCATGATCCAAAGCTCAATGACTAATGCATACTCACCACAACTCATGAATTAATGCATCCTTCCATCAAATAATTAGCATATGGTCACCATTATTTGATTGAGTATTAGCAATTTTTAAGATATATGGATCATTGTCTTTTCATTGAGTATTAGTTGTAATGTGGTCATCTCATGAGTCTACCTTCCATTTCATAGAAATCAATTCATATCCTATGACACTATCACTTTCTCATTAATGACTATCTCATTAATGCACCATATGATTGCCTCTTGTCATGTCATTGCACATCCATTTATGCATGAGATCTGTCCTCTCTTCTCATTGTTCTATAGCTACCCTACCTCTTCATAATCCTCCATCATGCAATGTTCTTGCTTTGAAAATTTTGAAGTAGAATTCCCTTCTTTTCTCTAGATATACCTTGCCTTTATGTATTTCATAAACGTTGTCATTGATTGCACAATCCCTAAATCATTGACTTCTTTTAACTTGCACTCTCACTATCATTTGATGATAGTCATTAATTATACAATCCTCCATTTGACTTTCCCTTACAAGCCACTACCATATTTATTTTCTCTATCATTCATACCATTGATTTACCCTTTTTATGTGGATACTTTCCCAGGCTTTATGCTAAAAGCACTAGTCAAAGCTATGATAGTAAAAAAATTTATATCCTCTTAATTTTGCGTCATTTATTTCTTACTGTCAAAGCTTCATAATACTTTGCACTATCGCTTTCCCAATGTGACTACCTTGTGATAGACCAACCATTCTTTTTCCCATGGGTGCGGGCAAGAAGTTGAGTCCACTTTTTGGCCATTTAGTAGAAGTGTTTTCCCTGATTTTCAAGATTTGACATATTTGACCTTAAAATTTGAATCATTTAGAGATGGAATCTTGGAAAAAGTCAATAATCATAAAATGTAGTACTCGGAGTCTAGTTTCCAAATATGTAATTTATTTCAATACCCAGATGATACAAATCGATTTTCAATAGGAATTTCTAAAAACGATTGTTTAAAAGTCATTTTTTTACCATACCATGCATGTGTAAGTCATCCATATTTTGACCTAAATAATCATATTTTTCTAAATCCTTTTGAGAAAATAATTGTAACTCAATGAAGCACGCTTTCCATATATTTTTATAATTTTTTATAGAATATATTTTTTTTGTTAATTTTTTATTGAATATATTTTTTTTGTTAATTTTTTATTGGCCATATTTGGTGTTTTGAAAAATCGTCGTGTACGTCATGCATAAGATGACCTAAACTTATCATTTTATTTTATTTTCTTTAAATTGAAAAGAATTGTCTAAAGTATTCTTTTGTGCAATTTGTTCATCAAAAAATTGTGTTAATCAAAAGTTATTAAAATACTAAAAAACCTTGATAATTCAAGTTTATGGACCTGTTTCATTAAAAATTAAATGAAAAATAAAAAAATTAATCCAACTGTATTACATATTTGGAATCTACATTGTCTCATCTATAATGGGTTTCAATTTCGTCAAAGAATTGTACAAAAAATGTCTTTAGACGTATGCCCAAAGTCATTATTTTCTTATGACATTGCTAGGACCTTCAACATGCAAGGAAAACCAAGTTTAGGACCTACGTTCGGATCCCCAAACCTTTTCTCGAACCAAAAACAAACCAAAAACTCGACCAAAAATTCATATTTTAAAAAACAGGATCTTGTTTTATAAAAAAATATTTTTTTATGCTTTTACGAAACGGGATCCCGTTTTGAAAATTTCCCAATGAAATTTTTCAAAATAGACTTTCAAAACAAAATTCAAAACGGGATCCCATTTTTTGAAAAGCAAGATCCCGTTTTTTGAAAAGCAAGATCCCATTTTTTTAAAAATGGGATCCTGTTTTTTTTAATTTTAGTCTTGGGATCCCATTTATTACAAATGGGATCCCATTTTTGCAATGTCGATTTCATTTTTTTGGATAAGGCAAAAACTTCCACGTTTCGTGTACTCAACTTCTTGCACTTACCCCCACATTGACACTCATCAAGCACATAATCACTAGTAAGAAAGGAATGAGTTATAAGACATGGCAACATAACTGTTAGACATCACTATCTCAAGCAAAGAAAGTTACTACCTCAAGCAAGATATTGTCTTAAAGCACAAAGCACCGATAAATAGTAAATGATAAATGAATAGCCCTGTCACCAGCATACAAGTACTTGGCAAACCAAAAAACACACTTCACTATATACTATTTCACAGTACCATGGATTGACTCAAGAAGAACAAGCAAGCTTGAAGACCATTGCTAAGATGATTGTAACATTACTATCATAACAAATCTTAAAGAACACTGGACATCCACAAACAAGATCACTATTCTCATTTTTAAGACAAGTTCTTTTTCTTTGAAGCCCTTAGAGATATTATTCACCTTATGTCAAAGCATGACAGATCCTTGTAACCATCTTTCACCTTGAATATCACTGTATCATGCACAAAAAACACTAAACCAAGCATGTTGCACCAAGAACATGCATGAACACCTCTATACAAGAACCAAGTATCAACTATCAAGTTGTTACCAAGCAGTAAATATTGTCATTGCTTAGCATCTCCAATAGACTATCTATTGCATAAGATAAAACCATTGTCCCACAACTTGGAGCAAGCATAAAAGATATTGAAAGACACATGTAACATATTGAAGCATGTATGAAATACCACAATACCAAGCATGAAACAATAAAAAGCCTTCACTTTGAAGTAGCATTATGGATAGAACTATATGAAATCAATAAAGTACTAGCTCAAAAAAAACAAAGAGGTATAAACCACATTGTCCATAAGAAAAAAAGAAAACATTCAATGTCTTTAGTTGAGTTGGAAGCTTAGAACCACATCAACATGATTCCAATACCATAAACCTGTGAACATTAATGTATTGTTATTGTGCAATACTACTAAATCATGCAAATGAGCAATATGGAAGATACTTCATTATGCACACTCTATTTTGCATCTTGAATTATCAACAATAAACTTGTAATGAAGCACTCCTTTATTTTCTTCTTGATAAAACCTCTTTTCCATTAACTATGGGGTTTGTATTCAATAAAACTATAAACATCTCCCCCTCACCTTATTCTTTCCTTTATGCACTGATAGATGTTACTAGTGTAATATGCACAAGCTTTTATTCTTCTTTTTCTTTCAGTTGTTTCCTTCTCCAAACCTTCTCAGGCTCCTTCCTTTTCCAAGCTTTTCTCGACTCTTCCTTTTTCTTGTTTGACATGTTTTCCCTCTTATCATTATTAGGTGAACTCACTAAACTTATTCTACAAAATTGTACTATTTGTCTAAGGTTGGTACATTTATAACAAACTACATTAATATTTCTCTAAAATGCAGATTGACTCCTAGGTGATCCCACAAAACTAGTTTACAATTCCGTTGAGGAAGCAAAATTGCAAAAAACACCCCCATGAAGAAATTTTTGGTTTTGGGGGATTTGAACAAACTGAGGGTCCAAATGAACCCAATAAGGGTTCACTCGGATCCCCCTTTGAGTGAACCCTATTAAATGCTAGGTCCCACATATTTCACATTTCCTAGAAGGGTATGTGTAGGATCATGATGGGCCAACAAGTGGCAATATGTAAGTGATATGATGGCCCATATGGCTAATGACTTTATTTTTACCCAAATTTGATGAAATGAAAAGGGTTTTTAAAGAAGATTATCAACTTTCCACCAATATAAATTATGCTTTACTTTGAATTTAATAAATAATTATTATTTATTTTCTATTTGAATTATGACTAAAGTCCTGATTGATAGGTTGGTTGAAAAACATCTATAACTTTCAAATGGTATCACATTTTCTGAATCTGAAATACGTGTCACATTCTATGTTTCACATACTATAGGATTAAAAAAAGAAAAATTGAATTTCATGAAGTTTTGACCAAGTTAAGGTGGTCAGACATGTGTATTTTTTATATTTTTTAAAAGTTGTAATAAAAAATTCATAATTAATTATTTACTTGGAAAAAAAATAGAATCACATTGATACATGAGTCCTCTACTTATATCTAAAATCTTATAAAAAAATATTATCATTTTATTGTGGTTAGGGTGGTAAGATAGACACCTACTTCTTATTTTTTCCTTGAAATTAGAGTACTACTGCATTGAAATTTCAAATTTTCACCAAATATATTTTATATTTTTTTAAATAAACCTAGTAGTTTAGAAACTACATTCAATTTGCTAAAAATTCTATTCTTACATATTTTTGAAATAATATAGATAACTTATTCAAATTTTTACATCAAGTTGCCTATCTCTGATTTTCTGAATTTTCATCACCACTTAAGGGCATGTTTTTTCCATGATGATCCTGCACATACCCAAAAAAAAAAAACAAAGAGAAACTTTGTAGAAAGGGGGGTTTGCTCAAGGGTATGTGCAAGATCATGATGGGACAAAAAGTGGCGATATGTAAGTGATATGATGGCCCATGTGGCTGACGACTTTTTTTTTACCCAAAATTGATGAAACGAAAAGGGTTTTTAAAGGAGATTCTTAGCTTTCCACCAATATAAATTATGCTCTACTTTGAATTTAATAAATTATTATGATTTATTTTCTATTTGAATTACGATTAAAGTCCTAATTGATAGGCTGATTGAAAAAAATATATAGCTTTCAAAGGATATCACATTTTTTGAATTTGAAACATGCGTCAAATTCTATGCTTTACATACTATAGTATTAAAAAAAAAGAATTGAATTTCATGAAGTTTTGACCAAGTTAAGGTGGTCAGACGTACGAGTTTTTATATTTTTGAAAAGTTGTAATAAAAAAATCATAATTAATTATTTACTTAGAAAAAAATTACAAAAAAATATGCATCACACTGGGACATGAGTCTTCTACTTATATCTAAAATATTATAAAAAAATATTATCATTTTACTGTGGTTAGGGTGGTCAGACAGACACCTACTTCTTATTTTTTCCCTAAAATTCAAGTACTACTCCATTGAAATTTCAAATTTTCACCAAATAGATTTTTTTTAAATAAAAATAAACCTGGTAGTTTAGAAACTACATTAAATTTGCAACAGATTGTATTCTTACATATTTTTGAAATAATATAGTTAACTTATTCAAATTTTTACATCAAGTTGCCTAACTCTGATTTTTCTAAATTTTATTGCCACCTAAGGGCCTATTTTTTCCATGATGATCCTGCACATGCCCTCAAACCAGGGTTTGAATGAACCCAGGTTTGAGGGAACCTCCAAGGGGGCTTCCCTCGAAACTTGGGTTCATTTGAAACCCCTTTCCACCCCTTTTCCCCCCTTCTCCCCCTCTAGCACCAAAAATCCCCAAAAAATTTCCCTTCAAAGCTCGAGTTGAGGATGAAAATGGAGGAGGCTTCATAGACCCAACTAGATTATGGTAGTCCTCAGAATGAGCTATCCATTGAATATAATTTTAATATGTTTTGGTTTCATTATGTATTTGTCTTTTTAGTTTTCAATTAAACATAGGTTTTTCACCGAAAATCAAGCTCTATGTTCTGCATATGTGAAAAAATAGTAGATTATCAAAATAAAATTCTGAAAAATATGTGCAAGCTAGGTATCAATATCCTTGATCTAGTAAAAAAAATATAATTTCGATGCATACAAAAAAAATTATGTTGTATACGGTCTGCCTATGTCTGAATTGTAATTAGTTTGACTTTGAAACTTGATTAAGGAAAAAATATTCAATAAAACACTACAAAACCAAATGAAAGGGTTAGATATCATAGTTACAAATCTAAATTCAAAAAACTTAGAATTTTATCCTTCATAGAAAAAAAATTATGTTGTATATGGTGAGCATCACTCCTTAAAAATGGTGTTTACTGATAAAAACTAGTTTTCAAAGGAGATGGAAAAAGAAGTGCAGTCCGTTTCCAGAAATTTTGAAAAAAAAATATTTAGAATAGATACAGAAACAATGTCACAAATCACTAATTTGTATCATCTTCAAATTCCTCGTGGTTTAGTCGCTATAGGTGCCTGAAAGTGAAGATTTAGTTAGAAAAAATCATTTAAGTGTCCAGTTTGGTCAAAAATTATAAACCAATATTGTGGGATCACCCTCCTTCTATACTCAATTTTTTTATGTCCATAATAATTACAAGAATAACAGTAACCATGGAAATATGAATAATTGTACCTGATTATCTTGTTGATGACCTTCTTCTCAGACTTTGTTTGGGATCATGAACTCTTATGTATCCAGCCAAATAAGTATTCTAATCTACAAGCTTTTTGGAAGTAAAAATAGATTATCCTTGTTCATATGCTTCTCCTTTTAACATGCTTGTCAATTTCATTAGCTTCTTTGACATTGTAACATCTTTGTTACTCATTTTTGGGTGATCCCACAAAGCTGGTTTACAATTTCTGAGAGATTCTGATTTTTGCTGAAACCACATATTTTTAGAAAATATAATGATTTAAACCTTTAAAAGTTCAATTTTAAGGATTCCAATTGAAGAGGTTTTGATCAAACCACCTTAGATCAAACCCCCTTGGATAGAACCCCGCTAGTTTTAAACCATACCTACAATGAATTCGCATTTACACCTATCAAAATGCTAATAAAGAATCAATTTTGATTTACCTTTTGGGGGATCAAATGAATTTATTTAAAATTTATTTCAAATGATCATGGTAGTCCTCAGAACAAGCTATCCAATGAATATAATTTAAATATTTTTTGGTTTTATTATGTATTTATTAAACTCTTTGTTATGGACATGTGGAAAAATAGTAGATTATAAAAATAAAATTTTGAAAAATATGTTTAGTCTGGGTATTGATGTCCTTGATCCATAAAAAACAAAAAATTTGAATTTTGATACATACAGAAAAAGTTATGTTGTATATAGTTTTCCTATGTTCGAATTGTAATTGATTTGTCTTTGAAACTTGATTAAGGAAAAAATATTTAATAAAACACTATGAAACCAAATGAGAGAGCTAGATATCGTAGTTACAAATTAAATTTAAAAAAAATAGAATTTTATCCTCCATACAAAAAAAGTTATGTTGTATATGGTGAGTGTCACTCCTTAAAAATGTTGTTTTTTAAAAAAGCTAGTTTTCGAAGGAGATGGAAAAAGAAGTGCAATCTGATTCCAAAAATTTTGAAAAAAAAATATTTAGAATCTATATACAAAACTTCACAAATCACTAGTTTGCATAATCTTCAAATTCCTCATGGTTTAGTCGCTATAGGAGCCCGAAAGTGAAGATTTAGTTAAAAAAATCAATTCAGTGTCTAGTTTGCCCAAAAATTGTAAACCACTATTGTGGGATCACCCTTCTCCTTCATATCCTATCCCAGAATTGTTTGACAAAGATATTTGACTTAGCATCATTTTCTCAAACAACTCAGTGCTCTGCTCATTTTGTAGACTTCTTTTCAAATCTTGATTTACCTTTTGCAATTAGTTTTTTACGGACATCATTTTAGCCTCTAAATTTTGGCAATCTTCTACTTTGGTCTGCAACTTCATGCAGATGGCTTCTTCAAATTTTCTAGACTCTTCCAATTGCAACTTTAATTTCTCAATAATCTGATCAAATTCTACATGCTTCTTCTTTAATTCTTCAACAAGCTCATTAGATTCTTTGTACTTCATCTTTAGCTCTTTTTCTCTTCTTTCTCTCTTCAATTCATCTAAGGAAACAATCAATTCATCTTCGAGATAAACGTGTGCTTCATCTTCATCATTTTCATCATATGACTCATTTACAACCTCCATGAACTATAACTCATCTCTTTTTACATCAAACATTCCTGCATGGAATTCTTTAGAGCCAAGAACATTAGAAACATCAACTTTTGTAATAATATTCTCTTTCTTTTGATGCAAATATTTCTCCTTTTTAGAAACTTTATTTATATACCTCTTGCCCATAGTATTCCACCTCTAAAATCTACCCAAGTTTATTAGACTTCTTTAGGGAACCTACTGCTCTGATACCAATTGTAGGAATACTAAAGATCATTGAGAGGGGCGTGAATCAATGATCCAATAAAACCAATCACATAAACATAATTTCCCAAAAGTTTAGATATTGTATTTCATGAGAAAACACAAATATGTGCAAGTCACAACATCACATGTGAATCATAAAACAACACATCACCAAGGAAATATGAGACACAATATTTATGAGTGGAAAACCCTAAAAGGGTGAAATAACCACTCTGAACAATAGACTTCATTAGGCCTCATTGGCCAAAACCTTACAAGTTACAAGTTGTGTGCCTCACTAGCTAAAACCTTATGGGTTACAAGAAGCCTCACTAACAAACAATAAGACACACTAGCTACAATATTCCTCACTCGAAAACTATCAAGCTTCGTTGGCAAATAGCATGCCTCATTGGAAAAACTCCATGTCTTATAGGCAATCACCAAGATGAAGAAAAGAGGAATTTAGAGGGTTACTTTGTTACAATCCAAATCATATCCGCAAGTTCAGATGAGACCTTTATTCTACTCAATCAAAAACTATTCATTCTTATTATAGCAAACCTCAATCATCTGAAAAATATATAACATTGATTCATTTTTTAATTATCTTACTTTATTCACAAACAATTCACTGTAATGAATACCAGAGACAATATTAGGCATCTCTATATGTCTTAAACATGAAAATTTCTCACATCCTCAATGCTCAGTTTTCCTTTTTCAATCATTGTATAACCTACGTATTCACATCAAAACATGGTTCTGCATCTTTATATCAATAACAAAGTTCAGCATATATGTTTCTCATAATCCCATTAGAAGGAAAAAATACAAAATATAAATAGAAACACTTCTTATGTAGATTTGGAACCAACAACAAAACTACTATTTTTATCTACTTATTTCTAAAATAATGCACAAAAAGTAGCAAAACCTTAAGATTTCACGATTGTCAAAGTAAGATGACTTAAAATAACTGTTCACTAATTTTAAATGAGAGTCCTTGGATTGAGAAACCTGCCAAAGACAACTTTAAACTCTAGCCTTTGATCTTGCTTCGAATGATTGAATATATGATCAAACTTGTTCGGATGGTATCATCCAAGGAAAAAGACCGGTTGCTAATGTAAATCAAACCCTTAAGTCATTACTTAAATTAACTTTAATTGGTAGTATCAAGTTACCAACAAAATAGAACATAAAGTGCATTCTACTTTGAAGAATTTCACAAACACATGAAACCCTAGGTCTTTAGGATTTAGTGTTAGGATTAAGCTCATTGTTTTAGGTTATGAGATATAGGAATTTCACATCAAACAATATGCCTTAAAATGAGATAGTCACCATGTTACTCCATCCTCAGTAAGCCTCTGAAACTCTTGTAATGAAGCAACCCTTTTCATGTAGTATCAACACCAACTTTGACTAAAATGCATAAACAATCAAACTTGAATATCTCGAATGTCATGAAGATGAAGAACATCAAGTGTTGAATGTAAATGAACAAACCATCAATGACAAACCTTCATGAACATCCTTTGGAATTAATGCCAAATTAATGTCAATGCAACATTTCTAACCTTGGAATACTATGTTATTACTAGTTTTAATTTTAAAGGGTAGAAACTACTACCATTTTCTTACGCTTATACCACTATGCTTATATTTGACCCTAATTTCTAGGTAACTATAGTGTCATGGGAGATAGAATTAAGTTGTAAAACATATGTATGTCCAAGTGATAAGTTTTAATTATATATTTTTGTAGGGAAATTTTACAGAGAAATAAATCATCCCCACAAAAAATATCTAGGTTAACCAAGGATGCATTACATATTGTTTTTGTTGATGTTTTGGTGAGGGAAATTATACTTGGAGTTGATAGTAAGAGTAATTGTACCATATAAATTACATACAAATATATTATATATATAATAATTATATTGATTAATTTTATCTAATAATCCAATTTATGAAATTTGTATATAGGAGTTGATACAATAAGGTACAACTTGACAAATAATTATTATTTCTTTTATAGGATTTCTTTTATCGAGTTATCATTAGAACATAATTTGTTATTATGAGTCATACAACCTTATAAAACCTTATGTATTATATGCTTTACTAAGCATATCTCATGTTTAAAATAATTATATTTTAATAATTATTAGATTATTAATTATTTATAAATGGTAGTTTTGAATAGGTGTGACTAATATCCCTTCAAGAATTTTTCTACCCCTTCTATATTTAAGGAGGTTCCCTCTCATTGAGAGGGTGTGTGAATTTGGTGATTTATAGCTAATAATATCACTATGCACATGAGCTATTGTTGGTCATGTGAAATTAAGGAGAAGTGTTCCCCATGTTTGGTCTATGTTTTAATAGACCATTTTGTAATTTCTTTATAATGAAATGATGTTTTATGGTGTTTTTTACTTGAAAGGATTTCCCCATGTACATGCACACACACACACACACACACACACACACATATATATATATATAGTGTAATGTGTTTAATCTATGTGATCTTGTAATTTTCATTTTATTTATTTTATATTTATTTGTAATGATTAGTAATCGAAGATTGTGTTTTTTAAAATGATATTAGAGCCGATTACGTTGTGCTAATCATTCAAGTTATATGTGAATTCATATTATTATTGCTATTATTTTTATTTTGATGATTTAATATTTAAATTGCCTACATCATCATATTTTTGAGTTAATTGTAAATGATCGAAGATATGTGAAAGGAAAAGATTCAAGCAAGAGAACTTGGAATGAATTCTCATTTAAAAGTTATTTAAAATCCTCTAAAGATCTTATATCTCTCTATTACTCTCAATATTATTAGTTCATAATTTAAAATCTTACTCATTATCCCTAAAATCAAAGTTTATTTACAAGAAAACGATACAAGTTGATATCCAATTTAAAACATAACAACATCAAACATAAACATAAAAAAAATATTATATCTATTTAAGCTATTTTGGAATTGAATAAAATACCAACAAATCTATTAAAAACAAAACAACCAAATCATTATTTTAAGCAATCAATCAAACAAGAAAAATTCTCAATAGATCTCACTAGACATAAAAAGATAGAAAAGATAATCCATTATTACAATTAAGAAAATATGGCATACTTCTTAATATAAAATTGTCTCTTTATTATATGGAGACATGATTCAAGAGTTGTGCCCCTCTAGTATTAACTTCATCATGAAACTCTTTATAATTTGCTATATCTATTAACATTGTTTTAGCTTCGATAAAAAGCAACGCCTCTTCAATAAGGCTTGTGCCACTATATTTCCATCCCTGCCAATAATAAGATTAGTATTCTTGCTGTAGTCACTTGGCATGAAGACTTTGTGTTCCAAAAGCATAAAGAAAAATTTGGCACAGATGATTCAATTCATGGTGACCTTGAGAAGTTTGTGAGAAGATCCGTAGTTAGCAAATTTTGCCTCACTGAGAAATACAAGTCTACCCTAGTTGCCATAAGGTTGTAAAGTGGATGATGAAGCTCTAGCTCGAGTCTAGGCAGATACCAGTGCGCTGGGTGCAGCTTATTTTGCAAGCCCCTCCATCCTCGATGCTCTCAAAGTCCCATCTCCGATTGTGATAACTATTCCTTTACCTTGGGCAGTCCTGAACTTATGATAAAAAAACCTGCAATTAGTAGAAGAGTTATTGTCATTTCCATTACAACATCAATTTTAAGGCTACCTGTGAACAACAACGTGCACAAACATGCTCTACACATGATCAAACCAATAGAAAAATAAACTTGATAAACTAGTGTTTTCATTCTGCTTGTGCGAGGGTGATATAGAGGCGAATACAAGACTTGTTGCAGATTCCTATGGTAGAAAAAAGAAACATTATAAAGCAATTCAGCTACTCCAATATACCAAATTTGTAGAGATATTATCGACTGTAATCCAGATGGAACTATATTTGTAGCATGCAATGAGTTTGGGTTCCCTATTATGAGTAGAAGAGAAGGGATGGAAATAAACGACGTCCTCAACTCAGGACTGCATACATACAACACAAAGGAAGGCCCCACGTTGATGGAGATGATGATGAATATGGTGGAATGAATGAATATACACTGCACCAGGAGCACCTCAAGCTATGCCGTAGCTAATCGCTATGTGATAGATTTTTGGGCATACGGAAAATTTGAAGGAAATGGCAGAGAATAAAAAAAACATCCATCGAAAAAAAATAAAAATCAGTATTATATTAAATTCATTTAACAGAGAACAGCCATTAAAACATTTGCTACTTCAGAGCAATTTTTCGTATTAAATTTTTGTATATAAAAATTACAAACATGTTAGTATTTAAAAGTTTACGGTCAAGTCAAAATTAATACAATAGTAATGACAAATTCGTATGCCAACAAAAATAAGTTTAATTGAATTAAACATTCGTCCTATTCATATTTAAGAGTGTCCTATCGGATGACAAAAAACACCATTTAAATGCCAATGCATAACCCGCTAACTGCCGCCGAAGGAAGGTCAAAAGAAGTCAACAACCGCACTACCGTTGAAGGTTTTGGAGAGGCCATGGTGACCGTGGTGACCAGCAAAAGATGCTAACCTGCATTACCGCAGTGAGAGAGGATGACGGTCGCGGTGTTGTGATTGGCGCTCTGGCAGTCAGCGAACAGTTAGAGAAGGGACCGCGATATAGCGGTAACCGTGATCCGACGGTTAGAAAATGGTCAGGTAAGAAGTAATGGCAAACATTGTGATACCGCACGCAGTTAGAAGGATGACCACGAGAAGGTAGTGACGAAGATCTGGTGGTTAACCACATTGCCGCAGGCATCATGTAGTTAGTCCGCAGTAGCGAGGTAATTGCAAATGATCGCCACTGTGAAACCGCCGTCAATGAATGACATGACCGTGGTAATGCGGTAGACTGTGGAAGCGATGACCGTGAAACCACGGAGAGGAGAGAGAAGGCCTGTGGTAGCCCAGTAGACACCGTTGAACTGTGAGTTGGTGAGTTTGAGGGTGCGGGGGCGCGGTAAGGGCAGGAAACGGATGAGGGAGTGGAGTGAAACTCCAACACTCCCCCTTGAACGAAACTCACACATCCTGTGACGCCCAGTCGGCTTCTTTGGTGTATGAATTCATCTCGGCCCAGTGGCTTCATGAGAAGGTCTGCGACTTGATCTTCTGATTTGCAAAAAACTAAGGAAATCTCCCCACCATTAATTAGTTCCCTAATAAAATGAAACTGAGTGTCAATATGCTTGCTGCGTTTATGAAATACAAGGTTCTTCAATAGAGCTATGGCTGAATTATTATAAAAAAAAATGTTTGTTGCCACTATCTGCTCATTCTGAATCTCCCTCAATATTCTTCTCGTCCATACTGCCTAGCAAGATGCACTTGTGGCTGCAACATACTCAGCTTCAGCTGAAGACAATGTGACTATAGGCTATTTTTTTGAATCCCATGCAACTACTCCACTACCAAAATTAAAAACGTAGCCTGATGTGCTTTTCCTGTCATCAATACTTCCAGCACAATCACTATCTGTGTAGCCAACTAATTTAAATTCTTCTGATCTGTTGTACTGAATGCCAAAATGTTTTGTTCCATTAATGTATCTTAAAATTCTTTTTCCAGCCATCCAATGTGACTCTTTTGGTGCTTTCATGAATCTAGAGATTAGACTAACTGAAAACATTATATCAGGCCTTGTGGTTGTTAAATACATCAAGCTCCCTACCAGTTGTTTATACAAAGTTGGATTAACATCGAGCCTTTGTCTTCTTTGCTCAATTTCAGACCAGACACCATTGGACTGGGTGCTGACTTGCAATTCACCATATTAAATCTTTTCAAAACATCATTAGCATACTTTTCCTGTGAAATAAAAATATCATTTGCATTTTGTGTTACCTCAATGCCAAGAAAATACTTCATTAGACCTAAGTCTGTCATCTTAATCTCTTTCATCATTGTTATTTTGAACATTTCAATTGACAAATTTTCAGTTAAGATCAAATCATCAACATACAAACAAATAATTAAGATTTCACCATCTTCATTCACTTTAGTATACAGTGTTGGTTCACTATTGCATCTGGTAAATCCATTATTTTTGAAATAGTTGTCTATTCTGGTATACCAAGCTCTTGGGACTTGTTTCAAACCATATAGTGTCTTTTTCAGCTTGTAAACTTTGTCTTCTTGTCCTGATATCTCATATCCAAGTGGTTGTTCAATGTAAACTTCCTCTTCAAGATAGCCATTGAGGAATGTTAATTTAACATCCATTTGGTGAACTAACCAATTGTATTGTGCTGCTAAGGCCAATAACATTCTAACTGTGTCAAGGCGTGCTACAGGTGCAAAAGTTTCATTATAATCTATTCTAGGTTGTTGTGCATAACCTTGTACAACCAATCTTTCTTTGTGCTTCTGCACTTCTCCATTTGCATTCAATTTAGTTTTATAAATCCATTTAACACCTATGACATCTTTGTCTTTTGGAAGACTCTGCAACTCTCATGTCTAATTTTTTTCAATTGAATCTATCTCATCATCCATTTCTGTTATCCACTTTTCTTCTTTGATCGCATCTTCATAATGAATTGGATCTTTAGCTTGAAAATAGAAAGCAAAAAGTGCAAACTATTGAGGATTATTCTCACCTTCATTTTGGTTATATATTTCACTCATGCTTTTGATTTTCTGTCTTTTCATGCTTGCTAAAGTTGGATTTGAAAGATCACTTGAATCTGCAGAATGTGGACTTGAAGGTCTTGTGCCAGAGGTTCTTGTTGTGATTGACGTATGCAGTCCTCTTGTTGCTGCTCTTACATTACTTGTTGGTGTCAATTGTTGACCACTTGTCTGAGATTGAACTTGTACAACAGGCACATTAGCTGGAACTGTAATTTCATTCTCATCTTGAGGGATATTGACTGTAACATTGATAGTGCTCTCTTTACTTCCATCCCAAGCTTCATCTTCAACAAATTAAACATCCCTGCTGATTATAACCTTCTTAGTTGTTGGATTGAACAGTTTGTATGCTTTGGATTATTCACTGTAACCAACAAAAATACATTTCTCTCCTTTGTTATCAAGTTTTCTTCTCAACTCGTCAGCTACATGTGCATATGAAACACATCCAAAAACTCTCATGTGAGACACACTATGCTTTTTACCTATCCATGCTTCCTCAGGGATAATATTCATCACACTTTTTGTTGGGCATCTATTCATGATATATGTTGCACAAGATATAGCTTCAGCCCAAAATTCATTTGTGAAATGCTTGGCTTTCAACATACTTCTAGCCATCTCCATTATAGTTTTGTTTTTCCTCTCAGCTACCCCATTCTGTTGAGGCGTGTATCTTGTTGTGAACTATTTGTGTATTCCATGCTCATTGCAGAAATTTAAAAATTCTCTTGAGACATATTCTTAGCACTTTAATGAAGTGACCACTCTGTTTTTCAGCAAGAGACTTGAATTGACAAAATAAATTAAACAGATCACTTTTTTGTTTTAGAAAATAGACCCATGTCTTCCTTGAATAATCATCTATGAAAGTCAGAAAATAATAACTACCACCTATTGAAGGTGTCTGCATTGGACTACATAAGTCTAAATGAACAATTTCTAATGGTGCTTTTGCTCTTGTTGATTTTCCTGCTAGGAAAGACTCTCTATGCTGCTTTCCTAGTATGCAACCTTCACAAACTCTCTCAGGTTTTTCAATTAATAGAATTCCCTTTACCATGCTCTTCCTATGAAGCAAATTCAAACCTCAAAAATTTAAATGACCAAATCTTAAGTGCCAAAGCCAATTTTCATCCTTTACCTCTGCCTGAAAGACAATTTGTGTCACATTTGACACCTCTTGTACTTGTGCAAAGTTTGTGCTTAAGGCTGGCTGAATTCTCAAAGGAAACATTCTATTGTTTGTCATACTGATTTTAGCTATCAACTGGTTACTTGGGTATTTATCTAAAATTGTGCATAGCCCATATTTGAATGTCACTCTATAATTGTTCTGAACAAGTTGTCTTGCACTCATCAAATTATGTTTCAGACCTGGCACAAAATAAACATCTGAGATATATTTTTGCTTCCCCTGTTTGGTCAGAATATTCACATTCCCTTTTCCTTTAACTGACACTTTGTTGCATTACCCAGGGTGACTCTGACTTAATATTCTCATCTAGACTTGTAAACAACTCTAAATTCCCTATCATGTGATTATTACAGCCTGAGTCTAAAAACCAAACTTCTTTCTCACTAGCTTGTGCTACATTACGGGCTAAAAACATTGTGCCTTTATCTGGTCTATGGTCTTGATTTTCTCTAGTAAAATTTGCATTTTTCCTACTCATATCATATTGCTTCTTTCTACACTCATTCATGTAATGTCTAAAATTTTTACAATAATGGCATTGGACCTGAGATTTATCATACCTTTGACCTTGAGGAAAATTATGAGATGGGTTTTGGCTGCTGCCTCTTCCACTTGAACTTGACTAGTTATTTCGTCCACCTTTGTTGAAGCCTCTTCCTCTTGCTCTGAATTCGTTCTACCTCTGCCTCTTCCTTGGTTAATTGAAGCTTGTGACTTGAATGCATGCTCTAATGACATATTTGTTGTTCTGTTGAGTCTGTGCTCATGAGAAATAAGTGAAGCATAAAGCTCATCAACTGAATACTGGGTGAGGTCCTTTGTCTCCTCTATTGTAACTGAAATTGACTCAAATCTTGTGGGTAAGCTTCTTAGAATCTTTTCTACAACTTTGACATCTTCTAATGTTTGTCCATGTGTTCTCATCTAGTTTACCAGTCCCATTATTTGAGTAAAGTATGGATCTATAGACTCATTTTCTTTCATGTACAGAGTTTCAAACTCTCTTCTCAATATTTGCAACTTTTCAATTTTTACTTTGTCCATTCCTTGATATGCAATTTGTAAAATGTCTCATGCTTGCTTGGACTTGGTAGTGGCTAAAATTATGGGAAAAATGCTTTCATGTACTCCTTGTAGAATGAAGAAGTGTGTCTTTGAATCCTTCTTCTTGTTATCTTTCTGTAAATCTTTCTCTACTTGTGTCAAGGCATTATATGCTGCTGCATCTGCCAGTTCTAGAAACCCATTTTCTACAAACTCCCATAAATCTTTTGAATAGAACAATGCTCTCATTGTTATGGACCAATAGTCATAATTCTTTCCATTCAACTATGGAATTTGAGGATTACTCAAGCGTGTGCTTGCTGCCATGATTTACAGACTCTCTTCAAATAGCCTTAGGCTCTGATACCACATGAAGGAAATGGCAAAGAATAAAAAAACATCCACCGAAAAAAAAAAATCAGTATTATATTAAATTCATTCAACACAAAACATCCATTAAAACATTTTCTACTTCAGAGCAATTTTTTGTATTAAACTTTTGTATATAAAAATTACAAACATGCAACTATTTAAAAGTTTACAGCCAAGTCAAAATTAATACAATAGTAATGGCAAATTCGTATGCCAGAAAAAAAAAATTTAATCGAATTAAACATTCATCCCAGTCATATTTAAGACTATCCTATCGGATGACAAAAAATGTCATTTAAATGCCAACACATAACCCACTAACTGTCGCCGAAGGAAGGTCAAAAGAAGTCAACAACCGCGCTACTGTTGAAGGTTTTGGAGAGGCCATGATGACCAGAAAAAGATGCTAACCCGTATTACCACGGTGAGGGAGGATGACGGTCGCGGTGTGGCGGTTGGCGCTTTGGCAGTCAGTGGACGGTCCACCATTGTACCATAGATGGTTAGAGAAGGGACCATAGTATAGGGGTAACCATGATCCGACGGTTAGAAGATATTTAGGCAAGAAGCAACAGTGAACACCGCAATACTACATGCGGTTAGAAGGATGACCACGGGAAGGTGGTGATGAAGATCTGGCGGTTAACCGCATTGCCGCAGGCATCATGCAGTTAGTTTGTGGTAGTCAGGTAACTACAGATGGCCGCCACCGTGAAACCGCTGTCAATGAATGACATGACTTCAGTAATGCGGTAGACTATGGAAGCGACGAACGTGAAACCACAAAGAGGAGAGAGAAGGCCTACAGTAGCTTGGTGGACACCGTTGAACAGTGAGCTGGTGAGTTTGAGGGCGCGGGGGTGCGGTAAGGGTAGGAAACGGACATGGGAGTGGAGTGAAACTCCAACAAAATTCATCATCAACAATTCACCCAAGGAAAATTCACCACCAGCAATTCACCATCATGGAAAATTCACCGTTGTAAAATTCACCACAGAATTAACCGCATTAATATTTTAACTTGACAATGAATTTTCTGTCGGTGAATTTTCCATGATGTTAAATTGTTGGCAGTGAATTTTCCTTCGATAAATTGTTAACAATAAATTTTTCTAAAACCAGATTTTTGCTATTGCCCTCCTCAAGCCACCAAGACCCCATAAAATCACCCAAATATTAATACAAGGAACGAGATCTACCTAGAGATCTTTGTAAGGTATAGAACATTGTTCTTCCTTCTCTCTTGTCAATAAAAGGATACATGATCAACAAAGTGGCCGCTGTGGCGAATTCTATTGCAAAAACTTTGTAGTGCGTCTTCCTTAGAAACATAAGCATTCTTGATGGCATTTTCCCACAATGAAATGAAAGATTCATTGGGATTAAGGGAGAGATAGATAATTTTGAACCTTGAGGATTTAATTGAGTCGGGTTTGAAATACATGAGGAACAGAGATAGAGTGCTTAATTATGTAGAGTGTGGTAATGAGTTTTATTAATTATATTTGGTGGCATGGGATGAATGGTAATTTTAGTTATATAATTTATTGTTTGTATTTTTTCAGTTTTAAAATAATTTAAAATAGAATGACCATTCTTTGTATATAAGTTGAAGATATTTTGATGACTTAAAAAATTTAAATACTATTATTGATCTTTGACTTTTTTTCTATCATCCACAATCGATTAAGCAAGGAATAAGGTATGATATATTTTAAACATCTTATCATACTTATTTTGAGTTAGGAAAAGGAGTTAACAATATAAGTTAGATATAGGATATGGATTTTTTTTTTAAATTGTTCATTCTTGTTTAAAAGTCGTGTGTAATTGAACTTATAAAGACTGAAAGTGTTTTTATTTGGATTGGGTTTTTAGAATCTTGAATTCATATGCACATTAATTCATATTTACTTGTTTATAATTAAGGTTTTCTTTTAAAAAAAAATATTGTTCATTCTTGTTGAAAGCCATGTGTAATTGAACTTATAAAGAGTCAAAAGTGTTTTTTATTTGCATTGGGTTGCTATAATCTTGAATGTGACTATAATATATGTCTCACCATAAAATACTAGCATGTATGATATGCAAATATTTTAAGGAAAAGAAAAGGGGAAGAAATGAGAGAGGGGATCCTTAGGAAGGATGTGTGCCTCCAAAAACAAGAAAAAAGTTGCACATGCTCCAAAAAATATAGGTGAGGGAAACAATGTTAGAGAGTATTGTGTGGTTACCAAATAGGAAGTATCATTGTATGTGAGATTATACCAGCACGAATGATAACAAGAAAACAAATAAAGCTACAAGTGCTACATAGTAGGTAGCAACACAATAGAAAAAGGGAGGTGTAAAGAATTAATGAAAATAGAAGAGAGAAAAATAGATGTGAACTCCATGCTATGCCTTTTTATAAGAAAGATAAAGGTAATTGCACAACATGATGATAGAGGTGATATCATGCCATAATAAAGAAAAATCCATATAATGAAGAGGAAGTTCGATTGTATTACGATAGAGGCAATCTCAATGCCATAATATAAGAAGAAAATGAAGTAGATAGAAGGGGATATCATTGTCACATATATTGAATATGGAGAAAAAAAAGAGCACCAAGCTCAAACACACAAATTTAGCCATTCATCTTGAACACACAAATGATTACAATCTATGGCTTCATAAAGTCATTTAGCTTACTAACTATCCAAACTATCAAATATTAACTAACACATAACTAATAACTAACTAAAAAATGACATATAAAAAATTAACATTAATATGTTAATTTATTATTTATTACATTATTCTATGCCATGCACTAAAAATTCTTAACACACCCCTTTAGTATTGACATAGGGACTTTATTCTGGTGTTGCAATATTGACAATTGACTTGTCTCATATGTGTTCCCTTCACTAAAAAGAATTCCTTTGGATCTCTCTTTCTACTAATAATGCATCTAATTATAATGTGTAAATAAAAAATGTTTACACCATCATGGCTACAAAATATTTATATAAAATAAAAAAGATAAATCAAATTAGTTGTAACCATTCAAATTAATTTTTCTTTTGCATCAAACTACAAATTAAATATTGATAGTATTCATTAATCATTTCTAGTTTTTGTCCTCCTATTCAAACAACTCTAAAACATTTTGAATTTTTAAATTTCATTAATAAATGAGAGAGATATCACTGTTTTAGTGAGACTTGTTAAACTATCATTTTAAAATCAAAATAATGTATCAAAAATAGAATGATGCCTAATGAGAACATGATTCCTCCTTTGGACAACTCTACTATCCACCAAAGAGTACAATAATAAATCCATACCAATCTTGAAATAAATAAAACCTCATAAATGAAAGATGAAAAACTTCTTCTCAACCACCTTAATCTCTTGAACTTTTTTGTAACACCTTATATTTTCGCATCCTTCAATGTATAATTTTTTTAATTTTAAAATTATTTGTTATATAATTTATCGTTTGTATTTTTTCAGCTTTAAAATTATTTAAAATAGAATGATCATTCATTGTATACAAGTTGAAGATATTTTGATGACTTCTTAAAAATTAAAATATTATCATTGATCTTTGACTTTATTTCTATCATCTACAATTGATTAAGCAAGGAATAAGGTGTAACATATTTTAAACATTTTATCATACTTATTTTGAGTTAGGAAAAGGATATAACACTATAAGTTAGTTATAAGATATGGATTTTTTAAAAAACTTGTCCATTCTTGTTGAAAAGTCATGTGCAATTGAACTTATAAAGATTGAAAGCGCTTTTATTTAGATTGAGCTGTTAGAATATTGAATTCATATGCACATTAACTCCTATTTACTAGTTTATCATTAAGGTATTTTTTTAAAAAATTGTTCATTCTTGTTGAAATCCATGTTTAATTGAACTTATAAAGAGTCAAAAGTGTTTTTTATTTACATTGGGTTGCTATAATCTTGAACATGACTAGAATATATGTCTCCCCATAAAATACTAGCATGTATGTTATGTAAATATTTTAAGGAAAAGAAAAGGGGAAGAAATGAGAGAGGGGATCCTTAGGAAGGATGTGTGCCTCCAAAAAAAGTTGTACATGTTCCAAAAAATATAAGCGAGGGAAATAATGTTAGAGAGTATTGTGTAATTACCAAATAGGAAGTATCATTGTATGTGAGATTATACCACCATGAATGGAAACAAGAAAACAAATAAAGCTACAAGTGCTACATAGTAGGTAGCAACACAATATAAAAAGGGAGGTGTAAAGACTTAATCAAAATAGAAGAGAGAAAAATAGATGTGAACTCCATGCTATGACTTTTTATAAGAAAGATAGAGGTAATTGCACAATATGATGATAGATGTGATATCATTCCATAATAAAGAAAAACCCATATAGTGATGTAGAAGTTTGGTTATAATATGATAGAGGCAATCTCAATGTCATAATATAAGAAGGAAAATGAAGTAGATAGAAGGTGATATCATTATCACATATAATGAAAATGGAGAAAACAAAGAGCACCAAGATCAAACACACACATTTAGCCATTCATCTTCAACACACAAATGATTACAATCTATGGCTTCATAAATTCATTCAACTTACTAACTACCCAAACCATCAAATAACAACTAACACATAACTAATAACTAGCTAAAAATTGGCATATAATAAATTAACATTAAGATGTTAATTTATTATTTATTACATTATTCTATATCATGCACTAATATTTCCCAATAGACCCCTTTAGTACTGACATAAGGACTTTTTTCCAGTGCTAAAATATCAACAATTGAATTATCTCCTATGTGTCCCCTTCAATAAAAAAATCCTTTGGATGTTGATTTCTACTAATAATGCATCTAATTATAATGTGAAAATAATATATATATACACCGTTATGGCTCAAATATATTTATATAAAATCTAAAAGACAAATCAAAATAGTTGTAACCATTTAAATTCCTTTGTCTTCCACATCCAATTACAAATTAAATATTGATAGTATTCATTAATCCTTTCTAGTTTTTGTGCTCCTATTTAGAAGAATTCTAAAACTTTTTTAAATTTTAAATTTTATTAATAAATGAGAGAGATATTAGTGTTTTAGTGAGACTATTAAATTTTCATTTTAAAATAAAAACAATGTAGCAACAATAGAATGGTGCCTAATTAGAACATGATTCTTCCTTTAGACAACTTGTCTATCCATCAAAAAGTAGAATAATTTAAATCCATGCCAATTTTGAAATAAATAAAACCTCATAACTAAAAGATGAAAAAATTCTTCTCAACCACCTTAATCTCCTAAAATTTGTTGCAACACCTTATATATTTGCATATTTGAATGTTAACATTTTTTAAGATTTTAATATGAATGTAAAAAAAATGGAGTGAAAATGGTGAAAAAAAGTAAACAATATGGATAGAGGAGAGAAATTAAATGCAATTGAATGATGAATGTTGATATATTTTCATTTGGTTTACATTCCACCTTTATTGAAAAAATACAAAAATGGTGGATGGAAAATAATGGCTATTACGCATGGTCTACACTAATTAGTCATTGTATGAACCACTTTGAAGGATAGACAAGTGAATGAAAGGAAAATAGGTAGGTCTCACAATAAACCTACTTTGATACCATATTTAAAAATGGATAGAAAAAAGAGCACCAAGCTCAAATACACAAATTAATACATTCGATGTCTTTATAAATTCATTCAACTTACTAACTAGGTACCAAAACATTAACAACGAACTAACACATAATTGATAACTAAATAAAAACTAACATCTAGTAAATTAACATTAACATGTTAATTTATTATTTATTACATTATTGTATGTCATGCACTTATAATTTCTAACAACCTATCATTTTAAGAAGAGATACGGTGCCAAGAATATAATAAGGAATATGTTGCAAATACTTGATAATAATATGCCACTTCGAGGGGGCAACCTCCTAATCCACTTTGAGGGGGATACCTCCAATATTCTTCACTAAGAACACAATACTTAACATGATGATCAAATAAGACTCACAACATCCTAATAACTTAAATCTCTAATAACAATAGAGCACAAAGGAAACTAGAAGCATAATAATATTGAAACAACATCACCTAGTCTTCAAGCTTCCATTGGTTGACCTCCATTGGCCTTCTCCATCTTGCTGAAAATGAAATGATTTCCCTTAGATTTGAGATGCAACTATCACCTATGTCTAAGCCAAGCAAAATATTGAAGTATTATGAATGCTCAAGCATAAGTTCTCAAGCATGCTGAAAATAAATTGTGTCTAAAATGGCTTGAGAGTGAGCCTTTTAAAGAGTTCCAAATTGAGAATGGATGGCTAGGATTAGAAGTTGGTAAAGCCCTAAGATCAACGACTAGGATTCAATGTGATAAGGAACATTAGGGTTAGGGCAACATTAGGTCAAAGTTAGGGCAAGCTTTGAAATGAATGGTTGAGATTTAGACAATTAAATCAACGGTGGACAATAAATAAGATAGAAATCAAATAATAGAAATTATTTGATTTATGGAGGAATGTTGACTTATGAATTAAATAATGGTTTAATTCATAAATGAGAATGAGACAAAAGGAAATAAATAATTGTTTTAATTATTTATTTGGTGAGATGGAAAATGGGATAAATGGATAAATTTATTTAATTGAAGGATAAATGGTAATGTTATGGAGGAAATAATCATGGAAGGATAATTGGAAATTATGGCATTAGGATATAATCAAATGATGAAGACGTTTGACATAGAAAAATGCCACTCGGGAGCCTAAGTCATTTTTATGTGTCTACAATACCTATTGGAAGTTCCAATTCACATGGATTTGATGAAAAATTCTACAAAATCTTACTTGGACCTATCTTCTTCCACTTCAACTTAATATAAGTTCCTTGTGGCAACCTCTCCTTCCTCAAGTGTGCATCGCCAATTCTCCAATCTGAAACTCCTGCTCCCTCTGATGCATATCAGCATATCCCTTGTATTTGATGACACTTTTCTCCAAATTTTCCTTCACTTCTTTGTGTAACTCATGGATATACTCAACAAAATCTTCCTCTACTACACTCTTTCTACCCAGATCTACACTATCCCTCAATTCATCCACACCTCTAGGGTTGTACCCATACACAATTTGAAATGGACTCTTACCCACACTTCGATTGATCGAGTTATTGTAGGAAAATTTTGCTTTTGCTAATATCAAATCCCATTGATTTGGTCTATCACCTACCAAGCATCTCAAAAAAAATCCCAAACTTTTATTTACAACTTCAATTTGATGATTGGTTTGTGGATGGTAGGTTGAACTAAACACTAATTGTGTTCCCATTTTCTTCCACAAGGTGCACCAAAAATGACCAAAAATCTTGGTATCCCAGTCTGAAATAATACTCTTCAGCAAGCCATGCAATCTAAATACTTCCTTGAAAAACAAAGTAGCTATGTGGGAAGCATCATTGCACTCTTGAAATGAGATAAAATGAGCCATTTTAGAAAATCTATCCACCAAAAAAAAAATAGAATCGTTAGCTCTTTGTGTTCACAGTAACCTCTAAAAAAATCCATGCTTATATGTTCTCACAGTCTTTTCGGTATTGGAAATGGTTGATCCAACCCTGTATTTTTCCTCAATCCTTTACCATATTGACACACTCGACAATCTTGTGCCATCTTCTTTACATCTGCACTCATACCCAACCAATAATAACACTCATTCAATTGTGCCAAAGTTTTGTCCACTCCAAAATGACCACTCAAACCTCCACTATGTTTCTCCCTTATCAAATTTTCCCTCATTGAACTATGAGGTATACACTTGATCTCTTCCCCTTAAACAAAAAAACTTCTTGTATAAAATACTCCAGCCATGGAGTTCTATCCCTCTCCATAGGATTATTACACGTTATCCAAGCCTCCTTGAAATCAACATCCTCATCATACAAATCTTGCATAGATTCAAAACCAAAAACATTCACTCTCATTTAATTCAACAACAAATGCCTAGATGACTTAATGCATCAGCTACTTTATTGGATTTTCCTCTTCTATGTTTCAATACAAAGGAATAACTTTGAAGAAATTCAACCCAATTTACATGCTTTTGAATGAGCTTACCTTGGTTGTTTATGAACCCCAATGCATCATGGTCAATGTGCAAAACAAACTCCTTCGTTAGTAAGTAGTTTCACCACTTCTTAAGAGCTTACGCAATGGCATAAAACCCTTGATCATACATGGAATATTTTTTTTTGCTTCATTCAACTCATCCTTGAAATATGCTATTGCTCTACCCTCTTGACTCAAGACTCCTCCAATCGTCATCCCACTTGTATCACAATCAACTTGGAACACTTTACCAAAATCGGGGAGTGCTAACATGGGCTATTCCATTACCTTAGCTTTCAAAAGTTTAAAACTTCGCTCATTTGTGGCTGTCCACAAAAATTATTTCCTATTACCCTTCATAGTTTCCATAATAGGAGCACAAATCTCATTGAAATTTTGTATGAATTTCCTATAGAAACTTTCTAGTCCATGGAAGCTTCTTACTTCAAACATAATCCTTGGTGAAGGACAATCTACAATTGCCTTCAATTTTTTTGGATCCATTTTCCGACCACTAGTAGAAACAACAAAACCCAAATACACTAGCTCCTCTTTCATGAAGCTACACTTTTTCAAATTCACTAAAAAATTTATTCCTTGATTCTTCGCAAAAATACCCTAGAACATGCTGCAAATGCTCTTCTTTTATTTTTCTAAACACCAAAATATCATCCAAATACACTTGATGACAAACTTACCAAGGTAGGTTTCAACACTTCGTTCATCAACCTCATGAAGGTACTTGGCACATTTTTCAAACCAAATGGCATCACCAGCCATTTGTACAATCCATCCATTGTTTTGAAGGTGGTCTTCCATTCATCCCCTTCTCTTATGCAAATTTGGTGGTACCCACTCTTCAAGTCAATTTTGGTGAAGTACTTAGCCCCACTCAAACAATCCATCATATCATCCATTTGTGGGAAGGGAAACCAGTACTTGATAGTTATCTTTTTTATGGCTCTTGAAACTGTACACATCTACCACTCACCATCCTTCTTTGGTTTCAACACCACTTGAACAACACATGGACTCAAACTCTCCCTAATTATCCCCTTATCCAATAGCTCTTGCACTTGCTTATTTATTTTTGCATTCTCCATAGGCATCATTCTATATGGTGCTCTTTTTGGAAAGCTTCCATCGACAAGTCCATACAATGGCTTATGCTCCTCCCTATGTCCCAGCTCTCCATTGGAGGCATGTACCTCCAAACCCTCTTCCTCTACCTCTACTAAAGTATCCTATACCACAAGAATAGTCTCCACTTTCCCTAGAAGATTCTCCTCTTCCTTTATTTTCTTGCACACCCGCATGACATGTACTTGCCTCATATTGTTTTTTTTGTAACCTCTACCACTGGTGTTCCTCTTCCTCTTGAAAATTTTCCTCTACCATGTGAATTATGCTAATTTTTTCCTACAAGTTCCTCTTCTGACTTCAAGGCATATTGATATGCCTCTTCTATATACTAGTCACTTGAAGCATGCTCATTTAATCTTAAATGGAGTTATGAAGGCCATTTACATATCTTGATACTTTTTATACATCATCATCCACATGTCTAGCCTAGATGCTCAACTGATAGAACTCCTCGATGTACTCTCGTAAATTCTTCTTTGTTTGCTTCAAATTTTGTAGCCTCTTAAAGAAATTGAGTTGGTAATCTACAGGAAGAAAAATTTCCTTCAATTTCATCACCATCCTCTCCCATGTTTTTATTTTATCTTTGCCTCTTTTTCATCTTTCAAGATGCACATGCTCCCACCACATGGAACATGTCCTTTTAGCTTTGTTCTTGCATATTTCACCTATTTGGGTCCTCAATTGACTCCACATTAAAATATTTTTCCATGTCTGATATCCAAACCAATAACTCTTCTAAATTCAAAGATTCAATGGGGAGTCCAACTTAGGCTTGCTACAAAACCTAACTATTTCTTTCAAAAATATACTTTCTGTCTCTTCTCTATGATCATCTTCTATATCGAATTCTAATGCTTCTTCTTCAACTTCATCCTCACTAACATCCACAACTGAGATTCCTCTTTGTTGCATCAATTCTATTAGCTCCAACCTTGATCCTATCCTAGCTTCAAGACCTATCACCATATCTCTAAAGACCTCATGGTTTGTAGTATGTGGTCTTCTTCACCCATTCCCTCTTTGTGGCATGTTCATAACCCTCAGCAATTATGGGTCTCACTGTCCTCAGACACCCACAACAATCTCCTTAGGTTTTTTCTCCCAACACAACACTGAACTAGATCTGATACCAATTTTGTGTAGATAGAACTTAGGGGTCCTATGGGACTGCTAATTCAAGCAACAATAATTCAAACCAATGTTCACCAATCAATATAGCACAATTTTCAAGTTGAAATTTATATTAATTTAGCCACATTCATGAATTGTTGATCATAGTTGCAATATTGGAAAAAACAATCCACAAGTGAGATCTTAATACTTTTAAACTCAAAATTTCTTCTTATTGGCAGAAATTGATTATTTTAACGTATTTCCACAACAATCATAACATCTATAACTCCCCTTCACATCAACTTGTTGTCCCCTGTTACCGATTTCCTTGTATTTTCCTTTGATTGTTGATCTTCATACTTAAATTTTTCTTTCCTTTATTGGTTGGTTGAAACCTCTTACTCCATTTATTTTCACTAGATGATGATGATGCTAGAGCTATATTGTTAAATAGTTTTCCGTCAAAATTATACAATAATGTTATTTTTACACTCAATCAAATAACTTCTTAAACTTTAGAAGATATGATTTCAGCTCTTTTAGCAAAAGAAAAGAGAACAAATATAAAAGATACATAAGGCAATTTTCAATAGGAGGAAGCATTATACTTATGAATCAATAATAAAAGTTTGGGTACAAGCAAAGGGGAAATTACATGTTTAACTATAAGAAAAAGGGTCACATAGTTTGGTCTTGTAGAATTCAAGCCAATGACCTTAAAATAATACTCAAAGATCAATCAAATGAAGGTAACTTAGCTTGTATTGAGGATGAGGATGAAGATTCACCAAATGATGAATTTTTTGATATTACTCAGAATGGATTAGTACTTTGAGCCACTACATTAGAGATTGGTAGCATCAGAGTATGGAGGAATTTCTATCATCTCAAGTCAACTACTCACTTTGAGATGATGTTTTGCATGAGAAGTATTTTTTTATTTCTTTCTTGTTTTATTTGGTGATGCTGATGTATTTCAAGAATACATATATTGTGAATTTTGATTTTTTTAGATAGGTAAGGGATTTGGTGTTGAGCTCAATATGAATTATTGTCTAGAAAGTTTATGAGACTTTGATCAATAGTTATACCCTTACGAGGTTCAAGAGACAACTTGATGGATACCTATGTTTGCAAAGCTCAATATGAATTGTTGTTGAATAATCTGGAAACCAATGATTCGGGAGTTCAAGAAGATGGTATTCCAAGAACTCAATAATTTGGCTCAAAGACACACCTTTGCAATAGTTATGATTTCTACTTGATTCAATAATTTTTTCTTCAAAAGATCTTCTCATGAATTTGTATTTATGTAATCAAAAAGATTTGTTATGTAATCCATAAGGGAGGTCCTTTGGCAAGGTGAAGTTTGAAGTTTTGATGATGTACATTTGTAAGAGAAATGTAATAAGGGGGGAATGTTAGCATAGTACATTGAATAACTATTGTTGGGCAGGTGTATGTAGTTAAATTGTTTCAAATGGGTGGGTGTTTGTAGTTAAATTGTTACAACCACTTCCTCCTTCCTTTGTATAAATGCAATGGTAATCATCAAATAATATACATCAAAATTTATGGTCACAAATTTTAAAATAATAGAGAAGTAAATTTGATTATAATAGTAAAAAAATTATCCTTGTTGGATATGATAACTCTAGTAAAGCCTATCAATAATATGATCCCAAAACAAAATTCACCTAGCGTTGTCATTTTTTAGGAAGAGTGTCAACTTTCAGGTGTTCACCATATTGATTTTAAAGAAGAGGAAGATGACATTGTTTTTGAAAATAATACAATGTTCCTTTAAGGAGATCAAAATGAGCAATATGAGTCAATCTAGGAGAAAGAGGAGTTAATGACACAAATTCAATCTCATTATCTAATCTATAATATAATGTTCCCTTAAGGAGATCTTTATGAGAAATGAAAAAACCCATCAAGTTGTAGAATAATGTTCAAGTCAATTATGCATTGATGACAATGGTTCTAAGTATTCATGAACCAAGCTATTTTGAAGAAGAAATTAAAGCTGGAAAATGGAAAATTCCTTTGACACAACAGATTGATTTAATTCATTGAAACCATATGTGGGAGTTGCTACCTTTACTTAATGGTAACTAAGCCATTTATTGTAAATAGATATTCAAACTCAAGTTTAAATGTGATGTATTAATTGATAAACAAGGAAAAATGGGTAACTATAGCCTACAAGAAAATGAAGATTTTGATTATCAAGAAACCTATTATCTAGTTGCAAAGTCATTCACAATCATAACATTAATAACACTTGCTTTGTAGCATAATTGAAAAATCCACCAAATGGATGTCAATAGAGCATTCTTGAATGAAAATTTCACAAAGGAGTTATATTTGACACAACTCTTTGTTTTATTAAAAAAGGAAAAAAATATGGTATGACACCTAAAACAAACACTATATGGTATAAAACAAGCCCTTGAGCCTACTATTCGAAATTTGATCAGTACTTTCTTCAAAGGGGTTTTATAAAATTTGATATTAATCCAAATTTATGCATTAAAGTTTTTCTATCACAAATCATTATTGAATTGTGTTGTATGTTGATGGTTTTCTCATTATTGGGAATGACCAATCACTTATAGATGAAGTGAAAGAAAATATGATGATGAATTTTAAAATGATTGATATTGGATTAATTCATTACTTTCTTAGAATTAAAGTTTGGAAAATACTTGAAAAAATATTCCTTTCTTAATGGAATACAAGAAAGAAACTCTCATATTTTTCAAACTTAAATAATTCAAAGATGCAACAATACCAATGGAGACTAGAACTAAGTTGATTGAAGATCCAAATGGTAAAGTATTTAATTAACACTATATAGTATTTTGATAAAAATAAATAAATAAAAAATTACTTGACTACTACTCATCTAACTACTACTTATCTAGACATATCTCATGTAGTTAGATTTTTTTCTCAATTCATGACTCATCCTAAACAAAGTCATTAGTTAGGAGTACATGTATAAAAATGGAGGAAAACAGAGGGGTCAAAAGTGAATAGTTTTTTTTTCAATCAACTAAAATTGAACTTGGATGAGTAATTTGAGATCTATACACTAAAAACTTGAAGATATAATATTTTTTTTTAGTACTCTAAATCTAGTTTCTAAACTACTACATTTTTTTAAATGGTTAAGGTTAAGGGGGTTAAATGTTGAGCACACACAAAAGTGTTCCTATTTTTATAAGTAAAATATAATATAGTTTCTAGTGTGCACCCCCATATTTTTTAATTCTATTAGATATTTTTCAAAATCATCTAGTATAAATATAGCTAATAGTGAGTACTACAAGTTGTATATTTTTTTTTTAAATATTTTTTTATGACTTTTGAAAATATATTTCTCCTAAAATGTTACATCATTAAGCATGTACATCACATAACTTGCACAAAAAAAAAAAAAATGATTATTTTTTAATGCGCATAAAATAAAACATTCAACAATCTTATATATATATATATATATATATATATATATATATATTAAATTTAAATAGTTGAAACAAAATTTATAAAGAAAATTCAATACACATGTATTGTTGGAATATGAAGATGCTCTTCAAATAAAATAAAAATAATTATTTTAACTTATTCAAAATAAAAAAATTTAAATACAATAAGAAAGCTTAGAAGTAGCTTGTCATTTTGATGGTGGTTTCATAAAACTTCATTGTGAAAAATGTAAAAATGATTAATTTGAAGTTTGAATTCATTGTTTTGTGTTAAAAGGATGAAATTAGAATCCAGGAGAGATGTCCAACTCTCAGACTTAAAAATTCAAGCCTAAATGGGTGGGATCATAAAATGTTTGAATTTAGATAATTAAAAACACACATACACATTAAATTTTGTATTGATTTTAAAAAATCAATGAAAAACATAACACATGTTCACATCATATTTTGCATTATTTTTTGCAAAATATAACATGTTTATATAATGTGCCATATTTTATCAAAAATATAAAGATGACTATTTTTTTGTCTCTCATTTGGACATGCACTTACTCTTAGCTATAAAATGAGTTTTGAGATATCCTCGAGGAACATATAAATTTGGATTAGAATATTCAAATAATCAAGATTTTAAACTTGTTGGGTTTTAGATTTAGGTTGGGTAGGTTGTATAAACTCTAGGAAATCAGCCCTTTCAATATTGGAAAGTTATTGGTTCATGGAGTTGTAAGAAGCAACTTAATGTTGCATTGACATCCACTAAAGATAAGTACAAGGGTGTTGTTGCAGCAACATGGGAAGCAATATGGCTTAGATAACTTCATAAGAATTTTCATTGCACACAACTTAGTCATATAATTATGTATTGTGATAATCAAAGTGTGTTGAAGATGTCCAAGAATCCAATGTTCCATACTCCACAAAGCACATTGAAGTACATCATCACTTCATTCATGAGCATGCCCTTGATAAGAAAATTAAGCTAGTTTAAACACCAACCAATGAAGAGCTTATAGATGTCTTCACCAAACCCTTGCATAAAGATAGGTTTGTATACTTTCAAGAAGGTATTTGTGTTAAATGTTCTTCATTTGTACATGGGTAGCTAATAAACTTATTTGTTACATGCAAGCCCTATCATTTAGCTGCTCTATGTGATGAAATAAAGTTTATAATTATGAGGTAGTGTTGGAAATATAAGTTATGTTTAATCGCACTCCCTAAGCATCTATTATATAAAGATGTAACTATCATGTAGGGACATATCTGTTCATATATTTTACCTATTTAAAACATTTCTAGATGATCTATAAATTATATAAAGCAAATCTATTCAAACTCTCCAATCTCAACATTATTGGTCAATAAACAGTCTTTTTTTTTCAATAATTAATATAACTTTTGGCGCTATATTAAAAAAATAATAATAATTTGTTGCTCATTATTTTTATGATATGGGGCTTAACGCATTCCTTGACTTTTAGCACACTGTTTTTTCAAGGAATAATAATATTAAAACTGCATGCGGTCCCATGGGTGGAGTAGACAATTCATCATAGTGGGTTGAGACCTCCGGTCCCCTCCACTCAAAAATAACAGTTTTAAAACCTCACAAAAAGTGTCCAGATCTTTCTCTGTTGCTCATTAAAATATTGTACTGATTAGAACTACATATTCTTCTTGCTTTCATCTCATTTGAATGGAAAATACAGTAGATATGTTGATGTAGATGAGTCAGTGTGTTTCTGAGTGAGTTTTTCTCATGATGAAAAAATAAAATGATTAGAAGATATTCAAACTTTTGAAGAGAAAAAAACACCTGTAAATCTCTTTTTATTGAAATTTTAACATGGCCACTCTCTTAGATCCGAAAAAACTTGAGCAGACCTATTTTGAACGGATCCTATGAATGGCATTATATGTATCAAGCTCAAATATTTTAACCCAGTTGCTTTACATTGTCGTCTAGGCAGAATCTACAAAAGATAGAAATCTAAACTGATTGAGATGTCAAGTAACATCAATGACTGGACCTGTGTAGGGATATTGTCTCATGAAAAAGTTGTCTGGTTTCTCTATCTCTTCTAACCACACACGCACTTCTCCCGCTCTATCTTCATTGCCTGTCAAGTGTCAGTCCAAAACGACAATCATAGCTTCCCCAGAACTACCTGCCCTATAAAGTTCTCTAATCTACTATCTGCAGAAAGAGAAAAGAATGGTGTAGTTGTGCTCACCAGGAAGGACTGGATATGGGCATTCACGATAGTAAGAAGGGTTCCCTGAATAAGGAGGAGAAAGTATATCCAGCACAGCACAAGATGTTAGTGCTGTGAATGAATGAATGTTGCCTCCACTTGTTGGGTACAATACCGAAGTTTCACAGGGGGCTCTGAAATCACCATCCACCTTTAGAGCTGCTAACTTCACTGCAAAGTTTTAACACCCAGGTTGGTTTCAGGAGAACACCATTCATCTGATGATTGGAATGCTCTACTCAAAATTTATTGCAGAAAAAGGAAATTCAGTGATCAACAAGTTAGCTTACAGTCGAGTGGGTAAGGATGTTGTAATGAAACTGTGGGCTGAGGATCAAACCAATCATAAGCTTTGATATGCATAGAGCCGTATAAAAGCTTGCTGAACACTGTCATGTGAGCATGATCATGTAGTGGAATAACAGCTGAAGTTGGCAGGCAAAATATTCCTATCTGCAGCCATAGTCATATTAGTTTTGCCATTTTTTCTCATAGTTTGTCCTGATTCTGTGATATTAGTCTTGATTATTTACCGAGAAAGAGGGAGATTCATGAACTTGAATGTATGTGACAGGCGGAGTCCATGTTGTTCGAGGAGAAGCTACAATTCGAGAACGTCTGTGATTTCTTCGCCTCCTGTTGGGTCCCAAATATGACAAGTTGCTGTGCTGCTCTATCGCCATTACCGTTCTCTCCTCAAGCCCAACATCCACGGCTCTTATTGTGCCTGTACCACTCACAATTGTCTCAAGTTTGTCAACACATTTCTACTGTTGTAATCTAATTACCAAAACTACCACCCAATTCTTCTGCACATTACATCTAGACTAAGATTTAGATAACTTCTAACTAAATCTATCTCCTACTCTAGTACCACTCTATAAGCGTTCTGATGAATTAGACAATAATTATCGGACAGGTTTAAACAGCATATTCGAAGTTTTAATTTGTTTAGGTGACTCATCAAAAATTACATTAGTTTCTTCATTAAAATTCATCTATTAGTGTGATTTCACATGGATCACCTAAACAATTCAAAGCTTATAGTGTGTTGTTTAAGTCAAACCAACAATTATCGGATTTGTATGGATCTCAAAGCTTGGAGTGTGTTGTTTAACCCAAACCAACAACTATCCCATTGTATGAATTTCAAAGCTTAAAGTGTGTTGTTTAAACCAAACTAACAATTATCCCATCGTATAGATTATAAAACTTAAAAGTGTGTTGTTTAAACCAAACCAACAATTATCAGATTGTATGAATGTTGATATATAAAAACAGATTCAAAAGAATCTCTGTTTATCATTTACTTTAAACTAGACACAATTCTTTACGTATGTGAGGTGTAAATCCATCAAAAATTTAGGAGAAGGCAGTTTGGAAGAATTTTTAAGACATGGCCAAAGTTGGAAATTTAGAAATTGAATAACAGAAAGGTCTGAAACAATGTCAAAGTTGGAAATTTGTGTGCACTCATGATCCAGCTGTATCACTTTTACCAGTTCTAGTAGTAGTTTTCGAGCTTGAGAGAGGTGGATATGAATCAGGCTTCAAATTCAAAAGGCTTCCATTAATGCTTTCCCACAAACCAGATACCACGTTGGCCCGTTTTGACCCACAACGTTTTACACAAATCTCTTTGATTTGGGTGCGTAATAATTTAGTTTGTAAATCTGATACAACCAGTGGCTATGGCAGACAACACTAAAATCTGTAGTACGGTATGTTCACCGGTGCTTCTGTAAGCTGCTTTAATGTCTAAAATCCAGGGACCCATTTCGTACTTTGCAAAAACACTGATTATTCCATTTTGTTGGATCAAAAACAATACAAATTACAATGCTTCTTGGGCTTTCAAAAGAAAAGGAGAAAGAGAATACCTAGAAAAGAAGTCAATCTGGCAACAGCTGGCGGCGGAGGCACCATCCCTGGAGGCGAGAACGTCTCTTTGCAAATCTCGTATAGATTCTGCACAGCGCTCGAACTCATCGCTATCAGCTTTTGTATGTATTATATAATGCTAACTATATATCTATCTATGTACAGAAGGAATGGGCCAAACTGAATGGTTGCAGAGGAGCAGAGATGTGGGAGGAGATAAAAAGCCATTTGCTTTGCTCCCTGTTGACGTTGATGTTATTCCTATCGTTAGACAAGACTCAAAAAAACCAGGGGCTGATAGATTTACCGTGGGCTTTGAGCTGATTGTTTAACGGACTTGACTTGAGTCTGTGAAACTTCGAAGTATTTGCCTTATTGTTATTTAATGCTAATCCTCATCACCACCATTTGAATCGGGAGATATTTGAAAAGTGGGGCAAAAATGGGCACAGTGTTTCAAAGGCATTTAATAGCTATTGTTGAAAATTCGGCACCATCTTACTCATGCTAAAAAAGTCGTGGTATAACTCGTGCAGGCGAGGCTGTCGATTCTGGCCAGCCTGTTTGGAATGGATCTCTTTCGTACGCTACTGAGTAGACAATATTAAATCTCTAGATGACAGAGAACTCCATCAGCTGAAACATATTATTTCATAAATGCCCATGTGCCTCACGACCAATTCAAGATTTATGTATAATGAAAAGTTTGTCGAATCAAAAACTACTCTGGTTTTCTGTTTTTCATGGGGGACCAACACCAAAGCATCACACCCATTAAAGTGGCTCAAATGAAAACACACACAAAGGTTTGAATTGTCAATTCAATTGTCAATAAGTATAGATATGTTAAATATATTTCTTTGAAAATGTTGAGAAATGTCAAAGTTGAATCATTTTCTTTATTTAACAATTATTTTATTAGAAAATAGTGTAAAATATTAGTTTTAGTAATTTTATTTATTTCAAGAAAATATTTTATGTGGTTTATTCGATTTTTTAATCTGGTTTGAATTTAGAGAGATCATTTATGAGGATTTATTCTTATTAACTTTATCGTGGAAACCATTTAAGAATTATTTTATTTGTTATATATGAATAGATAAAATTTTGTTTTCAATTAAGAATTCTTTTATTTTATTTTTATTTGAATTTTTACTTTTAGTTTGAAAATCTAATAAATATTATATATCTATATGTTGTCTTTTAATAATTTTACTTGTGAAAATTAATAAATGTTTTAAAAATTGCATGTCTTTATTTTCAAAATATAAATAACTTTTTTGATAAATAAAAAATTATTTAATTTATATTATATGTTTATTTTTATTATTGAATTTTAGTTTTTTAATTTTAGAATATATATCAACTATGTTTTCAAATTTATATGCATGATCATCACATGAAATTCAATGTTGTTATGACTATAGAATGTTTTTTAGCATAATTATAAATTATTACTTTGTAGGGGGAGGTGATTTTTATTTGTTTTAAAGAATTGAGAAGTGTCTACCTATTGTATCAAACTTGGTTGGTTGGTGGTTCTTTTCACTTAATAAATTAATTATATAGTGTTTGATCAATATCCATGCAACTAGTTCAGGGTCTAGCTCGATTGCTAAAACATTTTGATGTAGGCAAGAGGTCATGAGATCTAGTCTCCCCCCCATCCACGTGGTATCAATGTAGTTTAGAGGGGGCTACCCGATTCCAATGATCTAAAAAGAAAAGCAAATCATGAAACTAAATTTGGTTGGGACTTCACCCTAACCACATTACTTATGATGTCAAGTATTTGCATTATCCTTATGGTATCAAATTTTTGCACCCAACAAAGTATTAAATGACTAGTTGTTTTTTGGGATTTATCTACACTAACATGACATGAGACTTGGCCTTATTATGATTGTAGAATGCTTCTTTGCACAATTAAATTATTATTTTGGAGGGACAAGTGATTTTTTATTTATTGTAAATAATTAAGAAGTGTCTATATCTATTTCATAAAATTGGGTTGAGTAGTGGTTTTTGCACTCAATAAATTTTACAACTAAATTTGGTTGTGATTTGACCCTAATCTCATTATTGATGATGTCAAGTATCTGTATTTAATAAAATACTCTTATGGTATCAAGTTTTTGCACTCAAAAAATTGTTGGGTGAATGAATTGTCATGCATAAGCCTCTTTTAACTTAGTGTTGAGAACTAAGAGATATATCCATTCTACCGAATTCATTAAAATTATAGTCTAGTTTCAAATATTTACATTGTGTAAAGTACCTATGGTGTCAAATCTCTGCACTCAATAAACTACCCTTATGATGTTAAGTCTTTGCACTTGACAAAGTATCAAGAGCACAAATCATCTTGCATAAAGTATTGAGTGCATGAATAGCTGAACTTTGACTAGGGATATCTATTCTTTACATTTGATAAAGTATTATATGTGCAAACCATCATGAATAAGATATTGAACATATAAATCATCACTAAAGATATCCATTTTACCAAATTAATCTAGACTTGAATCTAACTTTCTCTTATAATATTAAATATTTATACTCAACAAAGACTTGAATCTAACTTTCTCTTATAATATTGAATATTTATACTCAACAAAAACTAGTAAAAAATTCTCATTAATAACTAACAACCATATAAAATTAATTAAAATTTTACAAAACTACTTAGTGATGAAAAATTTATTAATTCCCTTTAAGAGGTCCTTATTTATTTTTATCAAATCTTTTTTTTTAAATTGCACTTGAAAATCAAGGCTTTCTTTTTGAAAAAATTATAAATTCTATATGTCAAATTTTATATAATATGTAAAAAAAATCTGACTAAGGCATTTTTTATTTCAATGCTAAAATCTTAAAATAATAAGTGATCACTTGTGGAAAAAAATTAAGGAATTTTTTTAGTTTGACAAATAAATGTCTACATAAAAATAATTAAATTAAATATTCACATAAAAAATAATTAATTTTATTGGTGAATAAATATTCATATAAATAAATTAGTATAACTATTTAAAAAAATATTTGGTTGTTAAATTATAGAAGAGAAAAGAAAATATTTTTTATTTTATTTTTTACTATACACTATTTTTTCATCATAAATTATGCAATGTCTTAATGTTTAATTCAGACCATATTTTGTGTATAGACTAGCTCAAAACTTGAAACCTAGCAACCATTAGCCTATTTCAATCTCAAAATTATTTGTCTCAACTCTCTCTATAGTCATTGTCTATGCCCTAGACCTAATTGTGTGTATGGTTATACTCCCTAGAAAATACTACTCCACAACCATGTCCTCCCAACTAAAATATATTGTCCTACTTTCTTAATCTACAATTATTTGTTGGTTTGCATGTCATATAGTTTGAATTAAGAAAAAAATATTTTATTTTTAAGGACAAGCTTTAGGTCATTGGTTAATCATTAGATATATAAGATAATAAATACCATTTGCATTATATTATATAAATACTTGGACCTTGGATCAACAATTGTATAAGTAAGCATTACACTTTGATTTATCAGCTAAACAACTTGTATCTTTTGTAGTATATTTTTCCATCTTGTTTATCAAGATGATAAAAAATTATTGCAATAAAGAAATTCTAAAGGATTTGGACCTCTATCTATGTCAAGTCCTAAATGTGCTTCTCAACTAGACATAGGTAAAAATGCAGGCACATGGGTTTCAAAAGTCAACAATAGTAGAGGGCATAACTATGTCACCAACACTAAACTACAGTAGGAGGATTTGACATGTGGCCCCATCCATGAACAAAGTAGATAATTTATGGGAAGACTTTATAATTATTTAAATTGAATATTAATTTATCGTAGAACTTAGAATTCAATCATCAATATTGTTAGGATAGGGGATATTTTAATTTCTATCCTATGTTGATTTATGTGTCTCCACGTTCTTTGGAAAGTGTTCTAGGGGACATTAGGGACAAAATATTTATTATTCATTTTCCTATGACAAAATTGTAATTGCATTCAAAGAGGTGGACCCTTTGCAATGGTAGTTACAGAGCATTCCAAGAGAATATTCCTCTTGGGCATCCAACTTTGTGAATGGGGACCACTTTGGTGCACATTGCATGCTCTTGCAAGGTTGGGCACCTAGGTTTTCCTGTTGTTGCATGCACTTGCATGAATCTGTCGAAGCCATTGGAGAGTTATGGAGCACTCGGGTTTGGCCAATTCGGATTGGCTACGGATTAGGCACCCATGTGAAGGCCATGTGATAATTTAATATTTTATTTGATGTTTATGGGTTGTCCACTAAGGGGGGCATGGGTTTTTCTAGGTGGTTTTTCAAGTGTTTTTTTAGGATACCATTTGTGGTATTCTCTCCCATAAACTTCTATATATTGGAGCCTTGAGATGGTGGTTTGTAAGAGTTTTTTTACAGGTTGTCAGAGCAACGAAGTGTTGCCAGATTACAAAGAGGATTGTTGTATTGATTAATACAAACATTGAATCTCTTTGGGTGTGGATTTTTTTCCTGTAAGGGTTTCTCCACATATATCTTGTGTCACTTATGTTTGATGACTTGTGGTTTTGCAAATTTTTATTTCATTGTTGCAATTGTCAATCACATATAATCTTTCTATGGTAATCTTGAATATATAATTTCAGATTTGCAACCACTTTTATATTTTCATATTGGTGCAAGTTATGCCTTGATTTCCAACATTTGGTATCTAAGCTAACGTTTTGTTAAAAGAGGGACACCTTTCTTTTGAGTGTTGAAGGTTTTTTGGTTGTAGTGGGAGCTTGTGTATTGTGGGTTTTATAGATTTATGAAGAAGATTGTAAACCATGGTTCTACCTCTCATCTAGATGTTGAGAAGTTCAATGACATTGTCTACGAGATGTGGAAGTTGAAGTTGATCTCCTTGAACAAAGAGATTAGTGGTTGGAAATTTCAAGTGAAAAGAAACCAAAATCAATGCCTAATGAAGATTGGAAGAAAATGGAAAAGAAGGTATGAGGAACCATTTGGTTGTGTCTTGTAGATTCTATTCTCTTGAATTTTTTAGAAGAATCTTTTGCATACAATTTGTGGAAGAGGATAGGTCATATTTAAAAAACTAAAAGTTTAACAAATAATTTGTATCTCAAAAGATGTTTGTATTCCTTGAAAATGAAGGATGGTGATTCTATTATAGAATTTTTAAATGCTTTTAATATGATTATAGCTTGCATTTGTAGATGTTAAGATAGAAGAGGAAGATAAATGTATTTTGATGCTTTGTTCTTTACTCAAATTTTGAGAAAATCTAATTGTTGCCATGAGTGGTGGTGGTACAGAACTGAAGATGGATAGTCTTTTCATTATACTTCTTTCAGAAGAAATAAGGAGAAATTACATGAAAGTGGGCTCCCAAGATGCCTTGGATGTGCGAGGAAGGTCCAAAGAAAAAGGAGGACCTAAAGGGGACAAGAAGAGAGACAAGTCTAAAGGGCGTTCTAAAACCCCTAGGAAGAGCAGAGTAAAGTGTTAGAATTGTGGTAAGAGATGGCATGTGAAGAAGGAATGTAGAAACAAGAAAAAGAGTTCATATACTTCCACCAGAAATTCCTCAAAAAATTGTGATTTCGATGCTTTGTTTATTTTTGCTAACACAATTAGTGATGATGCTTGGCTTATTGATTCAAGTTGCTCCTACCATATGACTCTTCATAAGGAGTGTTTTATTTCATATTCAGCTTATGATGGGGGAGAATTTTTCCTTGGCGATAACAGCACAAAGAAGATTGTTGGTAAGGGAAAGGTAAAGTTGTGTTTCAGTGATGGGATGGTTAAGACCCTTGATCATGTTTTACATATTCCAAGAGTTGGATAAATTTACTTTTATTATCCAAGTTGAATGTGTGTGCAGGTGTTTTATCCTAGCCTAAAATCCTAAACTAAACAAAATGCAAACAAGGAAAACACAAACAACACTTTGAGATTAGGCCTAAGTTGAACTTGAACAAAATGCAATAAAAGGAGTGATATTACCTTGTCCAAGTTGATCGGTTGATTGGCCTTGTAGATCATTTGATTTGTGTGCTCCTAGATCGATTTTAGTAGCATAATAGCTTGTAAATGCTTGATTTGGATGCAAAACATGGTGGATTGAGTACAAGATGATGGTTGGAAATTGAAGGCTTCAAATGGGTTGAATGTGATAGATAGCTTGAATCTATGGTTAGGGTTCCCAAAAATGGCTGAGGGTTAGTCATTGGCAAAGGAGAGATGAATGAAGGGCCCAGATTCATTCTTGGCCAAGGACAAGAGATCAAGGGTGGAGATCAAAGGTTGAGCAAAAGGAATTTAAAATTCCTTTTTAATAGGCATTGGGAAGACAAAAGGAATAAAATATTCCTTGAGAAACCTTGGGTAAATAAATGGAATCTAAAATACCATTGGAAAGGACATGGGGATTGTAAATGGAATTAAAAATTCCATTGGGATGCAAGAAGAGTTGACTAAAGGGTTGATTAGACTAGTTAATGAAGGATTAGTGGAAAGTTAGGTGGCTAATGATGATTAGGAGCCAACTTGCAAAAGTTGGAGGGTGTGACACATCATAATCATGGGTTAGGGATGTGTCACCTCCCTAATGATGGGATTAGGAGATGAATTAGGATTAAGTGTGGATGGGACATAAAGGGAATTAAATAAGTGGGTTATTTATTTAATTCCTTAGAAGAAAGGGATAAAGGGTGTAAGGTATTTAATTATTTAACTAAATACCTTAGGGATTTAGAGGACTTTAAAGATGTTAATTAAATAATAGTAAAATTATTTAACTAATTTGGATAAAAGGATATTTAGATGAAAAAGGATAAATTTGACTAAATGTAAGTGGTCAAATCTAGGTGTCTACATTTTTCTCCTCTTTGAGATGGTGTTACGAAGTAGCATCATTTCAAAAAAGATTAGAAAATTGCACCGAGAAGAAGATGATTATATTAGGAAAGATGACCTAGTCATTCGAAGGGGTGACAAGGAGAAAAGATGAATATTAGAGAGTGAGGATGCCCCCTCGAGAGGACATGTGGGTTCAAGAGAACACGGGTGTGCTCTCGAAATGGATGAGATGATGAAAGAGTAGATGGGGAAGATGAGACAAAATGATGGATAAGAGAGGATGATAGGCAATAAGATATTGGGAAAAGAAGATGAGAAGAAACAAAGCACAAATGGATTCAAGGAAAAATATGATGTTGCCCCAATCAAGCTACAAGCCAGGATGGACTGATGATGGATGGAGTGAACGATATATCCCTAAACAACACAAGGATAGGGAAGGATACATCCCAATGATGATGATGATGATGAGAGTGTTGGTGATGAGGGAAGGATACATCCCAAAACAACACAAAAGGATAGGGGAGGATACATCCCGATGATGATGATGATGGGAGTGTTGTTGACGAGGGAAGGATGCATCCCAAAACAACACAAAAGGATAGGGAAGGATACATCTCGATGATTGCGATGATGAGAGTGTTGTTGATGAGGGAAGGATACAGTCTGAAACAACACAAAAGGGTAGCGAAGGATGCATCTCAATAATGATGATGAGGATGATTGGGTTAAGGCTTGTAGCAAGGTTGGGAACAAGACCAAGGATGTGATTAGATGATTTGTGCTAGATTGAATGGATTGGGATTGGATGGAGATGTGAGATTGTTAAAATGAATGAAGATGATGGAGGGAAATATGCTTAGAATAAAAAATCTATATTATCCTAAGAAGATGGATGAAAAGATGCTTAGAATAAAAAATATCTATTATCCTAAGCAGATTGGATGAAATGATGCTTAGAATCACAAATCTCTATTATCCTAAGCAGATTGAAGAGATGATGAAATAATGAGAAGCATGGAAGAGGGATGAGGGAGAGTGATAAAGGATGAATGGATTAGAACCAAATCAAGCAAGTTAATGGTTAGGTGTTATGCTGCCATGTAATGAGCACTTAATTTGATATAGCATGTGATACTATGTACCAGGGTGTGAGGAACCAAGGTGACGTCATAGCACATGCATAGGACTGACACAACAAATAAAAGGTTAGTCCAACATCCCAAAGTCATGGGGACTTTGGTTGGGCTTGATGTTGGGATAACCACAAACATAAAGGATGGCCCAACGTAACACAAGACCACTGGGATCTTGGTGGGTACTACGCAGGACAACTAAGAAGATAGAAATAGACAAAAAGATCAAGATGCGCCCCTATGTTTACCTATCAAAGCACACCATGATATGATGGATCATGGCGACCCTAACGAGGTATGATAGGAAGCTCGAATGATAAAAAAATTGTCAGAAGCATTAAAAGATCACAATCAAATTTCAAATGTTCTTTGCCACTGGATCAAAAGGATGGATGGGATTGAGGCGGTCTGTTAGGAAGGATGCATCCTATTGAGACCAAATATGGAAACTAAACTAAATGATCAACATGACGTAGGATATCTTTAACTGATTGGATCTCGTGATACTAGTGACCTCTATTTTTTAAGTACCAACTAGATAGGGACATACTTGACAACACGATAAGATGACAAGACGACAAAACTAACACACCCTAGAGACCTAAGGGACACAAGACCAACACACCCTAAAGACCTAGGGGACACAAGACTGACACACCCTAAAGACCTAGGGGCTCGAGGGTTGATCAAAGATCAGCCTTGCCTACATGAGAGCGCAGAGCCCTCGTAGTTCAACAAAAGACCATGGATGGATGGTGTAGATTGGACAGATAAATTCCTTGGGGGTGGATCAAATTATCGACCTTTCCTATGTGAAAGAGTAGGGGCCATGTAGTTCGACACAAGGCCAAGGATAGATGATGGAAGATGACAGACCAAATAGGAAACCTCGGGGGTGGATCAAACGATCAACCTTGCCTACGTGAAAGTGCAGGGGCAATGTAGTTTGACATAAGGCCCAAGACAAACCATGGACAAGGGATGATGAGGTGACAATGATAAGCAAACACAATGATGGAACTAATATGATGATACAAGATATGGATAGGATGATGTGAAGCTCAGAGCTAGGATAGTTATCCAGATCATCAAAAGGTGAAATGGGAGGATGATACGATGGATAGATGAGTGATGAAGAGTGGTAGGAGATAAGATAGATGTGAGCAATAGGTAGAAGTGATGTTAGTGAGATGAATGGTATTGGATTGTATGGGTGTAGCCTATAGCTAGATACCAATGACAAGGGATTATGAGATGGAAGGAGAAATAGAGGTAAATGGATGGATTGATAAAGATGGGGAGATAGAAAGATGCGAGGATTGTAGAAGATGGTGATTCAATGGATTCGGTGGGTTTGATGGTTTCAACTTTTTGGAAAATGTTAGGAATGGTAATGGGAGTGATAGATGTAGAATGGAGGAGGGCCTCATCACTAGTGACCAAACATAATAGAGTGGAATGGCATGGTTCGAAAACATTAAGATGTGGATTTGGGGATGTCTCTTTTATCATGAGTCCTTGGACGACACATGGAAGGGATGTAGGATTAGGTGGGGTGATGGGAATGGATGGAGGATTATGGATGGGTGGAGGACTAGGATTAGGGGTTTGTGGATTAGGATTAGATAAGTGGATGGAATTGGATGGAGGACTAAGAGTAGATGGAGGACTAGGAGTAGGTGGAGGACTAGGATTAGAGATTGGTGGATTAGGATTAGATAAGTGGATGGGATTGGATGGAGGACTAGGAGTAGGTGGAGGGCTAGGATTAGGGATTGGTGGATTAGGATTAGATAAGTGGATGGAATCAGATGGAGGACTAGGAGTAGGCGAAGGATTAATCTTGGTGGTTGGATGACAATTAGATGGAGGATTGAGGTAGGGTGAATTGGTAGGAGGATTAAAATGTAATGGAATGGAGGGGGGAGTGATATAAGAGGATGTGGATGATGAACTAAGATAGGAGGATTTGAATGTTATATTAGGTTGGGAAGATTGGGATGGTGGATTAAGATAGGAGGGTGTGGAGATTGAATTAGGATGGGAAGATTGAGATGATGGATTAGGATAAGAGGGCGTGGGTGGTGGATTTGCGTAGGAAAATGTGGATGTTGGATTAGGATGGGAAGATTGAGATGGTGGATTAGGATAAGAACATGGGTGATGTATTTGCATAGGAGGATATGGGTGGAGGATTACGATAAGAAGATTGAGATGGTGGATTAGGATAAGAGGAATATTGGGATGGTGGACTATGATAGGAAGGTGTGGGTTTTGGATTAGGATGGGAAGATTGGAATGTGGGATTAAGGTAGAGATATTGTGATGGTTGATGATGAGAAGGATAGGAGTATGGGGATGGTGGATTAATATAGGAGGATGTGGATGTTGGATAGGAGAGAGATGTAGAGGGGGGACATGATGGATATGTGGATGGTGAGGATACTAGATATCCCTTCTCAAGTGTAACATAAGGACTGTTATTGGGTGCGGATGAAGGCATACGGGGATAGCTTAGAATAATGACTAGATTTTGGGAGGCAATCGAAAGAAGCTTGCTAGCAATGACAGCATCAAGGGGATCTATGTTATACTCATCTTGATCAACAAAACTTTCATTATCGTCATCAACGTAGGTAGGATTCCCCTAGAATACTATTATTGGTTGTGCGGGAGGAGGATAAGGATTCATGATATTAAATGGAATGGATACGGATGGGAAAGATGGGAATAGATGATTAGAAGGAAAGAATATGATGAAAAGATAAATAGGATGGATTGGAAGATGGAAGAAGATATAGGTGGACTAAAGCTCAAGTTGGGATTCAGGTTAAGCTCAGGTGGGGATTGGATTAAAGCTTAGATTCAGAATGGATTGAAGCTTAGATTAGGATGATGGGATTAAATCTCAGATTATGGCCTGAAATAGTCCAAAGGTGATAGGATTGAGAAAAAATTAAAATTAAAATTTTCAAAAAAAATCAGTTTTTTCAAAAAATTTATGTTGTAGTAAATCGTGTTTTCGGAGGTCTTCAGAGCGGAATTTGGGGTTGAAACTTGCGTTGGTACTTAAAATTGGGCCATTGGAGGTGTACTATTTTAGGAATTGAATTAGTACTCTTGGAGACCTTTCTAATGGTGTAAATGGTTCTGAATTCTGAGCACCGAGTAGAAAGTTATGACCCAACAAGTTGGGGTAAATTCATTCCTTTTAAAAAAAAAATGGATGGTTTGGGGATGAATAAGAAGAGGGGAAATGATTAGATTATGGTTTTGGACTAAGGAAGATGTAGGCTAATTGTGGCATGAAGGATTGAGCCTCTGTATTTTGTATGGGAAGCATATTTTCCTCTGTGTGAAGCAAATTCACCAGAACAAGGAAGCAAATTTGCCTAAGCAGAGAAGCAGTTCGCCCAAGCAGAGAAGCAGATTCACCCCTAGGAGCAAGTTCACCCAAATAGAGAAGCAGATCTGCCCAAGCAGAGAAGCAGATTCGCCCAAGCAGAGAAGTAGATTCTCCCAAACAAAGAGGCAGATTCGCCCAATCAAATAAGCAGATTTTCCCCTAGGAGAAAATTCACCCAAATAGAGAAGCAGGATCACCCCTGGGAGCAGATTCACCCAAAACAGCTAGCAGATTCACCCAGACAATTGGAAACACTAAAGAATAGGCAAAGGTGATAGAAGAATGGGAAGGGGTGAATGAAGAATAGGCTAGTGTGACTTTGAATATTTTCCTAATGGGATGATAATTGCACCTAAATGGATTTGAACAGGATGAGAATGGAGGAAACAGACACCAAAATGAACCCGAATGGGATAGCCAATGGAAAGAACAGATTCACCTAAATGGACTTGGAGGAACATTTAGATGGAGGATATGAACACTAATGGACAAACGGATATGCCTAAAGGGAATCGAATGAAGACGATGACAAAAAATGGGGCAGAAAACGGTCGAACAGACACCAAAATGGACCTAAACAGGTCTGAGACTAAGAAGAAAAGGTAGACTCACCCCTCTGTTATGGAAGGTTCGCCCCTATACTAAGAAATTTCACCCAAGTACAAGGAATAGGCTAATTTGCAAAGGGGAACGGACGTCAGAACAGACCCAAACAGGGAACGGGATGAAAAAATGGATGAACGAATTTGACTAAATGGATCAGGATGGAGACTTAAAGGGAGGATAGGACCACCAATGGATAGATGGATACACCCAAAAGGATGGAGAAGGGGACTCGAATGAAGAATAGGACAGAAAACGGTCGAACAAACACCAAAACGAACCTGAACGGGATCTCGAATGAAGAAGAAAAGGTATATTCACCCCTTTGTTAAGGAAAATTCACCCTTGTACTAAGAAAATTTTCCTATGACAAGGGGATGGGCGAATTTGCAAAAGGGGATGAAAAATAGATGTCGGAACAGACCCGAACGGGGTAGCAAAATGGATGAATGGGTCTGACTAAACAGACACAAGTGGAGACTCAAATGGAGGATCAGACCACCAAGGGATGAATGGATACACCCAAAGGGATCTAAGTGTGGACTCAGATGAAGAATGGGATCGAAAATGGTCGAACGGACACCAAAACAGACCCGAACGAGGTCCTGAATGAAGAAGAAAAAGAAGATTCACCCCTTTGTTAAGGTAGATTCACCCCTAAGAGTAGGCTCACCTCTATAGAGAGGAAGATTCACCCCTCAAGGTAGGTTCACCCCTGCAGAGAGGCAGGTTCACCCAAACAACAAACAGATTCGCCTAAACAGCAAAAATTGCTAAGCAATGGGTGGGTTTGACTCTCTGAATAGTGTAATGGGGTAATGGGCTCAGCTAAATGGACCTGAATCAATGAATCAGAGAAAGAATGGACACTAAATGGACCCAGAAAAAGACTCGCAATGGGGAACAGACTTCCAAGCAGAGTCAAACAAGGACTCAGAACAGGAAACGAACTCCCAAAAGGAGTCACGCGGGGATACAGAACAGAGACAGGATCATGAATGGGATGGGAACTAGGAGCAAGATCACCTCTGAAGGCAAGGGGGGACTATGGTAGAGGACAACAAGTATGACAAACAATAGATAGAAGGTTGGACTAACTTGACTGAAAAGAAAAGCAGGCAACACAATCCAAAGACTAGTTATAAGGATGTCTATCTAGGTTGAACAAGGCTATCTCGTGAGTCTCTGATATACGCACAGTATGTGAGGCACAATCGTGAACACCATCCCATCACAAGCATGATTTGGGAGCCCCAGTGAGGTACGAGAAACTCATACCAACTCTTCACTTCTTATCTAGGTATCACCCTAGCTTCGACGCTCTGCCAGACACGACGTGACTAGATTGAGGTACAACTTTCACTCTCCCCCCTTTATATACCCCACCGATAACACATGGTTGGGATCATCCCCTAGGTGATGAAATCCTAGGAAGGTCCCGCTAAGGGAAGAAGATGCTAGATGTTTCGGTTGGTCCCGAGGCTTGCACGTAGCGCAAGGGGAGAGCTTAGACAAACTAGCACCTCCTAGGAAGAATAGACTAGACAAGAGTGAGCTACAATTTCTCATCACCTAGGATCACCAAGTGGCACAAGGGGATTGGATACATCAATAGCCTACTCCTAAACATAGAAAGCAAGTTAATTGACCCTTTAATTAGTCTATGTGTGCCTAGCTAGTGTGAAAGACAACAGACAGATTACCTAAAGGTGTTGGATTGATTGTTCTGCATAAGATGCATTAGTAGTTTTTGACCACCGATCTTGGATGAATGAGAAACAACTTCATAGATTGTTAGGAGAAAGCAAGAACACTCACAAACAACTGAGTTAGCAGATTAGTATCTGAAAATGAAAGCAAAACGACATAGAAAATAGAAGATTAGGGTTTCGGATTCACCTCAGATTCACTTCTATGTGAGGGAAGTTCACCTCTTTGTTTGCAGATGTATATTCACCTATTCTGGAGTGTATAAATGCTTGTCCAAGCATATTTTCCCCTGTAGAGAAGCAAATTCGCCCCTCCAAGCAATTTCACCCCTAGAAAGAAGCAGATTCGCCCCTTCAAGAAGATTCGCCCTTGCAGAGAATCAAATTCGCCTCTCCAAGTATATTTGCCCCAACACAGAAGCAGATTCACCCCTGCACAGAAGTAGATTCACCCCTCCAAGAAGGTTACGTGAAACTTCGGGTGGAAACGGCTTCCTACACTAATCTCTTAAGGAAAGTATGGTGCAAATTCGTTTTAAACCCTTACAATTTCAGATTCGTTAATCTACTTAACAAAGATATTGCAGCAATATACCATACATACAGAAAATGAAGAATGACACAATGATTTACCCTGGGGAAAACCTTTCGGTAAAAAACCCCAGCACTCCAAAACCTGCACAATGTATTATCTTCAACACAACGGTTACAACACACTTGCAATGCAAGTTCTTTCAGGAGATTTCCAACACTTGAAGACAAAATGCGGCAGCATCAAAACGTTCCAACAATACACTCACATCACACATCTTCGCAACCCTAAAAAATGCTTATATCATGCGCTTCCCTTTTTAGGGCAACTTCCGAAGATAACTGTATTAGGGTTTTACCATTCTCCGAGAAAATAGGAACCCGAAAACCCGAACCCCACTATCGTGGAAGAGTGTACAGTACTCAACTTTATCAGTTGCCACATGTCTTCACCTATCATTGAATCTTCCAGACATAGCTCTTACGTGTCATAGGAATCCGTCATAACCATTTCAGCCATGATCTCCTTACACACAATTCAAGATGCCGACACATTAAGTGGAGTGACACATCAACATGCAAACTAGACATGTACACTCACACTTAATTACATTATTTGCAAGAAATACATTTTACAAAACAAAAAATAAGAATAGGAATTATCCAAGGTTGAGACACCTTATTCCTAACGGGTTCACCACAGGGAATAATCGGAGTTCACCCCTCGGGAATTTTCACCTCTATAACTACAAATTTGAACTTGCAAAAGTGAAACAACAAAGAACATGAAAAAATAGACATATGATGTGGATCCCACCGGGCATGCCAGAAATGTGTGCAAGTGTTTTATCCTAGCCTAAAATGCAAAACTAAATGAAATGCAAACAAGGAAAACACAAACAACACCTCGAGATTACGCCTAAGTTGAACTTGAACAAAATGCAAGAAAAGGAGTGATATTACCTTGTCCAAGTTGATCAGTTGATTGGCCTTGTAGATAGTTTAATTTGTGTACTCCTAGACCGATTTTGGTAGCATAATGACTTGTAAATGCTTGATTTGGATGCGAAATATTGTGGATTGAGTGCAAGATGATGGCTAGAAATTGAAGGCTTCAGATGGGTTGAATGTGATAGATTGCTTGAATCTATGGTTAGGGTTCCCAAAAATTGCTAGGGGTTAGTCATTGGCAAAGGAGAGATGAATGAAGGGCCCAGATTCATTCTTGGCCAAGGACAAGAGATCAAGGTTGGAGATCAAAGGTTGACCAAAAGCAATTAAAAATCCCTTTTATATAGGCATGGGGAAGACAAAAGGAATAAAATATTCCTTGAGAAACCTTGGGTGAATAAATGGAATTTAAAATTCCATTGGAAAGGACATGGGGATTGTAAATGGAATTAAAAATTCCATTAAGGGTGTTGGGAGAATAAAATGGAATTAAAAATTTTATTGGAATGTGGGAAGAGCTGACTAAAGGGTTGATTAGACTAGTTAATGAAGGATTAGAGGAAAGTTAGGTGGCTAATGATGATTAGGAGCCAACTTGCAAAAGTTGGAGGATGTGACACATACTAATCATGGATTAGGGATGTGTCACATCCCTAATGATGGGATTAGGAGATGAATTAGGATTAAGTATGGATGGAACATAAAAGGAATTAAATAAATGGGTTATTTATTTAATTCGTTGGAAGAAAGGGATAAAGGGGGTAAGGTATTTAATTATTTAACTAAATACCTTAGGGATTTAGAGGACTTTAAGGATGTTAATTAAATAATAGTAACATTATTTAACTAATGTGGATAAAAGGATATTTAGATGAAAAAGGATAAATTTGATTAAATGTAAGCAGTCAAATTTAGGTGTCTACGGAATGATTTTGGAATGCATGTGACATAAATGACAAGTTTGGTTGTAGGTTGGTAAGAGGGAATTTGGTGATAGCTATTAAAGGATCTTGGATAGGGACTTTGTTTAGGCCTCCACTTTTTGTAACTCTACCAATGTAATTGGCATTGAAACGCCATGTATGTTGTAGCACCATAGATTGGATCACATAAGTGAAAAGCATCTTAAGACCATTTTGAATAAAAATTTGGTTGATGGTATTTCTGATTATTCTATTGGTAAAAATGATTTTTGTGAGCATTGTGTGTTTGGCAAACAGAATAGATTATCATTTCCTAATGGGACTAATAAAGCTAAAAGAGTATTAGAGATCATTCATTCATATGTGTTTGGACCAATGGATGTTAACTCTTTTGGAAAATCTCATTATTATGTTACTTTTGTTGATGATGTGTCAAGATATGCCTAGATTTATTTTATGCATGCAAAATCTGAGGTTCTTTCTAAGTTTAAGGAATTTAAAGCCTTAGTTGAGAAGCAAACATATTATAAGATAAAGGTTTCAAGAAATTTGATAATGGGGGTAAATATTGTTCTAGGGAATTTGATGAGTTTTGTAAGCATGCAGGTATTGTTCGGCAAAGACTACTCCTTATACACCTCAACAAAATGGGGTAGCAGAACGAATGAACTGAACAGGTTGATGGAAAGAGCTAGGAGCATGTTGAGTGGTGCTAAGCTTGATAAATGCTTTTAGGAAGAAGTTGTAAGTACTGAATGTTATTATGCTACTTTTGTTGATGATGTGTCAAGATACACCTAGATTTATTTTATGCATGCAAAATCTGAGGCTTTTTATAAGTTTAAGGAATTTAAAGCCTTAGTTGATAAGCAAATGAATTATAAGATAAGGGTGTCAAGAGATTTGACAATGGGGGTGAATATTGTTCTAGGGAACTTGATTATTTTTGTAAGCATGCAGGTATTTTTTGGCAAAAGACTACTCCTTATACACCTCAACAAAATGGGGTAGCAAAAAGAATGAACTAAACCTTGATAGAAAGAGCTAGGAGCATGTTGAATGGTGTTAAGCTTGATAAATGCTTTTTGGAATAATTTCCAAGTACTACATGTTATTCGGTTAATAGATCTCCTTGTTCAAATCTTGTCGATAAAACTCCTTATAAAGTGTGGATAGGTAGAAAGCCTTCTATTTCACATTTAAGGGTATTTTGTTGTGAGAATTTTTTTCATGTTCCTCAAGAGAAGCGTTCTAAGCTGGATCCAATCGCACATAAATGCATCATTTTTGGTTTATGGTGAGAATGTAAAAGGGTATAAGCTTTGGAATCCACTAACCTGTAAAATGGTTTTCTCTAGAGATATGATTTTTAGGGAGTTTAGAGCTTACTCAAGTGAAGAACTTGACCAAAGGAGAAAGATAAGACAAAAATAATACACTTCAAAACAAAGATTGAGAAGTAGGAAGAGACACATATCGAAGAACAACCAGATGCATTAGAGGATGGAAAAGAAGAAGAGTGTTTGAAGAGTTTAGATGATGTGCAGGATGAGCATACAAAAGAAGAAGAAGAGCAACAAGAACCCCTTACTCCTACCGTGAGAAGATCCACAAGACAACGAAAGCCAATTGATAGGTATAGCCCATATAATTTTCATTGTGTATTTTCTTTATTGATTATTGACAATGAACCTAGATCTTATAGGGAGGCTCTTTCTTTAGAAGAGAGTGAGTCTTGGATGCAAGCCATGCAGGAGGAGATGATGGCATTGGATAGTTTTGATATCTGGGATCTTGTGAGTTTTCCCAAAGGAAGGAATCCCATTGGTTGCAAGTAGGTATTTAAAATAAAATATGGATCAAATGGTCGGATAGAGCAGTAAAAGGCCAAATTGGTGGCCAAGGGCTACTTCTAGAGAGAGGGAGTTGATTTCAATGAAATTTTCTCTCTTGTTGCTAAGTTAAATTCTATTAGATTCCTATTATCGATTATTGCTACTTATGAATTTTAAATAGAGAAAATGGATGTTAAAATTGCTTTCTTATATGGGGATCTTGAGGAAGAAATTTATATGTGATAGCCTAACAGTTTTATTGTGAAAGGAAAAGAAGACTTTGTTTGCAAGTTAAAGAGATCATTATATGGTTTGAAATAGTAGCCTAGGATGTCGTACCAAAAATTTTATGCCTTTGTATTGAAGTTAGGTTTTGTTGGAATCGAGGAGGATCAATGTGTTTACATTAAGGTTATTGATGATCAGATACTAACCATTGTATTGTATGTTGATGGCATGTTGTTTATGGGTAATAGCAAGGTGATGATTAGGGAGCTTAAGACTCATCTTTCTAGCACATTTGATACATGAAGGATTTGAGGGCTACAAAATATATTCTTGGGATGGAGAAGTTGAAATCAGGTTCATAGAAATATTTGGTTAAGTCAGAGTAAGTATTTTGATACCATTTTAAAGAGCTTTAATATGCATGACAATAAACTAGTAAATATTCCATTTTTTCGGTTTGTACTAAGTTGAGTTTAGACATGAGTCTTAATTCTAATGATGATTTTTAAGAGATGTCTAATGTTCCTTATGCTAGTGTCGTTGGTAGTTTGATGTACAATGCAATAGTTTTCACTAGACCAGATATAGCCCAAACAATGGGAGTTTTGAGCAGGTTTATGTCTAACCCTGGTAGAGAGCATTGGACTTTTGTTAAGAGGGTGTTTAGATATTTGTGTGGTACTTTAGATTAGTGTTTGGTTTATCATGGTACTAATGATGTGGATAAGTTATTAGACACAAGTTTTTGTTGATGAAGACTGGGTAGGTGACTTGGATAGTTGAAGGTCCACTAGTGGCTATGTTTTTTCTTTATTTGGAGGTGCAGTGAGTTGGATGAGTAAGAGGTAGCCTACAGTTACATTTTTCACCACCAAAGCAGAGTATATGGCTGCTACATATGCCTCTAAGAGGCAATTTGTTTATAGAGACTTGGTAATGGAATTGGTTTTGATTACAGGATAGTGAAGATTGGATGTGATAGTTAGAGTGTCATATGTTTAGCCAAAAATCCTATGAATCATGCTCATACTAAGTATGTTGATGTTTAGTATCACTTTGTGTCAGAAATGGTAGAGAATGGTAAGGTTTTGATTGAGAAGGTTGACACTTTGGATAATGTTGCAAATTCTCTCATGAAGCCAATGACCATAGATAAGTTCTCTTAGTGCAAGAAGGTCATAGGCCTTGATCATTGTACTTGATTATATGTTTTATTTGTATCTCATGGATGTAATTATAATGCATAATGTCAAGTGGGAGAATTTTAGGATAGGTGACATTATAATTGCTATCCTAAGTTGATTTATGTGTCTACACGTTCTTTGGAAAGTGTTATAGGGGACATGAGGGACAAAATATTTATTATTTATTTTTTTATGATAAATTTTAATTGCATTCAAATAGGTGAACCCTTTATGATGATGGTTATAAAGCATCCTAGGAGAATATTCCTCTTGACCATCCAACTTTGTGAGTGGGGACCACTTTAGTGTGCATTTCCTTACATGTTATTTGCATGGTTGGGCACCCAGGTTTGCATGTTGGTGCATGCTCTTGCATGAAGCCATTGGAGCTGTCGGAGAGTTATGGAGCACTCAGGTTTGACCAATTCTGAATGGTTGTGGGTTAGGTGCCCATGTGAAGGCTGTGTGATAATTTAATATTTTATTCCATGTTTATGGGTTGTCCACTAAGGGGGGTGTCGGTTTTTATTGGTGGTTTTTCTTCTTGTTTTGGGATACCATTTATGGTATTCTCTCCCACAAACTTTTATGTATTGGAGCCTTGAGATGGTGGTTTGTAAGAGTTTGTTTTCAGGTTTTTAGAGTGACGAAGTGTTGCCAAATTACAGAGAGGATTGTTGTATTGATTAATACAAACATTGGATCTCTTTGGGTGTGGATTTTTTTCCCACAAGGGTTTCTTCATGTATATCTTGTATCACTTGTGTTTGATGACTTGTGGTTTGCATATTTTTCTTTCATTATTGAAATTGACAATCACATAATCTTTCTATGGTAATCTCAAATATATAATTTTAAATTTGCAACTACTTTAACAAGTTCATATTTCTGCAAGTTATACCTTGATTTCCAACAAATATAACTCTATAGTTGATCATCATTTATTGAATCCATAAAGATACTATAGTCATCTCATTTCTAGTTTGATTTAGAGTCTTAGATCTCTATTTAGATATAATGATTTTTATTATTTTATATTAGTTTATTATGCCTATAAATTATTAGTATAGGATTATTTTATTTTCCCATATTTTAAGGTGAACTCAAACTTTTTTATCCCACTTGGTGTCTTTCCTTAGGGTTAACCTTATTTCTATTTTTCTAATTTCATTTGTGATTTATTTATTAAATCTATCCATGTGTTTCTTAAATTTAAAATTTATGGGTTGTATTTTTATTTCTCTTCTTCTATTATTAATCATATATTAAGTTATATATGTCAATGCTAGATTCACTCAAGAACTCAAGCCTCTAGAACCACCTACAAAAACTAAAAATAACCTTCTATAAGAGGTAAAATCAAGAACACAAGTTTGCAATAATGGATGCAAGATGTGGTAAATATGTAATACTCAAGATTGTAGTGATATATTGGACTTACACAAATAAATTGAATTATATAGGATGTATAAACAATGCCTTGCTTATAAATGCAATATGTGAGATAGGATTAGGAAATATCTTGATATGTGTCTTAATCCTATATAATGAGATAACTACCCCAAAAAATATTAAATGACTTAGGACACAAGCATTAAATTCCAAAAGATAAGATAATATCTAGTGACAGCTAAGACTAATTAGAAATATTCCCTCCTAGGACCTAAGTGGACTTAACATGTAAATAGGACTTAGATAGGTAAAACACCTATTTACACCAACACCCCCTTAAGTACAACTTAGAGATTCAATTATTATGTAAAGATGCAAGGATGGGTCCTAGCTACGAGGCCATATTGTGTTCCCATGTACATATACAATGCAATCTCTCAAAAATGGAAAAATGGAGAAAACCCAGTGGGACTAAACTCCTCCCCAAAAGAGAGATGAAATACAAAATACTCTCAATGATGCGTGAGAGGGACAAAACCCCATATGAGGAAAAATACCCCCTATAATAGAGAATAAGAGAGACCATGTAGCTCTCCTCAATGGTGAGTCTCTTGTAATGATAGAAGCTAAACATTGAATGTTGATGATGATCCAATCTCAATGAACAACATTCCTCCCCTTAGGAAGAAACAAAATCAGGATGATATGAAGGATGTCTTCCCATCCTTGAAAGGAATATGTGGAATAAGAATGATATGTGATGTCTCTGAGCTATGCTCAAGTGTCTCCATGTCAATACCGAGAGATGAAAATCTCCAAACAGATGTTCTAGGCCACACAAATGAATATTTTAATCCAAAATCTCCTAGAGATAGATGCAGAACACATGTCAAAGACAAAGCTTCCTCCTCTAAAGACAAAGAAGCCACCGAATACTGTCCAAAATTATCTACACTTATGTCAAGCTACAAAGAGTGATCATGTATACAATGAACAAGAGGATCTGAGTATTCCCTTACAACATTTGAAGAAGGATCATCTCCATAAATAATATGTATGTGATCAATGGTGTCTCCCAAATCTAAAATGTGGGAATCAATAAACAAACAACCAATATCTGTTAAGTTTGCATTCTAAGTAGATCTAGCTAGAAGACAATGAAGGTCATGCTACACTAAATCAAAAGAGGCCAAACATGTGCCAACATGAGTATCATAAAATACAATAGAAGATGGAGGAGATTAAATTCAAGGCTCAAGAATGGGATCTGGTGTGAGAAACCCCAAGTTCAAGAATCCAAAAGTCTCTTATAAATCATGGTTCACACTAAAAGTGAGATCAATAGCCAAAGAAACAGTGTCACCATCAAAAGAAAAATATGCAAAGTTCTACAACTAAGATGAATGATCAACCATCCCAGTAGCAAGAATCTCTCTAGTCTTCAAGTCTCTAATGTTGACTACATTAGGAGTGGACTCCATAGTCCTCCCATCTCCACCATGTGTAATATGGTATGTGGAAAGGAGATTATTTGTCAAATGAGGTACACACAAAATATCTTTGAAATTCTTTTCCCCAAAAGTAATTGACCCCTTTACCAAGTACACTCATGTATATATTATTTCCCATCAAAATAGGAGACTTAGTACAAGGATCAAAAGAAGAGAATATAGATTGTGAAGGTACCATCTAATGAGATGCTCCTAAATCTAGAAGTCATCTCCTTGATCCATGACCTAAAAAAGCACAAAGAGTTTACCTATAATATTCTGATGTTTGTCCTTTTTAGATTGTTTTGAAGAAGAAGAAGGTGAATTAGACATTCTAGAAGGCAAATCAATTTGATTCTTTTTGATAAGATGTCTCAACTCATCAATATTCTTCTTATAACAAGAATGTTTGTCATGCCCAAGCTTCTTGGAATATGAACAAGTAGACTTATCCTTCTTAGATGATTTATCTATGGAAGAGGATTTATTCTTTGTTTGATCTAAATGTGGATTTTTCTTTGATTTATTTTGTTTCTTATCAGTATGTTATGATTCTTGCACCCAACTAGCCAACAATGCCTAAGATTTAGATGACTTGATGAGACCCATTGAGACAATCTTTTTTTGCTCATGTATTAGCATCTCAAAAAATAATGCAAATGAAGGTGTAGTATATGTAGACCCCATAATCAACCTATGAGTATGAAATCTAGAAATAAAATTAGCATAATCAAGACCAATTTTGTTCAATATATTATAGACCAATTGAATGTCCTTATCAATTCCACATGATTTATATTTCTCTCTTAGATTATTAACCTTATTGATGCAGTCTTGGATGTTGTCAAAGTTCTTAGGATCAAGGCTCATCATTTTATTATCAATTTGATAGCCTCTTACTTCATCTATAGTACCATTCAAATTTTTCAATTATCCCAAAGCTTCATGATAATTCTTACATGGCTCAATTTGGAACAACAAATCTTGAGAAACTAGTTTACGAAAACATCCAAGAGCTTTGGTATGTTCAATCATCCATGTTATCTTTTTATCTACATTAGTAGGTTCAAGTACCTTATTTTTAGCATATAGAGAGTGACCTTCATTCATTAGTATACTCCATGCATGTTGATTCAATTTTGAATAGTTATATGATGCTAGCAAAGGAACCTTAGAATGATCCATGAAAAAAGAAGAGCACAAGAAAATAGATCAAAAAATATACCAAGAGACCCCCCCTAAATCAATCAATCAAGAATCCCCCTAATAATATGATGTGGCACTTTATATGTAGTGGGTTTACAATCCCAGAATTGTGTTCCAAATTTATAATACCAAGATGGACCAAAGATGGAAAAAAATATAACAATATCTCAAAATGAGATTCTCAAAGTGAAAGTAACCTTTCCCAATATGATCTGCACTAAAAAATGAAGCCTTACCAAGAGGACAAAAATTCTCCAGGTTGCAGTATATCCAAGTAATCAACCAAAATGCAAATTTTGCACAAATATAAATAAAAGATACTTGGGGTTGAATCTGGAAAAAGTCATGAATAGAAATGTAGAGCTCCTTAATACCTTTCCATTGCCACAAGAATCATGAAAATCAAATATTATGAAAAAACAATTATGAGATCGAAGGTCCAAAAAGGAAAAATTGACTTCAACCAGCAATAAAATTCACGTGAGGAAAAAATTGGAAAAATATCTAACATCAACGTGAAGCTCTTGGATCCAACTTTTTTTCGATATCTCATTTGCAAAATTTTCACTCCCTAACAAAAAGTTATGGAGTTTTAAAAAAAAATCCCTATTAGGGCCTCCATGGGACAATTTAGGCACTAGGGGCTTAAAATATTTGGTCCTCGGTCCGCAATATGATCGACCATTAGAAAAATATATATATTAAGCATTGCCCACCTAGTGGGGCCTCCGCTCTAGCGAAGAGGCAGCCTTGATGGTGTGGTGGTGGATCTACAGACCCCCCTATGGGGCGGCAGCTCTACGCACCCCCCTATGGAGTGGTGGCTCTGTGTTCCCCCTGTGGGGTAGCGGCTCTAGTGCCCCCCTAACCACCTGCTAGAACCAACGATGTAGAAAATTACCGACTGGAATAATTAAACGATGGAGAAAAAACTTCATCAAATTCACAAATATTTTAATTTATTTAAAAATAGCCAATTCGTACCAATTGTTGACAGTACACCAACCGATGTACCAAAGAGGAGGAGGATGATGTAAGAGAGGGTATAATATGATGCAGACACATAATATTTCTAGAATATTTCACCAAAGATGTTGATTCATTTCATGTAGACTGATGCCACACAGACCCGCGTAGCCAACCATACGAACCATATGGTATGAATCCATACTATATGGATTTTGTGCAACTGTACAAATGGATTTTTTTATAAATTTGCTAAACTCTCCAAAAATGGACAATTTTTTTTTGCCAAAATACCAAGTATTTTATATGAAAATAGGGGTTGTTGAGCCTTCTATACTCAACCATGAGGTTTGATTTCACCCCAATGCATACCTTACAAAATCTCAAGCTCAAATCACCCTCAGATTTGAGAAGGGGTGTTACAATTATGAAACTTTGATACCATGCTAGATTCACTCAAGGACTCAAGCCTCTAGGATCACCTGCAAAAAAAAAAATGAACCTTCTACAAGAGGGAAATGCAAGAACATAGATTTGTAATAATTGATGCAAGATATGGCCAATATGTAATACTCAAGATTGCAGTAATATATTAGACTCACTCAACTGAACTAAATTGTTTACGATGTACAAATAATTCATTTCTCATAAAGGAAAAATGTGATAGGATTAGACAAGATCTTGACATGTGTCTTAATCCTGTATAATGAGATAACTACCCCAACATAAAATATAAAATGGTTGTTTGATTTAAGGTTTATTTTTTAGGATGGGGGAAGAAAATAATACAATATCGGTGTCTTCCTTAGGCCACAAACTCACATATAATACACTCATGTATTCTAATGCTATAAGGGTAAGTACACAAATATGGGGGGCCAAAAAGGGGTCTTAACTGGCCAATTTTTTTGAAATCAGGAAATATTGACCTTGGATGAGAAATTAAGGATAGATGTTGGAAAATGTGCCTCAAAATTACTGACATGAAACTCCTGAAAGAGAAAAATTGGTGAGACTCTTGGAATGTCTTGCCGATAAGTAGCTTGGTTCTGAAGGATTCGAAATGATCATGTCGGTGTGACTAATGGTCATTCTTGTCGACGCAATCCATCCATATGACCTGAACAGTCAACGGAAGTTATCTATCTCTCGGCGAAGGTAGGAGTTTGACCGACAGGTGATGATCAGTTAGACCTGGGAAGATCAGACTGACAGTGGGAGTCTGGCCGATGAGATATGGTCAGTGTGAGTCTTGTTGATGGTTCTTCATCGGTGTGAAATATGACTTTGGCCTAGCATTAAGATCTTCGTCCGACGGTTGAAGTTTGACTGATGGATTGGGATCGATGTAAGTCCTACCGATGTTTGGCATCGGATTAACCTGAGTCTTCGACCTAGCTTTGGATGATCATCTCGACTGTATTGGTCTGCCCGATAGAATCGATCGGGGTAAGTCTCCCCGATGAGATCAATAAGTAGGAACTTCATCGGTATAACATGAACTATCAGAGGAGCTTTGGAGACTTCCTCTGAGGTAGGATCTCAGCCCGATGGTCTTTTGGTTGGTGAGAATTCACCAATTCACACCAATAGAGTGATAGAAGACCGTAGTGTGTGATTGTCAAATGGGTAGTTTGGCATCGGTGAGACATGGTCTGGTGTCTCACCGATAAACGATATAGTTGAAGATTTTTTGACCGATCGACTATCCTATGTAGTTTTCTTTGAACCAATGAGAGAAGCATAATGTAAACCATTTACAGTTGGACTTTTGTGACTATTCACTCATGGGAGATCAACAGACCATTTGTGAACTATGAACAAAATGGAACTCTCTATAATGGTCGAAGGTTAAACAGTTTGAATGGTGGTAGATTTGTTTGATTTGATCAAGGATTGATCAGTGTGTGAATTTCATTGTATGCTTTTGGAGAGCATTGTAACAGTGATGTTCTACTATACAAGGTTGATCAGGGAAATGTTGTTGTTGTAAAATTGACATCAGGAAAGAGAGTCTGTAACTTGTATGTAATCCAATTACTGTAATACAAGTGATTTTTCTTTGGTGTGGTGGGTTTTTCTCCCGTAAGGGTTTTCCCACATAAATCTGGTATCCAATTGTGTATGTGTTTATTTCTCCATTTTGTTATTCCTTTCATGTGCATCTTAATGAACTGTAATTGCAAAATTTAAAGTCTTATCTAAATTCTTCTCTGATTCTTGACATTAGGAGAGTTTGTTCTGCACTTTAAATTTTTCCTAACAATAGTTACACTCAAAATTTTAAGATGCAACAAAAACAAGGTTTGTAGTGCTCCAAATCTACTTTCTAAACTACTAATTTTATTTGAAAATGGTAGAAATTAAGGGGTTCCAAAAAGGGAGCCACACAAATTGGTCCTATTTTTCGAAAAGACATAACATAGTGTCTATTGTGACTCCCTTAAAATGTTAACTTTATTTTTGTTTTTTAAAATCGCTTTGATGAGAAATTAGCTAACAGCATGTACTTTAAACCCATTTTTTCTAATAGTTTTTTAATGAATATATGATTTTTTACTAATTTTCAAAGTGGACACATCCTAGAAAATATAAATTTGTCCATGCTACCCCTTTAGTTTTTGAAAACTAATTGAAAAATCAATTTTTTATTTTTGAAAATATGTAGAAAGGAGTCTAGTTTATAAAAACATGTAATTTATTTGATATTTCAATGAACAGTTAAAAAATAAAGTAAAAAATACCAAACATTAGTTTTTGACAAAAAAATAGATACACCAACAAAATAAATTAAAGATGAAAGCCTTAACATAGTCAAAATATGAAATTTAAGTACATCGTTAAATAGCTAAAAGAGAGCTTAACATTACCTAGGTATATTTTACTTGACCTTGAAAATTGTGTATCTCACCTCTCTCTCTCCAACTTTCCCTCCTTCCCTCTCTCTATCTCTCTCTACTCTCTATCTCACCTATCCCTTTCTACCTCTCTCTCTCTCTCTCTCTCTCTCTCTCTCTCTCTCTCTCTCTCTCTCTCTCTCTCTCTCTCTCTCTCTCTCTCTCTCTCTCTCTCTCTCTCTCTCTCTCAGAGGGTGTAGGGTTTAGGGTGTAAGGTATAGTGTTAAGGGTTAAGAGTGTAGGGTTTAGGGTTCAAGGATATGGTTGAGGGATAATGTTCAGGATTTAGGGTACAAGGTTGAGGGTATAGGGATGAGGGTTCAAGGTGTAGGGTTTAGGGTTGAGGGTTAAGGGATAGTGTTTAGGGTTGAGGGTATAGGGTTAAGTGTATAGGGTATAGAGATTAGGGTTTAGGATATTGGGTATAGGGTTGAGGGTATTGGGTTTAGTATATAGGATTTAGGGTACAAGGTTGAAAGTAGGGTTTAAGGTTTAAGTATAGGGTTGAGGGTTGGGGTTGAGGGATAATGTTCAAGGTTTAGGGTATAGGGTATAGGGATGAGGTTTGACGGTGTAGGGTTTAGGGTTTAAGGTATAGGGTTGAGGGTATTGAGTTAAGTGTATAGGGTATAGATATTAGGGTTTAAGATATTGGGAATAAGGTTGAGGGTATTGGGTTTAGGGTACAAGGTTGAATGTAGGGTTTAGGGTTTAAGTATAGGGTTGAGGGTTGAGGGTTGAGGGTTGAGGGATAATGTTCAGGGTTGAGGGTATAAGGTTAAGTGTATAGCATTTAGGGTTTAGGGTATAGGGTGTAGGGTTTAAGGTATAAGGTATAGGGTTAAGGGTTGAGAGTGTAGGGTTTAACTATAGGGTTGAGGGATAATTTTTAGGGTATAAGGTTGAGGATATAGGGTACAATGATGAGGGTTGAGGGTGTAGGGCTTAGGGTTTAAGGTATAGGGTTGACAGTTGAGGGATAGTGTTTAGGGTTGAGGGTATAGGGTTAAGTGTATAGAGTTTAGGGATTAGGGTTTAGGATATTCGATATAGTGTTGAGGATATTGGGTTTAGGGTACAAGGTTGAATGTAGGGTTTAGGGTTTAAGTATAGGGCTGAATTTGAGGGTTAAGAGTATAGGGTATAGGAATGAGGGTTGAGGGTGTATGGTTTAGGGTTTAGGGTACAAGGTTGAATGTAGGGTTTAGGGTTTAAGTATAGGGTTGAGGGTTGAGGTTATAAGGTTAAGTGTATAGGGTATAGGGATTAGGTTTTAGGATATTTGGTATAGGGTTTAGTGTATAGGGTTGAGGGTATAAGGTATAGGGTTAAGGGTTGAGAGTGTAGGGTTTAGGGTATAAGTTCTAGGGTAAATAGGATTGAGTGTGTAGTGTTTAGGGTTTAAGGTATAGGGATGAGGGTTGAGGGTCGAGGGATAGTGTTCAGGGTTGAGGGTCGAGGGATAGTGTTCAGGGTAGAGGGTATAGGGTTAAGTGTAAGGTTGGGAGATTGAGAGAGAGGGGGGAAGGAGTCATGGAGAGGTAGAGATGGAGAGAGAGAGAGAGATAGAGAGAGATAAATAATAGAGAGGGAAGGAGAAAGGTTGGGAGATTGAGAGACAGAGGGAGAGACATAGGGGAGGGGGGAGGGAGAGGTAGATATGGAGAGAGAGTGAGATAGAGAGAAGTATATAAGGAAGGAGAGATAGAAGGGGGGAGGGAGGGAGAAGTAGAGAGAGAGAATGGGGAAGGAGGAAGGTTGGGATATTGAAAGAGAGAGAGAAGGAAGGAGGGAAGGAGGATGGGAGAGGTAGAGATGGAGAGAGAGAGAGAGTGGGAGGATGGAGGGAGAAGTAGAGAGGGAGGGAGAGAGGGAGGGAGAGGTAAGGAGGGAGAGAGAGAGGTGAGACAAATAGAGAGAGAGAGAGAGAGAGAGA
>CM021101.1:809761455-809933910 GCA_007115665.2 Sequoiadendron giganteum | reverse complement strand
GGAGAAGTAGAGAGAGAATGGTGAGATAGAGAGTAGAGAGGGAAGGAGAGAGTGAGACAAAGATGGGGGAGGGACAGAGATAGAGATGGGGGGAGACTAGGAGAGAGGGAGAGAGAAGTATACAGGGAAGGAGAGATAGAAGGGGGCTGAGGGAGGGAGAATTATAGAGAGAGAGGAATGGAGGGAGAGAGAGAGGTGATAGAGAGAGAGGAGGGAGTGAATGAATGAGGTAGGGAGGGAGGGAGAGAGGTAGAAAGGGATAGGTTAGATAGAGGGTAGAGAGGGAAGGTGTGTGGGAGGAAGGGGAACAAGAGGGGGAGATAGAGAAGATTAGAGAGAGAAGGAGGGAGGGACGGAGAGAGAAAGGAGAGATAGAGAGAAGTATAGAGGGAAGGAGAGAGAGGAGGAAGGTGGGGATATTGAGAAAGAGAATGGTTAGATAGAGAGTAGAGAGGGAAGGAGAGAGAAAGAGAGAAAAATATGGGGGGAGAGAGAGAGAGAAATAGAGAGGAAAGGGGGAAGGTTGGGAGATTGAGATAGAGGGGGAGAGATGGAATGAGGGAGGGAGAGGTAGATATGGACAGAGAGAAAAAGAAGTAAATAGGAAGGAGAGATAGAGGGGCGAGGAGGGAGGGATAAGTAGAGAGAGAGAGGGGGGAGAGGGAGAGAGAGAGGGAAAAGGAGAGTGAGAGAGAAAGATGGGGGAGGGAGAGAGAATGAGGAAGAGAGGGAAAAAAAGAGGGTGAGAGGAAGTTTGGGAGATTGAGAGAGGGAGAGAGAAAGGGAGAGAGGGAGGGAGAGAGAGGGAATGAGGGAGAGAGAGCTAGAGATGGAGATAGATAAATAGAGAGAAGTATATAGGGAAGGAGAGATAGAGAGGGGGAGGAGGGAGGGAGTGTTGCAAGTATGAGTAGTTTGTGTTGTCATTAATTTCAATTAGTGATGCTTTGATTAGTAGTACAAGTATGAGTAGTGCTTTTGAGAAAATTTGAATAAAAGAGGAAATAATGTGTTGTAGAGGTGTTTTGGTGTATAGATTGGTGTTCTAGTTTTTTTCCACATTTGTTCTATGTTGAAGATCTTCTTATGTGGTTCATATATGTTATTTAGAGATGTTCAGAGGTTTTATATCCAGAATTTCTTGGTTTGGATCGTTGTGCAAAGAGATTTGTGTTCACCAGTATGTTAAATATATATGGTAGCAGTGTCTAGGAGAAATAGTTTTGCTCCACATTTCTTCATAATTTAGTTTTTGGACTAGTGCTTATAATGTTCATATCTACCTTCAGTCAAATTTGTTCATGGTTTGGTGCTTCAAAAGTTGATTTCTTGAGTTACAGTGTATGGAAGGTTGTTTGAGTGTACTGGATGTGTACATTCTTCAGGTGAAATTTGTTGTGAAGGAATTTGTTGGATTTTAGGGTGTTTGTGGAATATTCTATATTTTGTTCGAAAGTGTGGTGTATGGTTTGCAAGTCATATTTGGATTTGAGGAAGTGTTTACTTAAATTTTAATGGTGTTTACATAGGTTTGGCCAACCTTGGGTCTTTACACTAATTGCAAATTTGTTTCAGTGATTGTGGAAGCATGGTGTGGTATGAATGAATGTATGTGGGTCTGAGTTAAGATGATATGAAAAATGTTGAAATTGTGAATGTTGGCCCTAATGGTTTTCAGAAGAAAGGAAGGAAGAAGGAAAAAGCCAAAATTTTAGTTGAAAATATGGAAGATCGTAGAGAAAGGAAGATTTTAGGGGCCAGGAAGAAGACTTATTCCTTATCATAAAAATAAGATAGAAGATAAGAGGAGGACCCAATTGTTGAAGACTAAAAAATACGACATCAAGGATTAGGGATAGGAAGGAAGGCTTATTCCTTATCATAAAAATAAGGAAAAGATAGAAGAAAGACTCAATCACTAAAGATCGATGATATCATTGGTTTTGAAAACCTTGTCAAGGTCTAAAAGTGGTTTCGAAACCTGTATCAAAATCTAACAATGTTTTCACAACCTTTCAAAATTCTAACAAAACTCTTGTATTTTGAAGTCTCAAAGTGTATTTCTCAAGCATTGGTCAATATACCTAGTTTCAAAACCTTCATTGGGGCCTAGTAAGGTTTTGAAAACTACGTTGGATTCTGATAAGGTTCTCAAAACCACATCGAATTCTGACAAAGTTCACAAAAAAATTTAAATTTTTGACAAAACTTTGAATTTTGTATGCATCAACCCATAATACCAACTTCAAAACCTTTTAACGAGGCTCAACAAGGTTTCGACAACCACATCAGAGCCCAATAAAGTTTTCAAAACCTTTCAAATTTTTGTCAAAACCTTTGATCATTTGCATTTGTGGCTTTGTTACAAGGTTTCAAAACCTCCTTTGGATCCCGAAAAGGTTTTTGAAACCATCAAAATCTCTTATTGGAGATCAGATGAAAGACTTAAGACTCTTCATAAAATTGCAATAAAGGATAAGAAGAAAGGTTGATTCCCAAAAGAATGAAGATTATGACGTTGGGAAATAGGGATTGGAAGGAAGGATTAAGGTTTATAATGGAATTATGGTAAGAGGTAAGGAAAATGGTCGATCCCCGAAGCCCAAAAATTTAATACATGTCTTAAATGATTTCATCAAAAACTTCGGTTATTAGAGGAAGGAAGGGAAGAAATAAAAAGTGATAAGGGCTAAGAGTTAATGCTAATGATTGAAACCCAAAACACTTATAATTATGCAAGTGATGGATTTTGGAAGGGAAGGAAGGAAAAACCCAATAGTGATAGATATGGTAAGCAGACATGTGGACAACTAAAAGCTTGAAAGTCTGAAAATTTTAGTTCTTAGCCATTTTTGAGTTTTTTACAAATGAGTCCTTCAATGCAACCTGGCGAGGGAGTAATACAACTACCAGAGGAAATTTGAGCATGATACACCATTAATATTTCTTGGATTGGTTAAATCACAAGGGGGTGGCACAAAGTGACAACAACAAAGCACTATAAATTCATCAAATTTATAGATGCCAAAACCTCATCAAGCCTTGTAGCCAAGAACTACAAACATAATGATCACAATGGATCCATGTAAACCTCAACTCCAATTTCAAGTGAACATGAACCTCAAAGAAGAAACATAATACCTAAGAGAGAAAACTTGTAAATATTATCATGTATCATGTCCTTCTACCAACACCTCAAAGTGTTGAGTTGTGCTAAGTAAGGCCTCTTTTACAACCCCAACTAAAAATCCTTAACAACACCCAATTGTTCAATCTCATATATCAAACAAAATATGTTTATATTTCATATAACCAACATGGATATAAGCCTTTCTAAAATAAATAAAGTTAAAACTCAAATTCATTACATAACTAGGAATAAACCTAATAAAATCTCCTAAAATACTCATAAATGTCATCACTAATAAAAATCATATGTACAAGGAAATAAACATACGAAACACTTCTGAAATGAACCATCCAAAAATAGCAATAATAACTCAAGATCCGTATCCATAAGAAGTAAAAGAATAAAATATTATGCATCTGAAAAAAGTGGGCAATACCTATCATTTGATTATCTACTAAGTAGACCAATTGTGGGGAATGAGATTACTCCTCTAGGATGTACCAAGCCATAATGACTCTCTCTAATAAAAATATCCTCTATATATCCATCATGAACTCACATCCATATCTAGGTGAATGCTTCTCAATATTCTTATTAAAACCTCAAGTAAATGTCTCAAAAAATGTTTTAAACTCAAAGAACTCCAACCTCAGTCAAGTCACCAAGTATCCTTGAGCATCTAAAACTAACCAATCCATGATAAGATCTAAATAAAACACCACACCCTCATGAATTTCCCAAGAGAAACTATCAATATACTTAATACCAAGAGGACTAACCATACTATTGCTAAATATCCCACTACATGTTTGTAGAATCGAACAACACATTGTAAAATTACGATCTAACATCTCATCCTAGGAGATCACATGTGTAAATTCACATATCCTCTCCCAAGATCACATGTATCATGTTAAAACTTAAACCAATATCTAGAGTAAAACAAGATAAAATACCAAACATCCTCTCAACCAAGGATCCCCTATCAAAAATGATGTCATAAACTAACACCTCACCAAAGACTTCAAGGTCCTCCATGGTAAACCAATATGTCAACATCTCTAATCACATGAATATAGCCATCTCCTATCAATGAAACTCAAGATTTCAAATTACTCTAACTATTTAAAATGATCACAATCCAATATTTTTTCCATGACACCCAAAACCACTACAAAAGATCATTTGTCACAAAGTGATGAATCCATATCTCTATCAAATCTCCCATTGAACCAACATACCAATCTATCCATGGTATCATGATAACCATCTCCTAAATGAATACCACCCATGGTCATGCATACTCAACTCCATACTATCATCCTTAGATAATAAAGTAGAACCAAGATCTCCAAGACAAGAAGATAAACCACATGCTACAAGCCCCAAAAAATAACTATCTGGGGACTCTAATTATCCATCCTCTCATACCAATATAAAATACTAATACACAAATGACTAAAAATAAGCCAACTAACTGAATTATCATCAACACTTAAAATAATTGTGGATATAGATGGTCCACATCGAATTTATCCCACTACAATCAATTGGATGTATCAACCCATTCAGTTATGTACCTTGTAGATCCCAAACCAATACAACCTACAAGCTCACCATCACACCAGTAACCTTGAAACTAAGATAACATGTAGATATGAAGACTTAAACACCAAATCAACTCTATATCCAATTTACCAAAAAAATACACAAATGAGTAACCATAGACAAGGAACTAAACAAGCACCTAGGAGATAAGAATAACCTCCTAAAACTAAACCACACCATAACTTATAATCACAAATCAATCTAATACCATAACCCAATCCTTACAACTACACACATGATTCTTTTTTACCAATACTCAAATGTACACAAATATCCATGTCACCATAATCATCACCATTATTTTACCTACATTCAAATATCACTAAACTAAGACTCATAGTATCACACATGCATCAGCTATGTCTTAAAACTAGAAGACAAATTATGTATTTATCTCCATAAAATTCAACACTCTAAAATATTAGTAAATCTATATTAAAAAGCACCAAATTTGATAGCCTATTGTACCATCATATTAGTCTCATAAAATAAGCATTCTCACAATATTTTTCTTACCCTAAATCTTAGGCTCCTACAAACACTCAAACAAGTATAAATCTCTCTCTGCTCATGTAAGTGATGATGCAGAGCAGGGGTGGAAAACTCCAAACAATCCTCAAACAAGCGAAATTTCAATCTCTAAGCATTCAAATGGTGGGTTTTCATTCACTAGCCTCATTCTCTTTATAGACTTTCCAAACTGGTTTTTCCTTCAAAATTTTTTGTACATATATGATATCAAAAAGGTAAACATGGTTTCAGATACCCATTTGGTCTTTATTCAACATACTTCAAAACCAAGGTAGGTTACTTTGTACGGAAACCTCCAAAAATTAACTATCCTACTTGTTGCAATAGGCCTAATTTGTGATTTTCTTGGTAACGGTAGGGTATATGCACTCTAGGGTTTATCCTTCCTCTCCAATAGTTCAAACATGTCTTAATAGGCCTAAAACATCAATTCCAAATACAAATAATGATTTCCCAAAAGCTTTCCAACCAAAACCCTAATAGAATTACTAAGCCTAATACATGGAGATATTAGGCTAGGGCATCACCCTGCACATGCCAAACACCTTCCCCTGCATCTACAAATTTCAGGAAACCAAAAACATGCCTACTTATTCCATTCCACCAAATGGAATGGAACTTATTCCATTTTTTCAATCACTAGCAACCCTAACTAGGGTTTCGACTTGTTTGGATTAAAATGCCTCTAACTTGCACAAATATTAATGAAAATGAACAAAACTAGATGCAATGGAAAGAGGATTCACAACTCTATCATCCCCAATCAGATTCAAACCATTACCAAATCGTACCAAGCTGTACAATCAATTGTAGCAACAAAAAAGAGTTAGAAAGTGCAGAAAACAAAGTTTTTCTATTGAATCAATCTCCAAAAACAACATCCAACCTCAATGCCGACCAGACAAGGCATTCTTAAAGCATTCACAACCATTTACCAACTATTCCAACTAATTTTCAAATTCAACAAACTCAACTAATCATCATTAGACCCCTATTATGCCAAAACTTGTAAAAGTTGCTTTGACAACATTTAAGCAACTTGACACATTTTGCAATTGACCTCTAAATCACCTCTAATGACTCAAGACCAACCCGAACAGACTTGAAATGGTCATTCAAGACCTTATTACATGTTATTGACCCAAAAAAAACAAAGCATCAATATTTGACCCCACTTGGAGGTATGACAACCTAGGTGCTCCTGCACCAAGTGAAAACCACCTAATCTATTATGTCATAAAATAAAATTATCTCAATCACCTAGATTTGAAATCAAAACTATTATTTTTTATTCCCAATATATCACAATTAACTATTCTAGAGAGATTCCTACTTCAAACAACAAATTCTAACACATAAAAATATATGATGACCAAAAATATATACCATTACATAGTTCTTCGAGAGGTATTTTGATGCCTATAATAAGTTTAAAATCCATTATTATGGATTAAAGTTATGGAATATAAAAAAATACTCCAAGCTATTGAGACAATAGTTTGAATAGGTGGTGCCACCTAGTGTTAGTGGTAGCTTGGTTGAGTGGCTCATTAGTAGAGCAAAGGTGGCCGCTCCTATTAATTTTTGTAGTATGATGGTAAAATGGTGGTGAGTATATGGAGTCTAATATTCTAGGTAATCACTCCCTTTGTGGTTGGTCATGACCAAGGGATATTGACTAGCAATGGTCACCAATCCCCCATGTGACTAGAGGTTGATATGGCCCAAATGTCATTTCAATTTTTTAATATTTTTACGATGATGTAGACCTACATAGACCATCTAAATAACTTGTGAAATATTTTTCTATTAATTATTATATCAACTATACTTGCATGATGTATGGACTTGTATGACCATACATATTTTGTACAACTATACAAAATTTCACTAATGAAGATTCCTATAAACCCTAAGAAATGCATAAAATTATTTTCACCCCAAAATATATCATTCATTTTATATGGATCCATAGGTTTTTGGACCTTTTGGACTCAATGGTGAGGTCCATTTTTGTCTATGATATATCTCTAGCAAAATAACACCTCTAAAACCCTCATAGAAAGAGCCCTAATAAAAAACTCACTTTTCAAATCTTCATCAAACCCTAGACCTACAACAACCCAAGTCTGCAAACAAACCCAAGGCCTTGAAATTTCATTCATTTTTTCTACAAGACCATGAATTAAACTTTGTAGAATAATCTACTCATACCGAGGGTTACAACTAGGGAAATTTCCTTCCACAATTTGGTAACTAGGCTTTGATACCACTTGAAAGAAAAATATTGTAGCAATATACATATTTTTAGATAATCCAAAGAGATAAAAAGTATACAAATAAGTATCGATAATCCACCATACAAAATAATAGATAAAAATAACATCACAATGACATAAGATATACCCTGGGAAACCCATCAAAGGGAAAAACTATCATCCAAAAGTATCCACACTCAATTTATTATTATTCTACACATAGTTTTTTATGAATACTTTTGAAACATCAAGCTCCTCCAAAGCATCCTTCATGTGTCCAAGAATAAAGGGTAACCATGCAACCACCTATTCCATGCCATGCCTCACATATGCACTATACAAGAGAGTTCAATTCAAATGAAAATCAACTCAACCACTAAAAATGTGATTATTGTATAGATTCAAGCTCACACAAAACCACTAAATGGTATTAGTTAAACCATGTATATCAAAACCATTACAGAATAAAGCCATTGACCACAAAATTTACTTTTTGTTGTTAAATTTTCCTTTAAATTTTATTTTTATTTATTTTTTCAATGTGCAACTCACGCATAAAATATCTAATCAATTTTGAAATACAACTTTAAAACTAGACCTAAATAAATATTTAATGTGGCTAAACACATCTCCAAAGATGTAACACAAATACATATTTATTTTATTATACAAGCTGTATAACACTTTTTTTCCTAACATCAACTAACTTGCTTAAGAAAAAGGTGGTGGTATAAATGCATTCAAAAGGCTTTGTAGTTGCCACTATTAGAAGTAAAAACTCGCTATAAGTGTGGCCTCCATTATTTAATACCATTAAAATTATATTCAAGTTAACAAAACAATAATTGAATAGTTTACCTAATAATCGAGCCTAGGCATCCATGTGTCATTCACAAGTTGTTTCAGACACATAAAGTACATAGGATTTTCAAGGTTAATATTGTTTTAATTCTAATAGAGTAGTAAGAAAAATAATCAACACTACCTACACTTTCACCTACATGGTGTTCCAATTCTTCTCTTTTCCTTTGCAACACATCTTCCACCATTTTCTAGAACATCTCTAAATTTGATTTTGTTGATGATTGTTCTTTCATATGAGTATCTGTAGGAAGGTATGATGAAGGGTTATGAGACACAAGCCCTAATTCATGCATTTAGACCTTATATGAGTGGGCATGTGAATAGAGATATAAATTTAAATAATCCAAGATAACAATCCTTGAAAATGATATGGAGTGTGTATGCTCTGATACCATTTATCTAGGGCCCAAAATAAGATTTGGTGGATAACCCCAATTAATGGATTTATTGACACTATATCCATGAACAATTTATGAGTGATAGAGGTTTAAGATATGTAGATTAATGTAGACATGGAAAATGTACAAGTGCGTTTTGGCACAACTGATCCCGATTACTAACAACATTTCCTCTTAAATCATACCCTCAGCATTTCATCACATCCTATCTCTTAATTTAATAAATCATTATTTATTGGATTAAGTCTATCACCTCCTCTAGTTAAATTAATTAAATTAATTAACCTTACACATATGTTTAATTAAATAAATCATTTTATTTGATTAAATTCTCTAAAGTCCTCTCATTAAATTAAATAAATTAAACCTTATTTGATTTAATCTAACATGTTCCTTCTTGATTAAATAAATCAAATTATTTATTTAATAAATCATTTCCTCTTAATTCCTCACTTAAATCAATTCACAAATCTAAGTCTAAATTGTCACATCATCTAATTCTTCATTAAATTAATCAAAACCATGATTAACTTAATCCCTTTCATTAAATTTCTCTAGAGAATGCAACTTGCACAATAAATCAAATACTTTGATTTATTAACTCATCCATTTTCCTTCACAAAGCATCAAGAGGGAATATTCCCTCATTTGAATTCAAAAAGGCCAAGTGGACTTGGTCCTTCCAACAAGGCATTTAAGACATCTTACATGTCCTTTGCATTGAGCCAAGTGGTCATAACTCCATTTGACTTCTCATCCACCTTGTCATTTCAATATTTCAAAATTCAAAGTTATGCATTTATCATGCACATTAGCCAAAATGTGTTCATTCCTCATCCGATCACATGTGGACAAGTGGCACAATGCCATTAGATTATCTTTTGTCCCACACTGCTCAATCTTACTCACCTCTTCCAAATTGAAGTCTATAAATTGGAGATTTCTCTCCTCATTTCTCATCCACAACTTTCATGCAAAGTTACTCTCTTCAATTAAGAACTAATTTTGCTCATTTCATCCAAGCATTCATCTCATTTTCACATTTGCACCAATGTTATGCTCAAATCTCTATGGAGATTTGACCATTTCTAGATCATCTTTATTGCAACTTAGGAATTCGAAAAGGGCCAATTGCAACACTCCATTGGCACCAATTCCCCCATGGGATCATCATTCTATTAACTTGATTAGGATTTAATTGCATTTCTTGTATTGTGTTTTTCATCTTTGTTCCTAATTTTCGTTTAAATAGATGGATTTTATGGGGAATCTCTCACTCTTGTGTACATGCATTTGATCTAACATTTAACCATGTTTGTTGCTCTTGTACATTTGCAGGTTTAAGGGTTCACATTTTGGCGCTAGAAGGAGGGCCGCATCAAGAATTTCATCATGTTTTTGTGAAAAATTTTGTGGTTTTAACATCTTTTGACTGTACACAGGAAACTACACCGCGAGTAGTTCATGCAGTCATGTATTGTACAACCTACTCATATGTGGTGCTGTGTTGCACCGCACCTCTTGAAACCCGTGGCACTATATTCAACCGCTATCGCTTCCCGCCTTTAAATTTCAAATTTTCCCAAATGTTACCATTTGCAAACTCCGTCGCCTATTGGATTGCACCACACCCGCGGTCTCTGTTTCTGCAGAGCGCCGCACATAGTCAACCGCACGACACTATACAGCACCGCTTGTTTACCAAACTGCGTCACACCCGCGAACTGCACCGCACCCGCTAACTCTACCGCAGAGAACAGTCTGGTTTTAAATTTTCACATGTGCTTTTTGATTTCCGAACCTTTTAACTTTTCACCTGTTTGTTGATCTTTTTTACTCTTTGTTTTCTGTCATTTTGCAAGTTGGAGCAAAGGAATAAGTTTATCATGATATCATGTTCACCAACCCAAAGTGTTTTTAAACACAAAGGTGTTCTTTAACACTCCTTATAAAATTTGTTAAACGTCTTTGACCTTAGGAATACTAAATTCAGTTTGGATTAAAAAGAACAAGCAATTTTATTTTTTTTATGACATCATGCTTTTTATGTTGTACAAAGTGTTTTTCAACACTCTTTAAATAATTTGATAAGTTCATTGATCTTAGGACACTAAATTTCCATTGGGTTCTAAAATAAACAAATCAATTTTTTCTTTTCAAAAGTTGCCAAGGGGCTAAAAAGAACTTTAAGCAAACATACTAGATTTTGTTTAAAGGGTTAAAAAAATTGAACAAGGCAATCTCACATTTCATTTGGTGCTTAAAAAGAACTCATCATTGCTTTGAGGTCTAAAATGAACAAGTGTTTTTCATGTTTTGTAATCCTTTTCACAAGTTAATATCATTCAAAATGTGTGCGCTTCTCTCGCGCTTCATTGCGATCTTGAGAATCAAAAACATTTTGGTGATATTAGGTTGTTAAAAGGATTGCCTCCACATTTCAATTTGGGTGCTTAATAATTGAACAAAACATGCGAGTGTGAGCACGACATATTACGGAGGTTTTCCCCTTCGTTTTTCAACAAAGGTTCTGTAAATGACGGGATATGTTAGCTCGCTTTTGTTTATCTTAGAGGGCCTACCTTGTGAGAAAAAGTAATCACCCAAGGGAATGACCCAACCAAGAACACACTAAAGCCAAGCAACTCCAACCAGTATGCAAATGTGGATTCTTGAGGAAAGTTCAAGAATCACGAGGATTATTTTGACGAGATGGACAGCAATGGACTCTCGTCGATGTTGGATAATCCCCCACAAATGGAATGCCCGAATTAGAACCCTTTGTTTAGAAAAAGGCCAAAACCTTGTCTATCTTGTTGGTGCAAAAGGTCATGTCCTTTCAAGCCGCCCCACGTTATCCATGTGGTCTTGTTGTAGAAATGGAAAGTATGCCATGAGAGATTCATGGGTACTAATGCTTGGCTGACCCAAGAAGTGTGTGCCATAGAGGGGAGCTAGTGTGGTCAAGCATTTAGCCATTCGCACAAGATATGCGCAACTGGATTTATCCAAGTGGGAACCCAACAAGATATTACCTCATCATCCTAGGATTGTAAAAGTGCTTGGAAGTGGAAAACGCATTGCTTGGTTCCTAAAAATGCTTGAAAAACAAGCATTCACAAGACCTTCAAATTTCAAACCCCTTTAAGGAGACAAATACCTTTGACGAATTTAAAGCACTCTTGCTTTCCCTAGGGATTCTATCCCTAGAGGTTTCTAAGTGCTTGAATTCTATCATCATTTGTTTTCAAAAAGGTTAAACATAGGTAACTTTTGCCCTATTTTCTTTGATTTCCACACAATGGACCTTGTGGGATGAGAAACGAAAGTGGGACATTAGACATATACTTTGAAACATAAGCAAGAAAGTGTCTTTGGTAAAAATAAATTCATTAAACCAAGATAAAGAGACAAATTGAACTTCATGTGTGTTGTTTCCAATGATTTCCCGCAAGATTAAAATCCCAAAGCCAAAGTTCAAAAAGATAAGCCTAAAAGCCCATTAGCAACACCTTGAGATGCTCCTTGAAGTAAGAGAAAGACTTGTATACAACTTCTACAAAAAGGCTTCAAGGAACAATCCGACTTTGTATGCGTTTTACTACCAACAGAATCTCGAACTTTTTGAAAGGTTTTCTTTTCTCCCATAGGAAGTATAGCGTGTTCTTCAACACCGAGATCTTGTAAGAAAGAGTTGAGTCTAGGTTCAAGTCTAGGATCAAAGCGTCATCCCCATCCATCTTTTCATCAAAATCAAATCTCATCCCATCATCAAACCTTTTGATAACTCTAGAAAAATCAATCGTGCTAAACTTAGAGGGCTAAACCAACATCACCCTATCTTGGCTTAACACACCTAGCAAAAATAGTCAACACTTTTGGATGAATTTACCTCTAGGATAACACAACTTCCTAAGGTTTAATAGTTCATAAATCACATTGGCTTAACACACTTAGCTAATTCATCCACTTGTGCAAGTTCCCCTAGGATAACGCAACTTCCTAGGGAATACAACTTCACTGCAATCCTGTTTGACTTAATACATCTAGTCAAAACATCGCAATCAATCTAAGTCCTTACAATTTTAGCACAACCCTTCAAAGTTCTCCAAAAGTTTCATTCACTCCCTTCATCCGTTTATGCCATTATCATTTCCGCCCTCTTTGATCGTTGGCTTCCCTAGTTTCTTCTCTGAACTTGAAAGGTTAGGATCAAACGATCCCTATTTTTTATGGTTCAAACTAGATCTCAATACAAGAAGAACATGGAGAATATCAATGAAATATCAACTTCTGTGGACATGAGTCGGTTAACCTCTGAAATAAACCTTGCGGGATCGAGCAATCCCCCAATTAACTCTCCTTTATCATCAGAAAATCCTCAAGAAGAGAGCCATGAGGAGGACATCACAAATGAAGACATGGGGATAACATAATCTGAAATGATAAAAATGGTTAAAAACCCTGAGAACCATAAAATTGTTAGTGCCATGTTCAAGTACTTAAACACATTAACGGAAGGAGGGGTCCCGTTCCCTTTCGACCTTGATGCAAGCACTAGTGCAGACATGCCTCTTACAAATGCATCCCCAACGTCAAACATCAATCAAGAAATACCTCACATCATGACAACCATCACTCCCACCTCACCAATTGGAAACAAAGGAAGTGTTATATTTTGAGAGTTATAGCAGCATCGCCTTGTGACCAATAAAGAGGTGGCTGTCACCACCACACCGGATAATTTTGTTCTGGAAAATCCATTGCACCCATACGTCCCACTCACATTTCATAATCCCACCGGTTCATCTTCATTTCATGCCTCACTAGCCTATCAGTTAAACATACCAACTTCTCTACCACAAGGAGAAGGTTATTTATTTAGAGCAACTAAAGTCACTGATCCTTTTTCTTTCTAGGGTAGCCTACCACCACTACCCCCATTTCCATTCACAACCACACCACCTCTCGGATTGTTTTTTCCTCCCCTAAATACCGATAGCTTCTCAAAACAGGGCAATGTGCACATCACCTCGAAATCCATCTTTTTTCTCGTAACATCATAGCAACAAGTAGCGACCATTCAAGCCACTGCGACAAACACATCTGTTGGTCCTCAAATATCCCAAAGCATGCCTTCTCAAGGATTGAACATCTCCACCACCCCTCCAACAACCCAAATCCCAACCACCACCACAACCCCTTCATTAGTCACAATGGTTGGCATCATTCCCATTCCACCACTAATCCCACCAAAAGCTAACACAACAAATTCATTCATCACCCTAATCCAAACTCTTCAAAAGGCCAACTATCTGCAAGCATACCAACAAGCCTTGCAAGACTTTCAGGCAAAGCAACAAGCTAAACAACAAGCTTTTTTGGCACAACAGCAGCTCGACCAACAACAAGCTTTGTTGGCGCAATAGCAGCTAGACCAACAGCAAGCTTTACTAGCACAACAATAGATTGATCAACAGCAGGCTTCATGGGAACAGCAGCAAATGGACCAACAACAAGCGTTATTGGAACAACAGTAGCAAGATCAACAACAAGCATTATTGATGCAAATGCAGACATACCAATGGGCTTTGAACGCACAGTAGAGCTTGTAGAAAATGCCCAATAGTAATCTTCCCACCCATCAAACACCTCAAACACCTCGCAACTCCTTCATTCCACCTCCCGACCCAAGCAAAGATGTCGCAACACAAATGAAACTGCTCTTGCAGCAAGTGTTGGACTTACAAGCAGGAAAAACCACAAGGACACCAAGCAATTTGTGCCCTTATCCTTTCGATAGAAGTCTCACCATGATACTATTCCCAAAGGGATTCGAGATCCCCAAATTTGACAAGTACAATCGAATGGGTAACCCTGAAAACCACGTCAGGGAATTTTAGGTGCACTGCATGGAGGTTGCATATGATGACACATATCTAATGTGACTCTTCCCTCGTAGTCTGACTGGTCCAGCCATGGAATGGTTTTCTCACCTACCCACAGGCATTAAAACATTCGAGGAAATCGTGGAAGCCTTCCTTCAAAATTATGCTTTCAATATGGGTGCGGCCGCTAGTTTGGAAGAACTATCATCACTCAAACAAAGGAAAGGAGAGCTATTCGTATCCTTCTTGCAAAGATGGTGATCCAAGGCTAATCAGAGCAAGTGGACCATGCTGGAAAAACAACAAGTTTGCACCATCATAGCCAATCTAGATGAAAACTTGGCATTTTACTTGAAAATGCAGTGCATCACATCCTATGATCAACTGATCCCAAAGGCACTCAACATCGAAAGAGCCCTTACTGCACGAGGAGGCACGTCAACATTCACTCCACCCCAGGATAATCACCTGTCTAACAGCTACAATGATAAACCTTGAACATGGTCAAGGAATAAAAATATCATGAATGACGGTGTGGTCGATGCTAAAGTGGTCATCAGTGCCCCTAAGCATAATATCCCAAATCATCATCAACCGCAAAATCATAATCGTAACAATGTGCAGGCTAATGCGGTAGTAGCACAACAACAACCAATGCCCACAAATCAAATCAATAACTTGGGTAATCAAGGAGGACCACCTCCTTGAGGCAAGTATCCCCCCAAGAGGAAGTTCACAGCTCTTGGTGAATCGATTGAGTCCATAATGAAGAAGCTGGTCAAGGAGAATCTAATCAAAGTCTCTAACTCAGAGCAATACGCAGAACTTATGACCAAACCACCATGGTATAACAAAAATATCCTTTGTGACTTTCATAAGGTCAAAGGACATACCACCACCAATTGCATGAGGCTGAAAAACATCATCCAAGACCTCATTGAGGATAAACTCATCAATATCGAACAGCTAGCTAGAAACCAAGACCTAAAGATATACATGAATCCGATGTCGAACCACAACCAAGGGAACAATCAAGGCAATAATCAAGGGAAAAATAAGGGCAAGCAAAAGTATGCTAGTTCTAACCTAGTATACGAGGAGATAGTTGGATGCATCGATGAGATGGTCACCGTCATAAATGTCAAAGGAGCCAACATCGACTGTGGAGTCACCACACGTGGCGGAAAGGTTACCATTGTTGGGACACCACCTAAGACCCCCATTTCTAATACAAAGGTCATCCCCTATGACTACAATGTCATTGACCAGATGAAAAGAACACCCGCCCAAATCTCCATCATGGAACTATTGAAAATCTTCACCTCCCATAGAAAGATCCTTGATGAAGCATTAGTTGCATCTACCATCTCTGCCACCCTTGACATAAAGCAGTTTCAGGCTATGGTGGGTAACATCATTACCCCAAACCTCATTACATTCTCTGACCAAGACTTCCTCCGCAGCCATCTCATAACCACGCACTCCACCTTCAAGTGCTCATCCATAAAAAGAAAGTCAAACGAGTCCTGATGGATGGAGGTGCAGGCCTTAACATCTGTTCCCTAAAGCTCATAAAGAAATTGGGATTCCACGAGGATTCCATAAATAAAAACAAAAGCATCACGATAAGGGCATATGATGACCAAGAAATAGTATCTCAGGGTACTATCAAAATCCCCATCCAAGTGGGGTCGGCAACCATGGAAACCACCTGTCAGGTCCTCAACCTCGACCTACCATACAACATCCTCTTAGGACGCCCGCGGATCCATGGAATGAAGGCAGTGGCCTCGACCTATCACCAATGCATCAAGTTCTCACATCAAAACAAGGAGGTCACTATATATGGGGATCCCGAACCTTTTTCCTACTGCAAAAATTTGGAAGCCAAGTTTTATAAGATTCCCCAAGTATCCAAAAATGATGAAGGACCATCTACTTCATAGATAGACCCAGCCAACCTCGCTTCCACTTCTGCGATAGAGACACCCACCATTTCTAACATATTTAAAATCAAAAACATGATCCAGGACAATGGATGCGGCGACTACAAAATGAAGAGAAATGCATTTGTTGTAGGAGAGTTACCACAATCTCCTAGGTCACATGGACAACCTCAGCCAGTTGAAACACCTATCCACACTGTTAGGGCAGAACCTTTCGGATTCCACCGTTGGGGGGATCTCAGTAGAGAAAATGTGGATGAGTAGGACATCTCAAACACATTATACCAAGATGAAAGGCCCACCCCCACCCTACCCATGGAGGAAACTAACAGAGGGTTACAAATGATGTTTGGTATGGGCTATAACAGGAATGAAAGCCTTGGAAGGAATAGTGATGGATGGTTGGAGCCCATCATTGTAGAAAGAAGAATGTGAAACCTTGGCCTTGGGTATACTCCTTTGAGTATAACCGTACGTGGCAAAGGTCCTCTCCTCAAGTAACAACAACTACTCCTAGACCACCTGTTTGCTTAGGTATCCCACTCAATAATTACACCTTTGATGTCACCAATGTTTGTCCCAGTAGTGATGATGATGATACCATAGCAGGTCTCCCTAGGCTTTTCAAAGATTCCACCTTGTTAATAATTAGTGCCTCCACAGCTGAGTCAAACCAACCAACCCACTGAATCACCTTAGAATACCCCCAACTCATTGATCACGATCAACGTGGACCACCGATTCTAGACTCATTTGAAAACGATGAGGCACTCTCAGAATTCATGGGACTAAGGGATACAGTTTCATGTGGGGACCATAAGGGAGGCTTCAATATCATGTTGGACACACAAGCATACTATGGGGAGATGATTGAGTCCTTTAGTCGCAAAAGGAAAATATCGAGAATAAGCTCGGATTTATTGAGTAAAAACCACACTGTGGCACTCTCTAACCACAAAATAGTAAAAATAAAGGACGCATCCAATGGTGAAAACCTCTCTGAGGTGCCAAAGGATGAAGGATTCAATCTCCCCCTATAGCTCTACATCAAGAAAAGTCAGCAATCCTAGCAGAGCATTGTAACCCTGTCAACTTGGGAACAGAAACAGAACCGCAAATCACTTTCTACATCGAGTCGCTCTTAACAGAGGAATAAGAACTGTTAGCAGCATTCCTAAAAGAAAGAAAGGTAAAATTTGCATGGACCTATGCCGACATGCCAGGTTTGGACCCTAAGGTCATGGTTCATCATTTGGTTGTTTACCTTGGGAAAAAACCAGTTAGACAAAAGTTAAGGAAGATGCACCCACAAATAGCCCTGCTCATGAAAATAGAATTACAGAAACTCTTAGACATTGGCTTCATACGACCAATTGACTATCCAGAATGGGTATCTAATCTTGTGCCAATCTCAAAACTGAATGGGGGCATCCGCATCTACACAGACTTTAGAGATCTAAACAAAGCATGTCCTAAGGATGATTTTACACTACCCATCATTGACATGATAGTGGACATGACGGTTGGACATGAGATGCTATCCCTAATGGATGGCTTCTCAGGATACAATCAGATAATGATCGCAAAGGAAGACCAGCATAGGATAGCCTTTACATGTCCTTGGAGCACCTACTACTGGAATGTGATGCCATTTGGGCTAAAGAATGCAGGAGCTACATACCAAAGAGCCATGACCCTGATCTTCCATGACATGATCCACAAAATTGTTGAAGATTATGTGGATGAAATATTGGCTAAATCAAAGAAAAGGTAGGATCACATAGCAACCTTAAGTGCAATCTTTGACAGGCTAGAACAGTACAAGGTCAGACTTAACCCAAAGAAGTGTGTCTTTGGGGTACAATCAGGAAAGTTGTTGGCATATATAGTTTCAATGAGAGGGATAGAGGTGGACCCTGCAAAGGTAAAAGCAATCCTTGATATGAAAGCACCAAGAACATTAAAGCAACTCAGAGGATTACAAGGTAGACTCCAGTCCATCCGGAGATTCATAGCACAGCTAGCAGATAAACAGATCGCCTATTCACATTTGCTCCATAAGGGAGTAGCATTCAGGTGGGATGACAAGTGCGAACAAGCATTCAACAAAATCAAAGAATATCTACTTACACCACCTGTGTTGATGCCACCGATCATAGGGAAACCATTGATTCTATATATCTCAGCAATGACGGTCGCCCTTGGTGCCCTTTTAGCCCAACATGATGAAAAGGGAACCAAGCGAGCAATTTACTATATCAACAGAACAATGGTAGGTCATGAACTCAATTACACATCAATAGAAAAGGCTTGCCTGGCACTAGTATTTACAGCCCAAAAATTTAGACACTACATGCTAGTTCATCAAATTAAGCTAATCGCCAAGATAGATCCTCTGAAATATCTATTGTCAAAAGCAATGCTTACAGGTAGAATGGCTAAATGGGTAATGATACTATCTGAACATGATATTGAATATGTCGAGCGAAAGGTGATCAAAGGACAAGTTATTGTGGACCAACTAGCAGAAGCTCCCCTCTACACAGACAACTCGCTCGTATCAAAATTTCCAGATGAGTCCCTTTTCAATCTCAATGCAGTCGACCATTGGAAACTATACTTTGATGGTTCCCACACGCAACATGGATCGGGAGCAAGTGTGTTCTTCATTACCCCACAAGGAGACTGTATACCAAGGTCTTATAAGTTGGCATGCCCCTTTATGAACAACATTGCAGAATACGAGGCTTTAACCATAGGTCTCAAGATTGCAGCATAGTGGCGAATTATGGCATTAAAGGTCTATGGAGACTCACAGCTTATCATTAACCAAGTCAACGGTGAATATCAAACTAAAGATGAAAAGCTCGCACCATACAAAAAGGTAGAAGAAAGCCTCAACAAATCATTCATCGACATCACCTTTGAGCAAATATCGAGGGCAAACAACAGAGCAGCTAATGAAATGGCAATGATCAGATCCTTGCTAGATATCCCTCACAACGTCTCGAAACACGAATTCCTTATAGAGCAACTTCTCGTACCCACTTTTGAGGTACCAGAGTTAGAATACGCGTGTGAACTCATTGGTCCCAGTGATCTTTGGTACCATGACATTTACACCTACCTAAGGTTAGGAATCTTCCCAACTGACATCACCCCGAACCTAAAGCGAACCTTTATCAAAAGGGCCTTACGATTCATCATCCTAGGAGAGACCCTCTTCCATAGAAGCATCAATGGAACCTTGCTACATTGTTTAAAACCTGAGGAGGCCACAACTACTCTAACTGAGGTACACAAAGGCACATGTGGTTTGCACTCGAGTGGTATGACTTTGGCTAAGAAGTTGCTGAGAACCAGATACTATTGGCCGACAATGGAAACAAAGGCACACGATTTCATCAAAAGGTGTCTACAATGCCAGTAGCATGGAGATCTCATTCATGCACCAGGTCAAGAGTTGCATCCCATTGTTACACCTTGGCCCTTTTCACAATGGGGGCTCGATCTCATAAGTAAAATTTCACCCACCTCATCCAATCACCATAAGTTCATTATCACCGCCACTGAATATTTCACAAAGTGGGTCAAAGCAATTCCCATGACCTACATCACGAATAAATAGATATCCAAGTTCATCCTAAACTACCTCATTTTTCGATACGGTGTTCCCCAATCCATTATCTCTGATAATGGAACACCCTTCAAAAATTAGGATGTTCATGATTTATGTGAAAATTTCAAAATCCAGCATCGCTTTTCCACCCCATACTACCCACAAGGCAATGACCAAGTAGAAGCTACCAATAAAACCATTTTGAAAATACTCAAGAAAACAGTCAATGACTCTGGTCATGATAGGCATCTATAGCTAAATCTCACTTTATTGGCCTACCGCACCAGCATTTGTACGCCAACAGGCGCCACCCCATTCTCCCTGGTCTACGGATTAGAAGCCATCCTCCCTATCGAGATTGAACTTCTGTCACTGAGGATATCTTTGCAAAACCTCATCACAGATGAGGAATATAGGGCTACAAGATTGAATGAGCTGGAGTTACTAGATGAATGACGCATGGATGCCCTAAATCATCTACAAGTCTACCAGAATTACCTGAAACGGAGCTACAACAAGAAGATCAGGCAACGCACCTTCCAAGTTGGTGACCTTGTGCTAAAAGAGAACCAAAAGAATGTGCCCAACATGGATACAAAAGGAAAATTTGAGCCCAACTGGTTGGGACCCTTCATCATCACCGCAAGCTACAAATTGGGTGCATATCAGTTGTTGACACTAGAAGGCGAGCCTCTGCAGGAGCCCATGAATAGCTCTCACCTCAAAAAGTTTTATGCCTAAACACTTGCAAGGCATAGAACCGAAAAATACAAAAAAAACCAAAAAAAGTCTGGAAAAAATGGTTACCTTGATGAAAACATAGCAAATAGGCGTCTTGGCGACAACAACAAAAAAAAAATCAGAAAAAGGATTGAAAACAGTAAAAAAAAAAATCATCCTCTAGTGAAAACCACTTCGGTGGCACTTTGGACAAGTACCTTGGTGAAAACCTAGTAAACATGCATCAAGTGTAAATAAAGCATTCTCTATCCACCAGGATTTGCACAACTCACTCACTCATCCATCCATCCACCCATCCACTCGCACCCATAAAATAGCCTGAACTGGTGTTCATATCACATTCCACCATAGTACTACTTGGCATATTCCTAAGGTCAATTTGTCCTGCCTTTATTGAGGTAGTCTATCGCACCACACTGGGGGCATGTTCTTGTGCCGACATCGGATCAAATTCATGTACATTCTTGGAGTCTTCTCGAAATTCATCAAAATCCAAAAACATCCAAATCCTTCAAAATTCCCAAAAACATGTCAAAATATCAGAAAATCTTCAAAAATATCATCATTAAGTCTTGTTAGTCTTTCACCTTGTTGAACTACGTCATCTCTAAGCTTGAATGCAGGCTAGGTTGATCTTTGATCATCCCCCGAGATAGTTAGGGTTAGTCCTTAGGCGTTCCTCGCATTGGCAATCTGTTTGCCCATTTAGTCTGCATCTTAGGTCGGTCCTTTGAGTAATAAAAGGGGCAATCCATTTGCCCATCTAGCTCATCATCAAGTCAGTTTCTCATTAGTCGAACTACATGGTCTCTACGTATATAACGTAGGCAAGGCTAATCTATGGATCAGCTCCCAAGACCCCTAGGATAGGTCTTTAAGTTAGTTTGTTCGTCATAAATCTTGAAAATACCAAAAACAGCCTCAAAATATTTGAAAACCCAAAATGGTGCATCCATTTCATCGCGCTTTCACCAATGATAATCATCACTCATAATAAAATCAATCATCGCCTTCACCCTTTGGTGAGTCAGTCAGAAGCAAGTCTAGCAGGTTTAAAAGTGAACGCTCTAATCGTCAGAGTCTTGAAGGTCTAAGTCAGTAAGCAAGCAAGTTGGTCAACTTGGAGTATCAATAGCTTATCACCCAAACCAGTCCCACCAAACCCTGATCACAACATGTCCTAGGATGAATCTTTCCTGCGATGGACATAAGCAGCAGGTACCCCTCATAATAGTTAGTCTTGGCTAGCGGTATGAAGAACATTAGCTTGTTTGGTTTGCTTTATTTGGTCTTTTATTGACTTATCTTATTTTGCGCTCATTCCAAGGACCTCTCGATGATGCCTAAACAAAACAGGGTTTAGAGATAAAGGAATGGGGAAAAGCTCATTATCTTTTTTATCTGTTGTGCTTGTAGGACACCCTTGTAAAATAACTTAGTCATATACATTTTGTTTGGTTTGTAGAAAGGATGTTTTAGATATCTTGTTGACCACATAGGGAAGCTTGCTTTTCTATGTTTTGGTCTGAGATGTTTAGAATTTTTGAACTACATCCTGAATGAAGTATGTATGTTAAGTGTGAACAAGAATACTCCTATTTGATTTTTGATTCAAAGTCCATCACACTAGGTACCACGCCATCCTATTCCGTTATACCTTGATGCATCATACCTACTTGTGTTATCAAACATAACGCAATCGACCCTTTGAAAAATCCAATTCCTAGCAATGCAAATCACCATCACCATTCTAATTAACACATCAATTCTACAATTCTTCTATCTTCTTTCCATGCTAACATGGTATCATAACAGTTATCAAAATATCGCCCATGCATACACCCTACGACCACATGATCATTAGCATTAAAACACATTGCATCATATCATTATCTTAAGTTACGAAGAATAATATAAATTTGTTATTCTAAGCATCTTAAGAAAGCATTACATCATTATGCATACATAATCATTTGCATCCATTTCCATTTTCATATCATTACACCATCATTAGCATACATTACATAAAGCATGAGAAAAATATACAAAAGGAAGCACATCCATTACATACATTGTATCGCATAAGCATAAGAATAGAAAACATCTCATCGCATCATACATGTGCACATTATACATCTGCATATCATACATGTGCACCATACATATCATGAAAGGTGAATCATTTCATGTATATCATCAAAAAAATACTGTTATGATACAAATAGGATCAAGTGTACATCGAATACATGGTACAATAAGGCCAAAATACTGCAGCCCATATATCAAAAATGGAACAAACTATCAGGTGATCAAAAGAGCTAGCCCTGTCAGTTGCTGCCCTCCCCATCCTATCTCTCACCATGAGCCTCTGCTAGCCGCCTCCCTATCTGTTGAGAGAAATTGGGAACTCTATTTGCTGATGGCACTACCTGTCGGTAGTGTTGCCGATAGTACTCGGCCTCTTTGATAGCATCCCTGTACTCTCGAATGTCAACTGATCAGACCCAAGAGGTAGAAGTTGTACTCTCTAGCTGTCGACGTCGACCAATCTCCTGATCCCTCTCGGATCATTTCTGGTCCCTCGCAACGGTAATAACAACAACCTATTGTCATGCCTCATCCTGCTCTACTACCAAAACCTGTACCTAGCCCTACAACTATTGAATCAATACATCTCTAGGATCGGGTTGACCCACTGGCTGTGCTGTTGGCTGCTGCTGAGGACCTGCCCTTAGCTGACCATCCTGATCTCCTACTCGGGGAGGTAACTATTGTGTTGGATCCCTAGGGGGTGTCTGATGAGGAGGTGGCCCACCTCCTCCTCTACCTCATCCTCAGCCAGCTCTCCGACCCCTAGGTCTGTGTCATGGGGCAACTACGCCCAGAACTGTCAATTTGAGTGGAGGCCTGAACCGTACCCTATAAGCTGGAGTGACCCCCGCATCTACCGGCCCCTAATCATATGGCCACGGTCAGGCCACCAACTACCTGAATGAGGATATTGCCTCAACTGCCAGGATGGACAGACCCCATGCTGTCTCTTTGGTAGTGTGAGCAAAGATGGCCACATACTGGTCATTGGGCCTGTCCTATACCTCCCCAAACTATCGGGCAACCCTATTGGGAAGATATCTCTCAATCATGGTGTGCTCTCGACCCTGCATCGATCTATCTTGTCTGGCATAAAATAGTTGATCGACATCATCGAACCATGGGCCAATGCCCATCCAGGGTCTCCAGAAAAACTCTCTCATCTCATCGAGAACTCGCCGCTAGTGCACAAGACCACCTGTGCCAATGTGGGTAAAATGAATCTCTACCTCGCCATACCACCAAACAAGAGGATCATCTATCTCAAGAAGAATTAGTGTAACATTTGGATGAAGCACTGGGATCCTCTCCCATGCCCAGATGTGTAGTAGGGTGACTCCAGCCCCAAGCGACCTACTGCCTAGGTAGGAAAACTCATGAAGATCCCTGTAGAGGGACGCCAGTAATACCGGTCCCCAAGCAAAGCACACACTGTGGTGAACCATCTGATCCCATGCCAATCCCCATCCTGGACTAAAATAACAGCCCCGCCAATCGAGTACCACAAGGCCTAAGATGATGGCAGCAATAATCAATCTATAAGTAGGCACGTTGTCATGGTATCTCTCTAAATCAATTTGACCATCAGCAAAGTCAATCTCATCAAGCTCCATAACCCCATAACAAGCATCTCGGCCAGTGTCCGAATCATAGATAAATGAAAGTTCATGAATAGGTAATCGAAGGATGTGCCATATATCCTCGAGGGTAATGGTAGCCTCACCAGTAGTAAGATGGAAGGATGAGGTCTCGCTATGCCATCGTTGGACCAGGGCCGTCATCATGCCTAAGTGTGCCTGAATAGGAGGGACGTACGCAACATACCAAAGCCCAAGGGCACCAAGATGCTCCTGAACCAACTCATGCATATCCTGCAATCTGCTAAGTACTGGCCATCTATGCTCCCACGAGTAAAGTACATCAAGCTCCTCTTGCACAAGCAAAGCCATCGCGTCAGAAAAAAAAAGCCTTTTGCGTCTCGCACTTTCTTTTGCACCCAAAACAACAAATGCGACATTATTTGTGGGTGCGGTACAATTTGGAAAATCCCAAAATGCACCGCCGCGGTAAGGATTGCATCTCTTGCAGTTCCAAAATGGCTCGTGTGGCACTATTCGAATATGTGGTCCAGTATATGACAAACCCTAGTTTTCCTAACTGCGTCGCGCGGCAGAATATGCACTTGCGATGGACTTTGATCGACAGAACCCTAATGTCCAAACTAAAGCGTGCGGCACACTTCGCATATGCGGTGCCATACAGGACCGCGCAGCGCTAATAAAACATTTTCAATGGCGCCATATAGCGCCGCGCAACTTATATGACACCTCGACCTTATTTAATGCACTTAAAACGGAAAAAATAAAAGTTGGATAGGGGTACATACCATGGGTCCTGCGTCAACTAGTCGTTGGTCCACTCATACTCTCTCTGACACATGCCTGGGAAGCTGTCGTCGCACCATTTCAACCAAGACTCAGAGCTCAAAGAGTGAAATTTCCTAAAGGCTAAAATTGCAAATGCATTGGAAGTGACCCCTTGAGGTCTATTTAAGATTAAAAATTAGGGTTTTTTAAACCTAATTTGACCTTCTGGCAAGGGTTTTCGTCCTCCAATCCCGTTTTCACCCAACCAAAAGTCATTCTACACCCCTTTTGGCATTTTAATGCATTTTTCTTGCATTCTGGGACATTTATGGCCTGTCGGGCACCTTGTCATCTTTTTCGCGAGATCATCCAAAAAATCAAAAAAAAATTCCGATCTCTCGAAGGGGCAATATCCTTCCGTTGGGGCAGCAGTGGGGCATCTGAGAAAATTCAAGAAAATCTTGGACCTTTGATCACAGCAGTTTATTCTTTGAATCAATGCAACAAGTACATTGCTTCAAAGAGGGGCAAAATGTAGACATGGAAAATGTACAAGTCCGTTTTGGCACAACTGATCTCGATTACTAACAACATTTCCTCTTAAATCACACCCTCATCATTTCATCACATCTTATCTCTTAATTTAATAAATCATTATTTATTGGATTAAGTCTATCACCTCCTCTAGTTAAATTAATTAACCTTACACATCTGTTTAATTAAATAAATCATTTTATTTGATTAAATTCTCTAAAGTCCTCTCATTAAATTAAATAAATTAAACCTTATTTGATTTAATCTAACATGTTCCTTCTTGATTAAATAAATCAAATTATTTATTTAATAAATCATTTCCTCTTAATTCCTCACTTAAATCAATTCACAAATCTAAGTCTAAATTGTCACATCATCTAATTCTTCATTAAATTAATCAAAACCATGATTAACTTAATCCCTTTCATTAAATTTCTCTAGAGAATGCAACTTTCACAATAAATCAAATACTTTGATTTATTAACTCATCCATTTTCCCTCACAAAGCATCAAGAGGGAATATTCCCTCATTTGAATTCAAAAAGGCCAAGTGGACTTGGTCCTTCCAACAAGGCATTTAAGACATCTTACATGTCCTTTGCATTGAGCCAAGTGGTCATAACTCCATTTGACTTCTCATCCACCTTGTCATTTCAATATTTCAAAATTCAAATTTATGCATTTATCATGCACATTGGCCAAAATGTGCTCATTCCTCATCCAATCACATGTGGACAAGTGGCACAATGCCATTGGATTATCTTTTGTCCCACATTGCTCAATCTTTCTCACCTCTTCCAAATTGAAGTCTATAAATTGGAGACTTCTCTCCTCATTTCTCATCCACAACCTTCATGCAAATTTACTCTTTTCAATTGAGAACTAATTTTTCTCATTTCATCCAAGCATTCATCTCATTTTCACATTTGCACCAAGGTTATGCTCAAATCTCTTTGGAGATTTGACCATTTCTAGATCATCTTCATTGCAACTTAGAAATTGGGAAAGGGCCAATTGCAACACTCCATTGGCACCAATTTCCCCATGGGATCATCATTCTATTAACTTGGTTAGGATTTAATTGCATTTCTTGTATTGTGTTCTTCATCTTTGTTCCTAATTTTAGTTTAAATAGATGGATTTCATGGGGAATATCTCACTCTTGTGTACATGCATTTGATCTAACATCTAACCATGTTTGTTGCTCTTGTGCATTTGCAGGTTTAGGGGTTCACAATTAAAAATGAACAATGACATTAGAAAAGTAATCAACATGCATGTACAGTTAAATAACAAAGTTGTATATGCTAGTTATGTACATAATATTTATGAGAATATATGTGTGGTGGGCCTATCTCTTGCTTATCTCCATACAATTTCCTAGGAATGTCTTGATAATGTCTCTTGCTTAATTACAAAGTATAGTAGTGTACATAAATAAACAAAGAAGGAAGATGAAGTGTTAGTTAAACCAAACCATTTCATATCTCACTTCATAATCATTTTACAACTACTTTTGATCATTGAAGACAATTTAGGCCTTGAGGTATTGTTGAAGGAAAGTTATGAATTGTGCTTTGACACATGGGTGTTGAATAAGATAAGAATCATATGTTAGAAACCAAGATCAAACATGCAAACCTAAACACCTTCCACAGAAGAGAAAAACAATGAAAAAGCAGAGCTTTGCATGAAATGTGCAAATTGATAATATTCAAAATTAAGAAATTACAATGATAAGAGAGTTGTTTTATAAAAGCAATGTATGCAACCCTAATGTTTACCTAAAAACAACTCAACTAAATAAAGCTTACTTATTAATTAAGTAAACTAATTATTACCTAAGCAAAACCTAAGTAAAGTTATGCAAGTGTAATTAAATATTAATGACACTAACATCCTATTCATGAAAATACAAGGGTTGACAGACAAGGTGCTAGAACTCTAGATAAGGTGCTAAATGCAAAATAAGAAATTGGATTCAGAAATGATGGTGAGTAATTATATTAAAAAATATATAAAATATTGACCTAAAAGGAGAGATGTTAAAGTTACAAGTTCATAAAATTGTAGGGAAATAAAGACATCCCATATTAAATTTAAATTATTAAATAGGGATGATAATCCATTCAATGTCTAAATTAATTTATGAGTTGTATTGTGAGATGTGTTAATGGTGTTTTTATGCACTTCACAACACAGGTAATACGTAGGTGCATTACCTCTCTTGAAAGACAATTTTCCACAATCAGATTGCAGAACACTATCCCAAGGTCTCTCGGGTGTCAAGTCATGACGAGGCTTGGAATAAATCAGTTGTTTAGTGTGATTTTGCTCGAATCACAAGGCAGTCTTACGTGGTCAAAACTGTAGGAGAATTGGGTCAATGCATGGAGTTTTGCAGATTTGGAATTACTGTATATTGCTGCATATTCAGATAGCAATCCTGGACTCCATTCCTTTGTCGGATTTGGCTTTACAATGTGCAATGAACCTTAACACAACTTGTTTCTAAAAAAGGAAAAAAAAAAGGGCGAGGAAGAAAGACGTTTCTTGGACCTGCAACTATCGATGAACAATGATCATGGAGGTTCCTGCTGTGGACAGTTTCCTTAAACAGGATTTCACTTAATCAGAATTCTCACAATATCATGGAATCTGTGCTATCTTCTAGGGACTGCAGATATTCATCATTCATTCACCATGGAAACATGAATAAAGATAAAGTTTAATGAGCAGCAATGCAATTAAAGTCCAAACTAACTTTGCATAGTCATATGCCATCAGCAAATGACCAAAAATATGGACAGGGAAAGCATACACATAGCAGTAATCTTCAAAACCATAGACACCATACTAATTCTACCAAAGTCAATCTAAGGATACTAAAATAGTAAAGTATCTTAAAGTAAATTTCTAACTAAATGGAGAAGAACCATGGAACATGTGGAGAAAACCAGAAATACACCAGAAAATGACTGTATTTTCTATTATAATCTCAGCAGCATGTCTTTACAAAAACTCAACTCTTCTAGAATGAGAGGAGGAGAGCCCTATTTATAGCTTTCAAAAAACAAAATGAGTGGCCAAGATTTGATTCAATTGTATGGCCAATATTCACTTTACATTAGGGTTTCACCTACCCCCAAATATATTACATTTATAAATAATTTCTTGTTTCTTCCCTATTTCGTCATCTAATGATAGCACTATAGCAAATTTGTCTTTTAGCCATTTGCCCTTTGTTGTAGCTATTCTTCAAGGAACTCATCGTCGATGATGGGATTGCCCTCTCGCTTCTTCAATGCGGCATACTCCATGAAACTTAGGACCAGGGATTGAACCTTATCCACCTTCATGATGTCGCATTTCAAAATTTGGTAAGACCATTCCTGAGAATTGTTGCCAAGCTTCTTCCAGTCATCATCATACTTAACAGCATTGTCTTGAAAGAGTTACGACTGTGCAAAGGCTCGGGCAGCAAAGCACATGAATTCAGTAGTGACCTCGATGGACATCCCATCTTCCATGATGTTCAAGAAGTAGGGCTTTATATTCTCAGCATTGATCTCGACCGCGAGCAACTCGTATCCTATCATCAGCTTGAGGTACCGAGCACACTCTTCTCTGGAATCCCTTGCCCATTCAATGTCTGGCGCCATTCGCTCCAAAACCTGCTCAAGCCTCCTCTTCCGGTGATCAAAATCTTGCTTCCACATGTCCACTAGCCAGTGATCATCATCCTTGAAGGCAAGGTCCTTTTCCCAGACATCGCTTGGCAACGTGAGTATGGCCTCAATCTTCGGGTAGGCCGCCTCGTACTTCCTTGGGAACCTCTCATAGATCTACCTTGTGTCCTCGAGAGTCTTCTGAACTTCTAGGAACCTATTTGCTGCCCGGATAGCCAAGTTGATTCTTGTGTTTCCCATGTCCAAGACTTTCCAGAACCAGTTTTCCATAGTCTTGTCTAAGTTCCTCCTCTTTTCTAACTTGTTAATTTTCCCTAGGGATAGCAGCTGAGGTGGGGCGGATGACGTTGTAGGTTGCTCATCCAAGGATGACCACTATTGAATGTAGGGTGTTAGATCAGCCACTTGCTCCTTGAGCTCCGCCTTTGAGACCTTATCATGTTGGATAAGGTGCACTACTGTGGTGACCGACTCCTAGAGATGTTCAACCTTCTATTCCCTTGTGGCCACTCCCAAGTCAATAGTGGAGACGTTGTAAGTTATACCTTATTCTCCAATCATTGGTGTTGCTATCTGCACCACCCTTGATCCTAAAGCATCCATGGTTATCTTGGATTTGACCTTGGGTTTCTTCTCCTTCTTCTTGGTGCTTACTCGTGCTCTGGCCATGATAGCTTCTAGCCTTGCCTTGGGGTCCTTCAAGGTGGGAGTCTTTAGCTTTAGTTGCCTTTGCAGCCATTCAGGCACTTGGGGCTCCTCCCTAGGTGGTTTACTTTGACTCTTGTTGTCCCTTGTTTCAAGTTCAGCGGTTCTGATGACAAGAGCCTTTTCTTCAGTCCTCGCATCTTCTTTCTCCTCTTCGGAGTCTTGTCGGAGGGTTTTGTGTCCAGTGGGGGACTCGGTATGCAACTTCTCTTTGGGTGGATCTTCTTTCTCGACCTCCCCCTCTTCTTCATTCTGATTGTACTCATGCTCTTACGGATTCTCCCCTTGCTCATCCTCATGGGGGAATACTTCCTTGTCATGCTCTAGGGTCTCGTCCTGCTTCTTAGTAGGGGATTTGTTGCCCTCTATCTCTTTAGCAGCAATCTCTTCTTCTTGGACAAGACGGTCTTCGGCTTCTTTATCTTCTATCTCCTTGAGTTGCATTCCCCATTTTCCATTAAGCTCAGGAACGTCTCATTCTTTTATAAATTCAATGTTTAGCTCTTCACTGCTCTCACTGGAGGACTCATACACCACCTCGTCGATCTCATGGCATTTGAACAGTGGATGTTCATGATATTCAAATTCTTCCTCTTCTGGGGCCTTTGTAGCCTCTAGCTGTTGACGCTCGAGCTCATCCAATATTTGCATTGTGGCTTCCATCTTTGGTGGTTCAGTAGAGGGAAGGGAAACTAGAGAAAAGGCCATGGCCTGGGCTATTGCAGCATGAACCATCGAATTGATGAGCATTCCTGAGAGCTCGGGGGGTACATTTTGCATGTATTTTATGAATGACTTCGGGAGACCAAGGACAAGCATCGTAGCAGCGGGAGCAGAGGGGAGGGAAGGAGATATGGAAGAAGAGGAGATGGGTGAGGTCATGGTAGATGATGAATCCACAGGAATGACCTACAAGATTGGGGGAGTGGCGGTAAGGTGGACAGAGATGTCCACCGCAGGCGAGGAGGAAGCAAAAGCTGGAATTGAAGTAAGCGGGGTGGCAGCAGTGATCATAATAGGTGGAGACCCCAACGAGCTAGATCCCTCATTTTCAATCCCAAGGGGCGGAACCTTAGGAATCATCGTTGTCTTTATGCCTCCAATTGTTTTTCTTTTATTCTTAGAGGGCTTCGACTCGGAAGACTTGCGGGCATAGACCTTTCCTTTGGGCAGCTGCTCACTGGTTTCCTTCCTCTTCTTGGTCTTAGTTGATGGTGGCATGCTAGATGCTTCCCCAATTACGGTGATAGTTTCTCCACCTTCTGAGCCACTTGGTTCGTTTTCCAATCCCTTGAATGTCAAGGCGACTCCCTATTGTTTTAATTGGCCACCTATTGGTCGACCCATGCCTTCGTTCGAATCTCGACGGGCCTAGTGAGTACGGCGAGGTCGTCAAGCTCTAGTTCATTCCAGTCAATCATAGGCAGCGGAAAATTGGTGATGGCATCGTACCCTAGATCGACCATTGTGTCTTCATCTTCTTCGAGCTGGTCAGGAACTGGGCATAGGTTGAGCCTTCACACAAAGATGGCGGTCATGTGCATGTAATGTCTCATCTGTACCTCAAGATCATCTCTGCAGTTGGCCCAAAAGTCTTTGATGATGTGGAGGTGGGCATACCCTCATCCTAGTGCCTTCCTGATGTGCTCGTATGGGTCCATTCAAAGCCGAGCTGTATATTGAAGGAAGTTATACTCAACCAACTCCCTTTCTGAATACCTCGTGCACTGGGAGGTATGAATCTTGTACATTCCTTGGCCGAGCCCCATAGGGTAAGATGGGCCAGCCAAATGCTTATCACTCAGGATGCTATGAATATGCCACAGCTGCCGGCTCAGCTCCAATAGAATGATCCAGTCATTGGGGTATCAGGGCAACTTGTTCGGTCTCTCCATGAATCCTTCGGCACGGATGTATGTAAACTTCAGGAATTGTATGTAAAGGAAGGCATACTGCTTGAGGAGGGCTAGGGCGCTATGAGAAACTCTCCTTTGAAAGTCACCCCAAAGAGACCAAATGATGTGAGCGATGAATGCATCGTTCACCCGACAACAATCCGTCTTGAAATTCCTGAACTGTAACTGAGTGTACTTGTCATATGGTTTGAGTTCCACCCCTGATGGATCACTGGGTACCACTGCCAATCCTTGATAATGTCATCGATCGGCGAGGGAATATACCAAGTAGGAGGTCATGAAGAATTTGGAGGTCTTCTTCATGATTGTAAACTGTTCATGGAAGCAGTCACTGATCATCTCTCCCAAATAGAAGGCAGTCTTCTTGCTGCAAAGAATCTCCTCTACAAAATAGAACATCCACTCTTGGAAGAAGGCTGCTCCAGGAAGGCCCATCACTCGACTCAGAAAAGTTACGAGGTCATGGTAATCCTCAAAAAAGTCACTACGAAAAAGCTCCTAAGGAAGCTTACCAGCGTTGCCTCGCTTATCCTTTAACCAATATTGATTGATGACCTTTTTGCACCCCAAGGGATCTTGCTCCCAAACCTGTTTGCATTCCTCCATGGTGGGGACCTCCATGCTATCAAAGGCAGGAATGTGGAAGGTTGCTGTTATGCTCGACGGAGACATGTCGGCAAGGATATTTTTGTCCCGGTCTACTATAGTCTGGGTCTCTTCCTGGTAGGTCTCTATGCATGTCATTACTAGTTCTGGGGCCACCAAGGCTAGCAGGAAGCCTGCAACTTTAGCAATTCCGCTCTTCTTTATCAGTTTCGCATTCTCTGTCTTTGGGTCCATCCTGACCCTCTATATGAATTCATCAACATCGACCTGAATGATGTTGGTATCTGTAACATCTCTCCAGAGAGAGGTGACTCTGGATTATATAGGGACCCCTTGGAACTTATACTTCACCAGGTCCCTATCCTCCTTGCCTCGGGGTGTCTTGGCTATTCCTTTTCCTTTCCCCTTGGAGGCACCAGAAGTTTTTGCACCGGATTCCATAAATCATACACAAGAGACGAGAATTAGTAACAATAAACATGATGAAATGATCCTGGACAAGTACCTGCATCACAAGATTAGTTTTGTAATCATTATTCATTGTTCAATAATCAGACAACACCTAATAATTCATTGCTATAAGGCAATACAGAGAAATCGGGTTCCCAGGGCAGGAATTCCTTTGGCAGAATGTCGTTTGAAAGGGTAAATTGAGGATAGAATTCTCAAAGGCATTTCCTGAGGTTGGATTTGAGAAATTGAGGTTGGATATGGAGGAAAACCTAATTTTAGCAAGTGGGTTGAAATCCATTTTGGATTTCGAGGTCATTTGACCCTCCATTTGGAATTTTGGGCATCATCTGCAGGAAAGCCGTCTAAAACGGCACAGAGGACACGGAATTCTAGGTGTCGGAATCCGGATCTCAGATTGCCGTCGTCGGGAAGCCGTTATAGGTCATCCGTTAAGAATGGTGAAATGAAAGCAGAAATCGGAGGGAGGAAATCCGGGAGGCAATTCTCGGAAGCAGTCAGAGGGTTTGGGACAATCGGGCGGCGAATGAAGCACCAGGACCCAGAGGTCAGGAAGTTGTCCCGGACCTGCCATTAGAACGACATAGGTAGAATGGAATCCCGAGAGGGGAATTCTAGCGTCTAGAATCTAGGAGAAGCTCAGAGGAAGTTTTGCCTAGATTTCAATTTTCGGCGGGCAGCGGACCGGAGTCCGAGAGCCAGGAGGACGTGCCATGAATGTCGTTTGGAACGGCGATGACACCACGGAATCCCAGGAAGGGAATTCCGGAGGTTGAAGTCCAAAGAGGTAAATTTGTCGAGGGTTTCAACTAGAAGGTGGAAGACTTTGTAGCCGGGAAGCAAGCTTCAAAAAGCCGCTTGAGGAAGGCTGTCGGAACGGCGAAATCGGGATGAAATTCCAGGAAGGGAATTCCGAAGACCAAATCCCAAGGGAAGATTTGAATTTAGCGAACCTTTCGATTTTTGAGTTTAGGCGAACTTTGAGGGTTCGGGGTCTGAGGGTCGGGAGGACGCTCGGGCAGGGCCGTTTGGAACGGCGATGACACAACGGAATCCCGGGAAGGGAATTCCGAAGGTCGGAATTCGAGGCAGGTTCGAAGATCAGGAATTTGAAAAAATGAGTCACGGACGGCCATGGGAAGACCCGGGCTCAAGAGACGTCGGCACTGTTCCGAAGAACAGTCGCGGCGCGGTAAAGCTCTGTGTCAGATTTTAAGCCACATAGCGATTGATTTTCAATTTTCTAGGAGATGGGTTTTAAGCGGAGGGTGCGGATTTATTTAATTTTATATTTTACCTTCACCAAAATCCAAAAATTCACAAAACAAAAGGGAGGGTGCACGAATGGAAAACCTACCTAGAAATCCCAAAGAACAAGTTGCCGGAAGAGCGGGGGACGTCGAAATAGCACTCGAAATCTGGAGCGGAAAAAAAAAAACCTGGGCCCCGGGAGCTCTCCAACCTTTTCTATCACTCGAGCAATTGATAATGATAGCCAGAAAATTTGTTTTTATAGTAAAAACTGCCATTAATACAGCATTTAATTTCTCCATACGGCAGCAGGTGGAGTTGGTGAATTCAAAACACAGTCGACGGCGAGAGGACCAGAGTTTGATGGCTGGGAAGCCATTACATCACGGCCATCAAAATAATAGAGCTTAATAGGAAAACCAGAAGGGGAAACCCAGAAAGGGAAACTCGAATGGAGAAACCCGAAAAGGGAAACCCGAAGGGGTAAACCCGAAAATTGCCACAGATGCCAAAAAAGGAATTTCAACAAGGAAAACCCGGAAGGAGCCCCAGACTTAGCATTTTAAAAGGGGCAACTTTGGTCAAGCTTAAAGTATCACGTTGGGGAACGTGTCGACCTTTTAGGACAAAAAATTGGGCATGCAAAATGAGGCAAAAACAAAAAGGGGGCGGGACGCTAAAGAGGGAAAAGAGGGTCCCCGTTCTGAACGGAGCGTGTGTGTGCAAAAGGCACAACAAATGGCAACTCCGTTGGGGAAATGCTCCCAGTGTTCTAGAGATAAATACTCATTCCGAACCCATGATCTCTAGTTTCGCAAACCTAAGACAATTTTCAAAGCTGAACTAAGAACCGTTCAAGGAAGGGAAGATCGAATCAGACCGCAAGATCATCATAGAGGTGGGTGCGTGGTGAGTTTATTTCCTTTCCTCAGAGAGAGTACAAGTAACCACTAGTCGAAGGAGATAAACTACGTAGTTCGTCTAATCCCAAAAGTAACCTGGACATTGCTCTGCTGCCAATCAGGCATCCATTGCCCCGACGGAGTTGTCGCTATGACCTCATGAACATATCTCTACTGCCATCCAGGTGTCCATAGCCCCGGTAGAGATACTCGCACACCCATACGGTTGTTATTTGCAATTTATCTATTGCTTGTGCTGGATATTTCCTTTTAGCACTTTCTCTTTTCTTTTATTTTTTTGTCAACCGCGTGAACAACAAAGTTCACAATGGGCTTGAGAATCGTTGTGGTCACTAGAACAGACTTTGGATTTTTCACTTATCTCTACTTCCCAGCAATCACCCTAACATTCCTTGGAAATACTTTAAATGTGTTTTGTGTGTTCCATGATAAAAGCAGGGATTCAAGCAGATAGCCACCCTAGGTTAGTGCAGAGTTCGAAAGTTGAAAACTGATGCATAGGAGCCTTCAGAGAGTAGTAGTAGGGAATGAGGGCTTATCTAGATGACAACACAAAAGTGGGTAGCAAGGTAGACCATTCATCGGGCCAAGCACGGTCACCATAGTAAAATGGGGAAACGGTTCTCCAAAATTATGACAAAACGATCGGGAAGATGAACAAAACCGGAGGACAAAGCAGGAAATCTACCCTAACCTATGCACAAGTATTTATGCGGACAGCTCGAAAGAGCTCAGGCCTGGAAGTAATGCTTGAGGTGTTGCCTGTTGACAGGCAATGGGACGTCTTCACCAGTGAGATTCTTTAGGCGAAAAGCATTATCTCCAGGGATTTCAACAATCTGGAAGGGGCCAAGCCAAAGCTTGTCGAATTTGTCGTGTCCCCCTTTCTTTTCATGGGCTTTGTCCCAGTAGAGGACTAGATCAAAAATGCGGAAGGCCTTAACTTTGGCTCAATGGTCTAACCATCTTTTGACTATGCCCTAATGGTTGGAAAAAATTTCTATTGCACGGTCTCATACTTCTTCAAGGTGCAGTAGCTCGGCAAGGCGAGCTTCTCTACGGTCTCCTCCATAAAAGTCGTTAATGAACTAGAGGGTTGGGATTTTCAAATGTATGGGAAAGACGGGTTCTAAGCCATAGACTAGATGGTATGGGGAATCTCCAAGGGTAGCCTTATGGCGGGTGCGATCTGCCCATAAGGCAAAACGGAGTTGGGTATGCCAATCTTTGGGGTTCTTATCTAGCAGCTTCTTAATCACCGTGATCAAGTTTTTGTTAGTGGACTCAACAAGGCCATTGCCTTGAAGGTAATAGTTAGATGAGAATTTGAGGGCGTTACCATAATTGAAGGCCCAACTTGTGAATTTTAGTGAAGCAAATGTAGGGCCATTATCACATACTAGAGCATACAGGCAACCAAAGCGATTTAAGATGAAACTTTCTAAGAAATTGGTTACGACTTCAGTTGTACATTACCTACAAGTTATTGCTTCTGTCCACCTAATGCAGTAATCGAAAGTGGTTAGAATGTACCTATGTCCCACAGACGATAGAGGACTTACCGGACCAATGAAGTCAAGACCCCATTGCGCAAAAGGCCTTACCTCTAGGACAGGTTGTAGTGGGACAGTAGCGTTTCTTTCTCTGGTGGCAACAATCTGGCACACGTGGCAGGTACGGACATGACTGTGAGCATCCTTGAAAATGGTGGGCCAATAATACCCAACCCTCAGGATTTGATGTGTGGTTGATAGACCTGAGCCATGGCCAATTCCGAACTTGTTGTGGAATTCCTTAAGCATGCGCTCAACTTCCTATTTTCCTAGGCATCGTAGATAGATGCCTTCATGGTTTTTCTTGTACAATATAGAACCCTGCAGCATATAGCTGCTACTCTTCAGCCTCAGTGCTCATCTCTGGACTCTTTGTAGGTGAGGCGGGCACTAGTGGTTCAGCAGGTAGTACACTATGTCATCATACCACTCTCCTGGGGAGACGTCTTCCAACTGGTACTGTTGTACCATGAGTTCAGGTTTGGCATTAATAACCACCTCTGCCATTGTTCGAGCGAGTGTCTATTCTCTTACCAGCTTCATCGGTTGGATCTCCATGTCATATTCTTGTATCAACGCGATCCACTTGGCCCTTCATTCGCCCAACTCATTCTACATAAGTAATGTTTTCACTGCAGGATTGGAAACTATGGCAAAGACCTTGTTGCATAAGATGTAGTGCTGGAACTTTTTGACTCCCTTAACAAGGGCGTAAGCTTGTTTTTCCACATTATGATAGCAAAGTTCGGTGTCCTTTAAAGGGGCACTCATGAAGGCGATTAGATGCTCGCTCCCCTCGTCGTCCTTTTACGTTAGAATACTGGCATAGGAGTGATCTAAAGCAAAGGAGTAGATGTAAAACAGTTTTAGGTAATTGGGGCTGATCAACACAAGGGCGTCAATGATTGCCCTCTTGATCTCCCCAAAATCCTGCTTTGCTTTGGGAGTCCATTCAACCTTAGCATCTTGCTTCAGCATGGCATTGAGCAGTTTGACGATTTCCACGAAGTCGGTGATGAATTTGCAGACGAAGTTAATCTTCTCGAAGAAAGATTTCAATTCTTTCTTGCTGCCTGGCAGTTGAATTTTCATAATGGATTGAATGCGTTTGAAGTCAATAGAAATTCCCCACTCTAACAAGACATGTCCAAGGAGCTTTCCCTCAGTGACCCCGAAGATGCACTTCCTTGGGTTAAGGGACACCCCAAATGTGTGACATCTTTCAAAGACCTTGCATAAGTCCGCGACGTGATTACCCCGCTGCTTTGAGAATACTGTTAAATTATCCATGTAGATGATGATGCACTTGCCTATCAGATCTTTGAATGCGATATCCATCGCTCGCTGGAAAGTGGCGCCGGCATTGATGATTCCAAATGGCATTCTTCTATACGCAAACGTTTCCCATTTGGTGGTGAACGTTGTCTTATGTCGATCCTCGTACTGCACCATGACTTGGTTGTATCGCAAATAGCTATCCAAGAAGGATATCATTTGGGATCCATTTACTACCTACAGCACCTCATCCAACGAAGGTACAAGATAGTTATCCTTCTCTGATGCTCGATTTAGATTGCGGAAATCCACGCACAATCTGATTTCTCCATTCTTCTTTCTAACAGGGACCAAGTTCGCTACCCACATAGAATGTCTGACCGAAAAGATGATCTTGGCCGACAGCAATTTCTGTACTTCCTTATATATAATTGGCTCCAATAGAGCATTGATAGGGCGCTCTGGAAAGATTTCACATCTGGCCTGAGCGGGATAGTGTGTGTGATAATCGATGTGTCATATGTCTTGAGATCATCATAGCTCCAGACTATGACGTCATGGTACTTTCGTAGTGCCTTGATAATCCCTTTTCTCTCCTCATGAGCACATACCTTACCTATGAACACATTTTTGGCATTTCCAGCCGTTCCCACATTGTGGGTGTCACATTGGCCACTAATGGTATCCTTTTTAGCTTACTGATCCTGGTCTCTGATCTGATCAAGGTCAAAGATTCACTCCAGTTCGACCATTCCCCTAAGGATGGTGTTAGTTTTTAAGTTGATGACCCCTTCTATATATAATTCTGCCTCTTGAGGCTTGATCTCATCGATTATCTGTGAAGCAAACACATCGAAACTGATGAGGAATTCCAGAATGTGCGTGTTGTCATTGAATAGTTGGAAATTGGCCACATTATCTGGCACTGACGAGCCGGAAGTGAATTCCACCGTGAATCTCTTGTGGCCAGATAGAAACGAAGGTTGTAGTGTGCTTGTCACCTGTTCCAGGGCATTGGTGGTATAATTCTAAGCATGAGGGATTAGCTGAATGTTGAACGCATCCAATCCTTCCAATAGATCCCAAACGCGGTGCCGGTAGTTAGCAAGTCTTCAATTATAGCAAGAATAACGCTTTCTGACTTGCTTTATGACTAACTCTGAGTCCCCATATACTTGGAGCATCTTGACATCCTTTCTTAATGCCATTAAGAGGCCCAATACCAGAGCCTTGTATTCTACCACGTTATTAGTAAAATAAAATTGCAACCGGTGAGCAAAGAAGTACGATTTACCTTTAGGACTAATCAGTTTGAAACCTGCTCTAGCTCCATGCTTGGATTTAGAACCATCAAAGCGCAATGTCCAGAATTTGAAAGAATCCTTAGGCACAGGGCTGATGGATTCGACTTTTGCCTTTGGCGGGGGTTTCATTTCCGTGGCTACCTTGGGAACTATAGGAACGGGACCTATTCGTCAATCGGATATAAATCTTGTTTTCTCCTTCAGAGTAGCTTGTCTCTTGACATGCTCAATTGCCATTTGGCACAAGTAGCAATCAAATTTTGAATGGGCGGCATTGTGCACCCGACACGAATTAGGAAGCAAGAGTTCTTGAAAGTTCATTTGAGTTCCCAAACTAAGCTGGTCACACACACATTTTTCCATAAAATCTTGGAAACCATCGAGCAGTCCTCGACTTTCGCCCTCTTCGAGCCCTTCATCGTTAGATTCAATGAGGATCTCAGTGCTCTGAGGAGCATTGTTCAAGTTGGTAGGCGGGCTGCATAGCACAAGGAGGACCTCGCTCATTCCCTCGTCTTCAAGGTATTCCCTCTCATCCGTGCATGCCACTAGAGAATAATTTCCCAAACTTGTTTCGGCATACAGCACCTCATTCGTGTTGTTGTACTCAGTAATCATGAATTTCATCTATGGTTCTCTGTCAATCTGGATCTGATTAGACATTCCTTTCCATGGCAACCATATGTGAGAGTAATCAGTGGCGACATATCCGTTCAGTGCCCTCATGAAATCCCTTCCTAGGATTATGTCGTAGGTGTCTGAGATATTGGCCACTTGTATATCAATGCGCTGTTGGATTCAGGGATCAGCAGCAACTTGCATGGGGATCCTATTGATCTCTCCTACTATGTTGATTTTAGTTTTATCAAGCTGCGTCACCTTTTGATAGGAAGGAGTTGGTGTTATTCTGAGTGCCTTGCATACACACAGAGGCATGACATTGGCTAAGGCTCCTGAATCTAGCAAGCAATTGTGGAGGTTCTTCCCAAACACACGGACGGTGGTTAGAAAGGGAGGGGTCTCAAATTTCCCTTGAAACAACCCTCCAGAAATGTCCACCTGAGCGACCTGGGCCTTTTCCTTCTCATTGCCTCTGTTTTGGGTTGGTGTCAGATTAGCTACCTTGTCGACTTGCTTGTTTGCTTGCTGACCTATTGGAAGGTCATCCTTAGTGTTAAAAATCTGCCTGACAACCGGTTCATTTGGTTGATCATTAAAAGAAACCTTCTCTACCCGGATTTATTCTTGAGCGGACCCTTGTGACGGAGTCCCATTTATCATTTGGAAAAAGGCGTTCTTGACGGTAGGCACCTTTAGAAGTTTGAATGCGGACACACTTAGCTCCACCTTTTTAAATTCTTCAGCAATATACTCCCCCATCTGCTCAATTTCTTGGTCATGGGAAACGTTCTGGGAGGGGCTAGCGTTTTGGCTTTGGCTACTGCCTAGCTGTTTATTTCTGCTGAGATATCGTGTGGGTGTAAGTGGAAAACCCAGATTATTGTTTGCACTCAGATCAGGAGTGTACTAAAATTATTTGGCGAGGTGGAGGTTGTGAAAGGACCCCCAGCATGACCTCCTACTTGTGTATTTTTTAGGTTGTAAGGGGTAGTCCATTGGTGAAACATTTGGATTTCGTCCTCCCTAAGCTCCTCTTCATCATCCTTAGGACCATTATCTATTGAATTAAAAAACTGACCTAAAGGACTTCCAAAACTTACTTCCTCCGCCTTGATATTATTACTGTTTGAACTAGCATCCTCTAGCTCAGGGGCGTTGCATTCCACCTTTGGAAAAGGGGCCTGATTTAGCACCAGTATCGAGCCATCGTACGGATCAGATGGGATAATGTCCCTACATCCTGAGTTGTCGACTACATTTTGAACCTCTACTTGGAAAATCTCAGGTGCAGTTTGGAATTCCAGACAATCTAGTTCAGAATGGCGGCTCATCTTATGTATGCAGCACCAACCCAATAAAGCGGCCTCTGTCAAGTAAACTCCACTTGTGGGGTTCTCGTTACTATTACTGTTGGGCTAATCAAGAGGCATGGGAGCACCACCATTATTGGGGCGTGTATTCCACGTTCGATTTTTCCTCTGAAAGGGTCTTCAGTCGAAGTTCTGACTTGAGTTCTGACTCCTGTCATAGTTCTGTCCCAATGACGTACCAGGATCCCGATTGTCCCAACTTTCATGGTGATCCCGATTTTTCCTATTAAAGTTGGCCTAGATGCTTTTTTGCAACGTTTGCAGCTGATTGTTCTGATTTCTTAAGTGTTTCATCTCGGTTGACATTTTCTTAACCATCTCTGTAAGCTCATCGATTTTTTCCTTGTTGGTGTTGTTTGGTTGTGGCACAGTGTTCTAAAGGAACACAGACTGTGCCATCGGTTGATTCTGGTGAGCGGGTAGAAATTTCGTCGCTTGAAGGCATGCTGGCATCTGGGATTGCTGTGAATGCAACTATTGTTGCTGGGGCAGCAAGTAGTGTGGTACCAGATATGCCTGGTTCATCAGATGCCCAGGATGCGAAACCATAGGCAGCTGCAGCACTAGGTTTAGTATCGACGTCTGATGCTGTAAGGCTTGCGTGAGACCCTGTATTTGAATCGGATGTGTGGTTTTCCCAAGAAAAGGCAACGGACCTGATATGTTCTGTCCCAAATTTGTACTGGCAATGATGGCTTCAGCATATGCATCAACCAACCTAGTCGGTGGCGGCTTCATCCTTTTTATCAAGGCTGAAGTAAGGTTGTCCAATGCTGCATAGTAAACAGGTAGGACAGCGGCATCATTGAAAACATATAGGGCTTGCAGCCAAGTGTATGCTCTATGGAAGCAATCGTTGAACGAGCTACTTGGTTCATTGATTTCTCTCTGAATTGACATGAACTGTTGGTACGAATCTGCGGGACTGACTGGGGTCTTGAATTTTTACAAGAAGGCACTCTTCAGAAGATCCCACGTACGGATAGTTTCGACTGGCAGGTTGACTTACCAATAGAAGGCTTCCTCCCCTAATGAATAAGGAAAGAGCTTGCAAGCTACATCCTCATAAATGATCTGCATGGTCTTCAAGGCGATTTCAAAAATCTTAACATGCTCTTCGGCCATCCTCTGTGGATCCCAGGAGTTGAACTTCATGTAGAATTTCTCAAGATTCTTTGGCATATCATGGTAAAGGTTGAAAGCGAGAGGAGATGGGTTATTACCCAGCCATGCCATTGGGAAAGGTGGTGGAGGCAGCTGTGCCAGATTGGTCAATGTTGGTAATGGGGCTGCAATGATAGGTGAGGCAGCAACAAGGCTGGAGACTGTATTTGGCTGAAAGGCAGCGTTCAACCCAAAAGAAGTGGTAACTTGGATGGCTATAGGAATTGGATGAGCGGAAGGTGGTGCTGTCAGTGAAGACGAAGGAGGCGGAGGTGGAAGGGCAGCGAGCTACTCGGTGGGAATGGTGATGGATGATTCCTTCTGTTTAGCTCTTTTAGCTCGGGTAGGGGGCTGCAATTCCTACAACTCTCCCTTGTTGGGTGTAGATCTCAAGACTCGATGGAATCTTTCAAGGGAGAATGAAACAATTCGATCCAGTTTATCCGTATGGCCCTCCTTCTAGTGCTAGTTTTTTTGATGGTGTTTTTATGCACTTCACAACACAGGTAATACGTAGGTGCATTACCTCTCTTGAAAGATAATTTTTCACAATCAGATTGCAGAACACTATCCCAAGGTCTCTCGGGTGTCAGGTCATGATGAGGCTTAGAATAAATCAGTTGTTTGGTGTCATTTTGCTCGAATCACAAGGCGATTTTACGTGGTCAAAATTGTAGGAGAATTGGGTCAATGCATGGAATTTTGCAGATTTGGAATTACTGTATCTTGCTGCAGGTTCAGACAGCAGTCTTGGACTCCACTGCTTTGTCGGATTTGGCTTTACAATGTGCAATGAACCTTAACACAAGTTGTTTCTAAAAAAGGAAAAAAAAAGAAAGGGCGAGGAAGAAAGACATTTCCTCGACCTGCAACTACCGATGAACAATGATCATGGAGGTTCCTATTGTGGACAATTTCCTTAAACAGGATTTCACTTAATCAGAATTCTCACACTATCATGGAATTTGTGCTATCTTCTAGGGATAGCAGATATTCATCATTCATTCACCATGGAAACATGAATAAAGATAAAGTTTAATGAGCAACAATGCAATTAAAGTCTAGAATAACTTTGCACAGTCATATGCCATCAACAAATGACCAAAAGTATGGACAGGGAAAGCATACACATAGCAGTAATCTTCAAAACCATAGACACCATACTAATTCTACCAAAGTCAATCTAAGGATACTAAAACAGCAAAGTATCTTAAAGCAAATTTATAACTAAATGGAGAAGAACCATGCAACATGTGGAGAAAACCAGAAATACACCAGAAAATGACTGTATTTTCTATTATATTATTAGCAGCATGTCTTTACAACAACTCAACTCTCCTAGATTGAGAGGAGGAGAGCCCTATTTATAGTTTTCAAAAAACAAAATGAGTGGCCAAGATTCGATTCAATTGTATGGCCAATATTCACTTTACATTAGGGTTTCACCTACCCCCAAATATATTACATTTATAAATAATTTCTTGTTTCTTCCCTATTTCGTCATCTAGTGACAACACTGTAGCAAATTTATCTTTTAGCCATTTTCCCTTTGTTGTAGCTATTCTTCAAGGAACTCATCATCAATGACAGGATTGTCCTCTCGCTTCTTCAACGCGGCATACTCCATGAAACTTAGGACCAGGGATTGAAACTTATCCACCTCCATGATGTCGCATTTCAAAATTTGGTAAGACCATTCTTGGGAATTGCTACCAAGCTTCTTCCAGTCGTCATCATACTTAACAGCATTGTCTTGAAAGAGTTCTGACTGTGCAAAGGCTCGGGCAGCGAAGCACATGAATTTAGTAGTGACCTCGGTGGACATCCCATCTTCCATGATCTTCAAGAAATAGGGCTTTATATTCTCAGCATTGATCTCGACCGCGGGCAGCTTGTATCCTAGCATTAGCTTTAGGTACCGAACACACTCTTCTCTTGAATCCCTTGCCCATTCAATGTCTGGCGCCATTCGCTCCAAAACCTGCTCAAGCCTCCTATTCTGGTGATCAAAATCTCGCTTCCACGTGTCCACTAGCCAGTGATCATCATCCTTGAAGGCAAGGTCCTTTTCCCAGACATCGCTTGGAAACGTGAGTATGGCCTCAATCTTTGGGTAGGCCACCTTGTACTTCCTTGGGAACCTCTCACAGATCTGCCTTGTGTCCTCGAGAGTCTTTTGAACTTCTAGGAACCTATTTGCTGCCCGGACAGCCAAGTTGATGCTCGTGTTTCCCATGTCCAAGACCTGCTAGAACTAGTTTTCCATAGTCTTTTCTAAGTTCCTCCTCTTTTCTAACTTGTTAATTTTCCCTTGGGATAGCACCTGAGGCGGGGAAGATGACGTTGTAGGTTGCTCATCCAGGGAAAACCACTATTGAATGTAGGTTGTTAGATCAGCCACTTGCTCCTTGAGCTCCTCCTTTGAGACCTTATCCTGTTGGATAAGGTGCACCACTATGGCAACTGACTCCTAGAGATGTTCAGCCTTCTGTTCCCTCATGGCCACTCCCAAATCAATGGTGGAGATGTTGTAAGTTATACCTTGTTCTCCAATCATTGGTCTTGCTATCTGCACCGCCCTTAATCCTGAAGCATCCATGGTTATCTTGGATCTGACCCTGGGTTTCTTCTACTTCTTCTTGGTGCTTACCCATGCTCTGGCCATGATGGCTTCTAGCCTTGCCTTGGGGTCCTTCAAGGTGGGATTCTTTAGCTTTAGTTGTCTTTGCAGCCATTCAGGCACTTGGGGCTCCTCCCTAGGTGGTTTACTTTGACTCCTGTTGTCCCCTGTTTCAAGCTCGGCGGTTTTGATGACAAGATCCTTTTCTTCAATCCCTGCATCTTCTTTCTCCTCTTTAGAGTCTTGTTAAAGGGTTTCATGTCCAGTGGGGGACTCAGTATGTAATTGCTCTTTGGGTGGATCTTCTTTATCGACCTCCCCCTCTTCTTCGTTCTGATTGTACTCATGCTCTTCAAGATTCTCCCCTTGCTCATCCTCATGGGGGAATACTTCCTTGTCATGCTCTGGGGTCTCGTCCTGCTTCTCAGTAAGGGATTTGCTACCCTATGTCTCTTTAACAGCAATCTCTTCTTCTTGGACAAGATGTTCTTCGGCTTCTTTATCTTCTATCTCCTTGAGTTGCTTTCCCCATTCTGTATTAAGCTTAGGATCGTCTCATTCTTTTATAAATTCAGTGTTCAGCTCTTCCTTGCTCTCACTAGAGGACTCATAAACCTCCTCGTCGATCTCGTGGTGTTCGAACAGTGGATGTTCATGATACTCAAATTCTTCCTCTTCTGGGGCCTTTGCAGCCTCTAGCTGCTGTCACTTGAGCTCATCCGATATTTGCAATGTAGCTTCCATCTTTAGTGGTTCAGTAGAGGGAAGGGGAACTGGAGCAGAGGCCATGGCCTGGGCTATTGCAGCCTGAACCATCGGATTGGTGAGCATTCCTGAGAGCTCGGCGGGTACATTTTGCATGTATTTTATGAATGACTTCGGGAGACCAAAGACAGGCATCGTAGCACCGAGAGCAGAGGGGAGGGAAGGAGACATGGAGGAAGAGGAGATGGGTGAGGTCGTGGTAGATGATGAATCCATGGGAATGACTTGCAAGATTGGGGGAGTGGCGACAAGGTGGACAGAGATGTCCACCGTAGGTGGGGAGGAAGCAGAAGCTAGAATTAAAGTAAGCGGCGTGGCAACGGTGATCATAATAGGTGGAGACCCCAGCGAGCTAGATCCCTCTTTTTCAATCCCAAGGGGCGGACCCTTAGGCATCAACGTTGTCTTTGTTCCTCCAGTTTTTTTTCTTTTCTTCTTAGAGTGCTCCAACTCGGAAAACTTGCGGGCATAGACCTTTGGTTTGGGAAACTGTTCACTGGCCTCCTTCCTCTTCTTGGTCTTAGCTGATGGTGGTGTGCTAGATGCTTCCCCAGTTACGGTGATAGCTGATCCACCTTCTGAGCCACTTTGTTCATTTTCCAGTCCCTTGAATGTCAAGGCGACTCCATGTTGTTTTAATCGGGCCACCTATTGGTCGACCCATGCCTTCGTTCAAATCTCGACGAGCCTAGTGAGTACGGCGAGGTCATCGAGCTCTGGTTCATTCCAGTCAATCACAGGCAGTGACAAATTGGCGACAGCATCGTACCCTAAATCGACCATTGTGTCTTCATCTTCTTCGAGCTGGTCGGGAACTGGGCACAGGTTGAGCCTTCGTACAAAGATGGGGGTCATGCACATGTAATGTCTCATTCATACCTCAACATCATCTTTGTAGTTGGCCCAAAAGTCTTCGATGCTGTGGAGGTGGGCATACCCTCATCCTACCTTCCTGATGTGCCCGTTTGGGTCCATTCGAGGCCGAGCTCTATATTGAAGGAAGTTATACTCAGCCAACTCCCTTTCTGAATACCCCGCGCACTGGGAGGTATGAATCTTGTACATTCCTTGGCTGAGCCCCATAGGGTAAGACGGGCCCATCAAATGCTTATCACTCAGGATGCTATGAATATGCCACAGCTACCGGGTCAGCTCCAATAGAATGATCCAGTCATTGGCATACCGTGGCAGCTTGTTCGGTCTCTCCGTGAATCCTTCGGCACAGATGTATGTAAACTTTGGGAATTGTATGTAAAGGAAGGCATACTGCTTGAGGAGGGCTAGGGTGCTATGAGAAACTCTCCTTTGAAAGTCACCCCCAAGAGACTAAATGATGTGAGCGATGAATGCATCGTTCACCCGACAATAATCCCTCTTGAAATTCCCGAACTGTAACTGAGTGTACTTGTCGTATGGTTTGAGTTCCACCCCCAATGGATCACTGGGTACCACTGCCAATCCCTGATAATGTCATCGATCGATGAGGGAATATACCAAGTAAGAGGTCATGAAGAATTTGGAGGTCTTCTTCACAGTTGTAAAATCTTCGTGGAAGCAGTCACTGATCATCTCTCCCCACTAGAAGGTGGTCTTCTTGCCGCAGAGAATCTCCTCTACAAAATAGAACATCCACTTTTGGAAGAAGGCCGCTCCAAGAAGGCCCATCACTCGTCTCAACAAAGTTACGAGGTCATGGTAATCCTCAAAAAAGTCGCTGTGAAAAAGCTCCTGAGGAAGCTTACCAGTGCTGCCTCGCTTATCCTTTAACCAATATTGATTGATGACCTTTTTTCACCCCAAGGGATCTTGCTCCCAGACCTGTTTGCATTCCTCCATGGTGGGGACCTCCATGCTATCAAAGGCAGGAATGTGGAAGGTTGTTGTTATGCTCGACGGAGACATGTCAGCAAGGATATTTTCGTCCTGGTCTACTTTAGTCCGGGTCTCTTCCTAGTAGGCCTTTACTCATGCCATTACTAGTTATGGGGCCACCAAGGCCGGCGAGAAGCCTACAGCTTTATCAATCCCGCTCTTCTTTATCAGTTTCGTGTTTTCTATCTTTGGGTTCATCCTGACCCTCTGTATGAATTCGTCAACATCGACCTAACCGATGTTGGTATCTATAACATCTCTCCAAAGGGAGGTGACTCTAGATTGTATAGGGACCCCTTGGAACTTATACTTCACCAAGTCCCTGTCCTCCTTGCCTCGAGGTGTCTTGGCTATTCCTTTTCCTTTCTTTTTGGAGGCACCGGAAGTTTCTGCACCGGATTCCATAAATCCTGCACAAGAGACAAAAATTAGTAACAATAAACATGATGAAATAATCCTAGACAAGTACCTGCATCTCAAGATTAGTTTTGCAATCATTGTTCGTTTTTCAATAATCAGACAACACCTGATAATTCATTGCTAGAAGGCAATACAGAGAAATCGGGTTCCCAGGGCCGGAATTCCCTTGGCAGAATGCCATTTGAAAGGGCAAATTGAGGATGGAATTCCCAAAGGCATTTCCCGAGTTTGGATTTGAGAACTTAAGGTTGGATATGGAGGAAAACCTAATTTTAGCAAGTGGGTCGAAATCCATTTTGGATTTGGAGGTCATTTGACCCTCCATTTGGAAGTTCGGGCATCATCTGTAGGAAAGCCGTCTAAAACAGCGCTGAGGACATGGAATTCCAGGTGTCGGAATCTGGATCTCGGATTGCCGTCGCCGGGAAGCCGTTACGGGTCGTTCGTTAAGAACGGCGAAATGAAAGCGGAAATCCGGGGGAGGAAATCCAGGAGGCAATTCCCGGAAGCGGTCAGAGGGTTCGGGACAATCAGGCGGCGAACGAAGCACCGGGACCGGGAGGTCAGGAAGCTATCCCGAACCTACCATTAGAACGGCGCAAGTGGAACGGAATTCCAGCGTCCATAATCCGGGAGAAGCTCGGAGGAAGTTTTGCCTAGATTTCAGTTTTCGGCAGGCAGCAGACCGGAGTTTGTGAGCCAGGAGGACATGCCATGAATGTCGTTTGGAACAGCGATGACACCACGAAATCCCGGGAAGGGAATTCTGGAGGTTGAAGTCCGAAGATGGAAATTTGTCGAGGGTTTCAACTGGAAGGTGGAAGACTTTGCGGTTGGGAAGCGAGGTTCAGAAAGCCGCTCGAGGAAGGCCGTCGAAACAGCGAAATCGGGATGGAATTCCAAGAAGGGAATTCTGAAGACCGAATCCCGATGGAAGATTTGAATTTAGCAGACCTTTCAATTTTCGAGTTTAGGCGAACTTCGAGGGTCCAAGGTCTGAGGGTCGGGAGGATGCTCAGGCGGGGCCGTTTGGAACAGCGATGACACAATGGAATCCCGGGAAGGGAATTTTGAAGGTCGAAAGCCAAGGCGGGTTCGGAGATTGGGAATTTGACGAAATGAGTCACGGACGACCACAGGAAAACCCGAGCCCAGGAGACGTCGGCGTTGTTCCGAAGAATAGTCGTGGGGTGATGAAGCTCCGGATCAGATTTTAAGCCACTTAGCGATCGATTTTCAATTTTCTAGGAGATGGGTTTTAAGCGGAGGGTGCGGATTTATTCAATTCCAGTTCAATTTTATATTTTACCTTCACCAAAATTCAAAAATTCACAAAACAAAAGGGAGGGAGCGCGGACGGCAAACCTACCTCGAAATCCCGAAGAACAAGTTGTTGGAAGTGCGGGGGACGTCAGAAGAACACTCGAAATCCAAGGTGGAAAGAAAAAACCTAGGCGCCGGGAGCTTTCCAACCTTTTCTATCACTCGAGCAATTGATAATGACAGCTGAAAAATTTGTTTTTATAGCAAAAACTGCCATTAATACAACATTCAATTTCTTCGTATGACGGCAAGTGGAGTTGGTGAATTCAAAACACAGTCGACAGCGAGAGGATCGGAGTCCGATGGCCGGGAAGCAATTACGCCATGGCCGTCGAAACAGCAAAGCTTAATAGGAAACCCGAAAGGAAACCGGAAGGGGAAACCCAGAAAAAACCCGGAGGGGGAAACCCAAAAAGGGAAACCCGGAGGGGGAAACCCGAAAATTGCCACAAACACCAAAAAGGGAATTCCAACAAAGAAAACTCGGAAGGAGTCCCAGACTTAGCATTTTAAAAGGGGCGACTTTGGTCAAGCTTAAAGTATGACGTTGGGGAATGTGCTGACCTTTTAGGACACAAAATTGGGCACGCAAAACGAGGTAAACTCGAAAAGGGGGTGAGACGCTAAAGAGGGAAAAGAGGGTCCCCGTTCTGAATGGGGCGTGTGTGCAAAAGGCACAACAAGATGTAGAGTCAAATAAATAAATAATGAGTGGAAATGACATAGATTCCAAGATTTACTTGGAAATTGACATGATGAGACTTTAAATCTTGAGACTTTGAGACAAAAATTGACAAGGAATCTAGAATTGGAATAAGGATTAAAAACTTGATCCAAAAAATTCTTGAGCCTTCTAAGGCCTATGACTAGATTGTGCTTGTAATTTGGTCCTCATACACTTTTGCCTAGCATGATTTTGTCCACTGTAGAACTTTTCCTTTGGTACTCACAAAAAAAATCCCCTAAGTGTATATTTTATATACGAAAGTATGGTGCTAAATAACACCATTGGTAGCCTATTATGTAAAAAGGAATGTGTGATAGTTCTTTGATGATAATTAGGCCCTTGGGTTGATTTAACAATATTGAGAAAGAAATAAAATAGGGCAATGGATATCAATTAGTTTATCACTATATCTTAAATGCAAATTGAAATTGATGCAAACTAAGTCTTAATCTCGTTGAGTTCAATGCAATCAGAGATTGATAATTGAATTTCCAAATATTCTCCAACAGTGAAGATAGTAATAGAGATAAACAATGGAATGATAGATGATGATTTGTTGATTGATGTGTTGGATGCTAACAAAGAAAAAAATGTGTTTTTAGAGTGATGCTTGATAATCTTTCTATCCTTTTCTTTCCTTTTTTTGGTAAAAAGAAGTTTATTAAAATATCAAAAAACAAATTACATGTTACAACTTTGAGATTTCCAAATGGAAAGAGTTGTTACGAAAGCAAGAAGAGGGAAAACCTAAGAAGGTTTACCGCAATCTTGAACCTAATAGACACTAGAATAACTCAAATTACTATATCCACTAAAAGAGAGAAACCCTAATCTAGTCATTATGAACAAACTAGAAGAGCTAAGAGAACTTATCAAAAGACAATGGCCCTAACTCATAAATGTGCACGAATAATGATTATCCTCTCAAGTCCCCTTGGCCAAACAATTTACTACAACACTCCATTCCCTAGGAATACGAGCAAAGAAAGTAGCCTCAAATTTCAAAGAGAGATGGAGGATCTGCTCCATTAAAGATGCAATCCTTTAGAAGAACTCTTAACAACATTTTTTTCTTAGAAAAGAAACCAATGTCAAGGAATCAAATTCACAAATAACCTTCATCCAACCCAACTCACAAACTTTTTCAAAGAGTCACTAGAATAACCTTTTTTCTCATTATAATGAAAGTATTCTAGAATAATATCCTTTTTTGGAGCTCATCCCATTACTCCGCATTCCTGTTACTCCAATGTCATGTCAATGTAATATTCTTCCCTCGAGCTCATTAGGGGCTTGGCTCACTCATCATAGCTCACTACTCATCATTCTCCCCATGGCTTAGCTCATAATGCTCACTCATCATAGATGGCCAATAACCCATCAGAGGCTTAGCTTGTCTGAAACATTACAACTCTACCCCCACGCGCCCTCCTTAACTATTCTTGACGTACAACTCAAAACTTTTAACATATTATTAACCAGTAATAACCATATCTCAATATTAAAAAAAAAATTACATTAAATAAGTAGAAAACTATAGATAACATAATTAATCTACAATTAAAAAATATGAGTCTAAACAAATAATAACATCCTCTTTCTCGATCCTTCCTTCGTCCTCTACAAACCTTGATTCGGACATTATCACCACTCCCCTAAAATATTAAAACCTAATTAATTTCGTCACTTAATGTTGGAGTAAGACCTCTGAACAACCTTAAAAATGTCGAATCATAAAAGTCTAAACACGTTTAATGGGCACTTCCCTTTCCCAACTCTACAAATATTAATTAATCGTTTAAACGGTGGGGACGAAGATAGCATAAAATAATAATAATAACAGGCGAATAATATTAAAAGCTTGAGCGGGGAAAGGTCTGGTGAAGAATCAGCTCAAAGCCCACGGTAAGACGACCGCCCTCGGTTTGGTGGTGGTTTTGGTCTGTTCACATGACGACAAATACAGGAACACAATTCGATTTTTCTTCTTCTCTGCATCTCCTCTTATATTTCGCTCCCAATCTAATCTGCATATATTACTGCTAATACCAGTATGCAAAACCTGAAGAATCCCATTTTTGGTCCTAATTCTAAGGCATTCTGCATTATAATTTATTGAATCATTTGTTCAGGAAGCACGGAAAGTGATGAGTACGAGTGCAGTACAGAGGCTTTACGAGCTTTGCAAAGAGACGTTCTTGCCTGGAGGAGCTGTGCCGCCACCGCCGGCAATTGCCAGAATGACTTCTTTTCTGGGTATTTTCTTCAATTCTTTCTTGTCTCATTAAATCCTCTGCTCTTCTGTTCCAGACATTTGTTAGTTTGTTTCATAAAAGCCCAGCTGTTGTCTTTTTATCCAATCAAATGGCCATCTGTGTTTCTGCAATGCATGTGATGAGAAGCTCTAGGTACACACAAGAATTTTTCAATTAAAATTTTAAAATGCCCAGCTGGCTTTCTTGTCCTTGTCAACTGTCGATCACTTTTTCTATGTAATTGATTGGTTTTGTTTCCATATACCTATCTTCTGGGATTCTTGTTTTGGTACATCCTCTCCTTTGAGTTTAGTTTTAGAACCCTCTATCAAAGGGAAAGGAATTAACAAGAAGGTTGGCTGGTTTTAAAAGCTTAAAGTTTATTTTTGATTGTTGAATTTGATGATATTTAAGTGCGAAATCAAGATGGGAAGTATAGAGTACTGGTAACTGTAGTATGTTAATCTAGTATGAGCTGATTGTTCAATATACAATTCAATTAATCAGAATTAAATACTGATAACTGTAGTTAAACTGATTATCCAACATACAAATCGACTACGATTAATCATGATTAAACACTGATAACTGTAAATGAATTGATTATCTGACATTCGAATCAACTAATCAAAATTAAGTACTGATAACTGTAGTGTAAATTGATTACCCCACATGTGAATAAACTAATTAGGATTAAGCAGTCCATTCTAAAGCATGAATAGAAACCTAGTAACCGGCATTTGATTCAATGAAATGACAGTCAGTGGTTTTCCACAGCATGTAATGGGTAGTTAGTTCTACCCAACATTTTAATAATGTTTACAATCGTTAAAGAAAAAGAAAAAGCTTCACCGACCTCTCATAAAACGTGGTCAGCAGTCCACTAAGCTGCCCACTTGATGTTTTTTAATTTAAAAAACAGTGAAAGCTAAATTGATTGATAAACTTTACACCCATTCTTTCACAATTTGAGAAAATTGTATAAAGACAAGTGTATTGCCTAATCAACTACCGACCGGCTTTTCTGCTAGTAGAAATGGTCAGCTGTTGACTGGGTTTTAATAGAACATATTTAGACAGCATATACAGTATAACCATACCAGTGGTTTTGCCGTCGTTTGCCATAGCCAGTGGTTTAACAAATATAGACGTACTGATTATCTGGAACAAAAGATTTACAGATAAAAGGTGTCACTTGGCTCAAATGTACCGATGCAGAACATTGTGGGTTGAAATGAGACAAGATGATTACATTTTTAATTGGAATGGAGCTTTAAAAGGTAAAATACTAATGTAAAGCATTTCAAATTTATCCTCCGGGACATATTTGAAATAAGCTATATCAAGTTTTCACAATTTATAATCATGAATCAATCAAAATCACAAACACAATCTATAATGATGACAAAAACACAAACACAATCAAAATCAGAAGCAAAATTGATTCATCTATGAAATGATCCGTTTACAAATTCATGTCGTGTTTACAAATTCATACGAACCTTTTTAATCAAGACAAATCAAAATTTCTTTGTAGTTGGAAAAAGTGGCAGCAGAAGGCTGAGGGGTGGCTACAATTTTCACAGCCTGGACTTATGATAACAGGCAATTTTTTCTTTATTTTCAGACTTTGGCATTGCTACTGTTACATGTCCAAAAACTTTACAAAATAATCACAAAATTCAGGTATTTATATGTGAATTATTTAAAGTGCAATTAGTTTTAAAAAAAAACAAATATGTATTCATTTAAATTTAGGAGAAAGAATTTAATAGATAAGTAATAGATCTGAATAATTTATGTTGTATGATAGTTATCTTTTGTTTTTAGTATTTTTATCTATTATTTGTAATGTTAAGTATTAGTAGTCTTTATGTTTTTATTTAAAATATAAACATAAAATATCAAGTTATATTAAAGAAACAATCACATGATGACATATAAAGTGATTCATAATAAAGACTTTGATGTACATGTTTTTTTCTAATTTTTTATTTGTTCTTGCATAATTTTAATTTAACAAAGACTTAACTAATATAAATGTTGTCACATGGGACCCTCAACCCTCGTTGGTACCCCTTAAGCTCTCCGATGTTGCCTTCATTGACAGCTTAGGTTGTTGGTGTAGTGGTAGTTGGTCTGAGTTAACAAAACTGGCGACTCTGTTGGGGAGGGTTTGACTCCCACTCTTGACACTCTTTCCATCTCGCAGTCGAGTGAGTCCGTCAACCTCTCGATTGGGGGGCTAAATTGTTGTCACATGGGACCCTCAACCCTCATTGGTACCCCTTAACCTCTCTGATGTCGCCCTCATTGACAGCTTAGACTTTTGATGTAGTAGTAATTGATCTGAATTAACAATAACTATAATATCAATATGCAAAATCTTAAACAACAACTTTAAACTCTTAACTTATATATAAAAATATGATATTAATATATTTGATTAAACTTTATTAAAAAAAAATTAATCTTAAAGAAGTAGAAATTAATGAACTAAATTTAATGTCAAATTTTCAACTACTCATGCAATCATTGCTGATGCCATATCCTTGATCCTCCGGGCCTACTCACATGTTTAGGAGTAAATTAAATTTCACATGTTGGTTCTATGAGATACTCAACAGTCTCAATTTCTCTGTTAAATCATATGAGAAATAAGCCCATCTAACAGGAAAATTATATGAGATTTAGCCCAGCTACCAATTTCTCAATCTGTTATGTAGTGCACTGGTGCAAATTACAATTTGATTAGTTATCAATCTAAAATTTATTTGATTTGTAATTATATAAATAAAAGACAAAATGACAGACAATAAAAATTTATGACTGACAGTTTTTTTTACAGGCATGGTTAATTTGAAATTCCAGGCCTGTTTAGGCAGAGTTTTAGTGTTGAAAAATTCAAAATAAAAATGAGCTGATAAAGATGTATGATTGTGAGTGATACAGACACAATAACAGCTGCAGACGTTGGGCTTGATGAAAGTGGAATAACAGAAATAGGGCATTTGGGACCCACCAGAAGACCAAGACAGCACAGACGTTCTCGAACTGTAGCTTCTCTTCGACCAAGACAGATTTCCCCAGTCACATATATTCTAATACATGAATGTTCCACATTCTCGGTAACCAATCAAAATTAATGTCATGAACACCAAATTAGAAGCATGATTGGTTAGAGCAGGATAAACTAAATAAAAGATTTGGATGTGCAGATAGGCATATTTTGCCTGCCAACTTCAGCTGTTATTCCACTACATGATCATGCTCACATGACAGTGTTCAGTAAGATTTTATGTGGTTCCATGCATATCAAAGCTTATGATTGGCTTTCAGTTTCTACTCAGCCAACAGTTTCCTTCAAACATCATTTCCCACTCGACTGTAAGCTCTCTTGTCCATCACTGAATTTCTGTTTTCTACAATAAATCTTGACTAGAGCATTCCAATCATCAGATAAATAGTGTTCTCCTAAAACCAACCTGGGTGTTAAAACTTTACAGTGAAGTTAGCAGCTCTAAAGGTGGATGGTGATTTCAGAGCCCCCTGTGAAACATCGGTATTATACCCAACAAGTGGAGGTAACATTCATTCATTCACAGCACTAACATCTTGTGCTGTGCTGGATGTTCTTTCTCCACCCTATTCAGGCGAGCCCGCTTACTATTCTGAATATCCTTGTCCAGACCTTCCTGGTGAGTTCACCTACACCGTTTCCTTTCCTTTCTTCTTTATCTCTTGAAGCAAATGTTTCTGGGGATGTGATGATTGTTTACTGGTCGACAGGTAATGAAGACAGAGACAGTGAAGAGTATGTGTGGTTAGAACAGAGAGAAAAGCCCAAGAGCTTTTTCTTGATTCCTCATCCCTACACAGGCCCAAGAATTGATTTTACCTAGACATTTCGATCCGCTTAAATTTCTTTCTTTTTTAGGATAGTATACAACAGTAACTTATCTGCAAATCACATAATGGATCACTTTCACATGATGGATCACTTACGGATTTTGCTTTTGATAAAATAAACAGTATTTACAGGATGCTATACTCTAAACACAAAAAATCACCAGAACCTGAGATCACCAATTCAGAACATAAAAGCGAAAAAACAGCAGTGACAGCAAACTAACAGAACCGCAAACACAGCACAGAAACAGCAGAGACAAGAAAACCCCTAGGGGGAGCGGACAAGCCCCAGACCAAACCTGGTTCTGATCAAGTTTTCTGAGGATTTAAGTTCATGGTCATGTTATAACAAATAGTTATAATAAATATTTGAGATTTTTTTTTTGGGCGAAATTTCATTTCAAATATTCATTATTGTTCTTATGTCTGTCTTTCTGCTGTGGTTTTCTTGTTTGTTTTTCGTCTTATTGTTTGTTTCTCAATGACTTGTCTATAATTCTAAGGCTCATTTCTTTGTTGGTTCTAAATGTTTCAAATTTCGGATCCTTTCAAATCCCATTACTAATTCATAACCCAAAACAAAAAGCTTTATGTAATCAAAATGAATAATTTTACAGTACTTTTTGCTCAAGTCAATTTTTATGCTTTCCCTGCGGACAATTAAATAAAGAGAACACGATGAGAAGATAATTTCTTGCCAATATATTGTGTTCTAGCGCGAGAGGGAAGATTCCTCCTGATCTGAAGGAACTAGTTAATCAATTATGCTTGGAATCTTAAAACTTTTATTAGTTTATTCCATGCTACTTGTATTATTCCTTCCGCTCCTAACACCGTGTTTATCAGAAACAATGAGCTAAGAAATAGTGTTCTTTAGTCATTCCAAACGTTTTATTAAATACCTTGAAAACCCTCGAGAATATGAAATATAAGGATTAAAAAAATTTAAATAAATCTTAGTTTTAATTTTTATCTTATCGAAGACATTCATTACTAATTAAATTAAGTTAATAGAATTGTGTCTAAGATATATTTGATAAGATTTTTTAAAATAAAAGTTAATTTATAATGTAAATTTTAGTTTAGATTATAAAATGGGTAGATAAATCTAAAACATTATAATAGCAAAATACAATACCCAAATATGGAGACCGTGAACTTAGGGTTCTACTATGTAAGTCTTTCTCTTTGCTATACTCCTCTCCAAACTAATTGCCTACTCCTTATAAAAATGAAAAAGAAGGTACATATACCTAACTACAAATAATACTAGAATGGGAAGCATGCCAACTTGTATGAAAGTCATGAAAATTTATTGTTTTTACAATTGCAAGAGATTCCCATACCATCATGCCATGTTTTCATTGAATTTATGTAGCTAAAATCAAACCTAATCACACCCAAATGTACCCATGGAATATTGAGAAACATATCTCATTTGTAGACATCACTTTTATTCATTAATGGTGTCCACAAGATGTAAGTGAGCTTGTAGGTGAGTGAATGCAAGTTGCTAGAGAAGGATCAACATTAATGGCAAGTAGATGTCCAGCGAGTGAAGGGGAGATGCACTAATCTTGTTTGGTTCTCAATCACTTAAATAAGTATTATAAAATTGTCCCTTCAATGTTATTGAACCTTTGGATGAATGAGACATTAGTATTCTAACACCTCTAATGAGTACCAAGATCTCCTCTTAAATGCATTGGGACTTTGGAGATTTTTGGTCTTGCCATCAAATGTCAAAATTAGAGGGGAGCATGTCCCTCTCTGAAAGTTCAAAGAATATGCTATATTATTCTTTGTATTGGTCATCTCTTTACTTTTTGCACTTGGTACAAGAGCAAGACTTACTCTAAAACCTTGATGAGATCCAAGGCAATAAGGTGTTATGATCGAGGAATCAAGGTCACGAATGACTTAGTATCGAGGGATGAGAATGAACTAAAGTCCAACTCTAAAATAATTTATAGATTTAATCAAAGTTTGGGTAGTGAGGTTACAACAAAACACATACCCAAAGAGATGGATGGATGAGGAAGCTTGAAAGTTTGATGGACACCATGTCAAAATGGCATCATCGAGACTACTTAGATCAGCGTGAGATCATTTATATTTCTTTGATCAACATGATATAATCAATATTTGATGTCAATATGACATCATATAGATAAGTTTTATTAGATGAAGGAATCGAGGAATGAGAAACTCTAGAACTTTAACAAGGGAATTAGTGAGAAAATGTTGGGATGTCAAAATTTTGGGGTGGTGTGTCTAGGATGATAGTTTTGACAAGGAATGAAAGATGGAGAACTTCGACTCCTCAAAAGACAAAGAGAAATATTTTTAGGAATTGAGGAAGGGATGGTAAGAAGGGAAGAGAAAACTTGAAACTCTAAAAGATCAAAAAATTAAACACTTAGAAAATTATGAAAATGAAAGCTTGAGGTCAAGGAAGCGAGGAGACAATGGAACATATATTACATTACCTGGAAAACCTTGAAACCCCAAAAAATTAACAAGAGATATTTTGACAAGGCTTTAAGTGGGGTCTTGGGATCAATAGGAATGGTGTGAAAAGAGGGACACCCTTGAAACTGTAAAACTCTAACAACACATGAATAGCAAGGGAAACAATATATAAAACCTAGAATTGTGAATTTTATGAGACTTTGCAACATTTAACACTTGGGAAACCCATTCAATTTTTCTCAAATTGGTTATCAACAAAGGTTGAGATATGGTCAAATACATATAACATTTGGAGCAAATCAAAGAAAAAATGAGACACAATACTTATTGGGTACATTTGGCACTATGTTAACATTATATGTCCATCAAACTTTCAACCTTCCTCATTCATTCATCTCTTTAGGTACACATTCCATTAGAACCTTGCTCCCCAAACTTTATAAATTCTTTTAGACTTCCAGAGATGACATCACCATAGTGTCACTCCAAGAGGGATGCCTCAAATATATAGGTACAAAATTAGTTAAATAACCTTGAACATTAGAATTACAAGGTGTATAACACCTATCCCAACATTATCCCACTTGGTGTATGCGTTACAAGAGAAAAATGGAAACTACATTAGACTATGAACTATTTTTTAGGGGTCATGAGGCCCAAGAATCACTAGATTATCTAAACTTATTTGTGTTGAATGGCTTTGTCAATGCATCTAGATAACATTCTTGAAAATATCAAATTTATTTAGCCACACCCTCTCATCATCCACCATGTCACAAATAAAATGATACTGAATAATTATGTGTTTTTTTTACACATAAAAGGTTAGGTTTTTTTCCAAGTTAATGCCACTCTAGCTGTCATAGTGAATTTTAATAACTCTCTCACTCAACCTAATATATTAATAAATTATTTTTAAATAAAAATAGCATCCTTATAGGAATGATTATTTGGACATATATACTCTACCGAGCTATAGTGGATAAAATGGTCATAGCCTATTTCTTACGCATCCAACATATTGCACAACTAAATAAGAAAAATACATGACTGTTATATGAGCTTTTATTGTTGACACCCCTACCTGATTTGAATCCACATATCCTTAAATATACATTGAGTTTCAAGGGTCCCTAGATAAATTTCTTTGATTATAAAATATAGAGCACTTATAACTACCCCATAAATATCTAAAGGCCCTCTTCACTACTACTTAGTGATCATATCCAATATTGGCCATGAAATGGCTTAAGTAATACTTTGAATTCTTAGCTTATGTCTAGTTTGGTGTTGATCATAACATAGATAAGGTTCCCAAATCCACTATAATAAGGTAAGTAAATCACATCCTCCATCTCTAGATGTTTGAAGTAAACTTCTCAACTTGAAAACATTTGTTACCACAAAAATAGGAACAATTATGATTTTATTGTTAACCATAATGAAACATTGTAAATAGAGTCAACATAATTCCCTTGATCCAACGAAAGAATTATGTTATTTCTATTCCTTGTAATCTTCACCCCTAGAAGATTTAAACTAGCTAGCTCTCAAGTCTTTCATTTCAATCTACAAAGAAATATAAGATTTAAGTCTCTAATCATATGAATTACATATGTAAATTAAACTAATGGTGCTAATTCTAGGAGATTGTTTAAGGCCGTAGAAAGATTTATTTAGCCAATAAACTAATTTTTGTTGACCTTTCTCAATGTAGTGCTTTATTAGTGACATATATAGATCTCTTCATCTAAGTTATCATACAAGAAATGTATGTTCACATCCATCTAGGTTGGCTAGCTTACATTGGCTATTTGGTTGTTTGGATTGGATGTCATTTGTATTGATCTCTCTTGTAGAGTGCATATGTGATGCATGGCATGGAATGTGTGGTTTCATGCCTACCCATTATGCTTGGAGATATTTAGGATGCATTGGAGGATCTTGATGTTTTAGAACTATTCATGGAGACTCTATAAGTGTATTATAATATTTCATTGTTGAATAATATATTGAGTGTGGATGATTTTGTTGGTTGAGTTTTTCCCTATTGAGGTTTTTCATAGAGTATATCTTGTGTAATCTTGTGGTATATTTGATCTTTGTATTATGGCTATTTTGTAATCTTGTATGCATCTTTTTCTCTCATGTGCTTATTGTTAGCGAATGAATTGGCCCATATAGAAATATCTAAATATCAACTCCATAGCCCATTATTATAAGGTCAATATCACCAACAGCAAGGAAAGATCATAATTGCATTTGTGATTTTCCTCTAAATTTTTATCAAGGTACATCTCCCTCAAAGATTATGATTTATCCTTTATAGAATACACTTTTAACCAGAAAGCGAGAAAAGGAAAACTAACACTAATCCATAACTATGAGACCAGTGTGATCAATCAAGTAAAACTATTAACATCCTAACACAAAGACTAGAACTATGATAGAGGATAAATGATACTCAAGAATAATTGATTTTGAATTCCAAATGGATGAACATGATATCAAGAAGTTATCTTAAACAGAAAACAAACTTCAAAATAGCCTCAGCCAATAGACTCATACAATGTAAACACCACATTCTTAACCCTAGGCCCACAGACAAAGAATAATTTGAAACTAAAAATTCAATTCCAAAAGTTCATTATTCCTTCCATTACATCACAGTGCATATTGAAAATAATTTTGAACCCCTTCCAGAGTCACTTAGACGAGATGTTATAAATTCCCAATCTTGGATCTTGGCCATTAATGTAACAGTCATCATGTCAAGCAACAGTTTCATATAACCACTTCCCCTAAATTTAGAGAAACCGATAAACAAGAGCATTAATGACTAATCTTCAATTAGTCACCATTACATTACCTTTCTCAATATGAATTTGACAGGAAGTCACAGCAGTTTGCTTGTAATCCAGCCCTGTGGCCTGACATACATGCAAATGGCATGTAAGTCCCTAAATTCACATTAAATAAATAGATATCCCTACGATTATACTCGTGCAAAATATTCTAGGAAAGAAAGAAACTTGGGAATTCAACTAATTGAACTAGAGAATTTAATACATCTACGTCACTTGACAACTCTCTTCATTAAATTCTTAGGTCACATTACTATCCCTGCAATCGTTAGTTATTCCCAAGAAAATCTTCGATATAAAACATTTACAATGCCACTCAATTTTTATAAATGCCAAGGTAAGTACCTTCATTTTCATCTTTTCGATTTCATTTTCTGGAGATGGTGAGTACTGAGAGAGATGCTTCGTCGAAGGGTGATTTTATCACAATTGAGGATGTGGAGTGGAGCCAATTTCGGAGATTGATAACACACCAGCTAAAAGAAATATTTATGGTTCACATTGGCATTGAGGAAGGTGTGCTCAGGAAAATTATTGGAGAAAACTTCCTAAGTCATGTCCATGTGCGTAATGTTGAGCTCCTCAAGCGCTTTATATATAATGTGGTTTGCACTTCAAGCAAGCAAGAGTGGGGAGTAAGGGCCATGGTGCGCCTGGTTTGGACAGAGTATCGGATGAAGATGAGGGCAGCCATTAGAGGACTGAATGTGTTTCCCAAGACGAGCCTCATGGGTGATGCTATATGTATTGTGACGACGCTTCATCATGACCTAATAGAAGAAGCAATGGCTCTCCTTCGTGTCAGACTTGAGCAAAATGATATGGGGTTGTTTGCCTGCTTTGTGCAGTCAAATGAAAAATTGTTCTCACTAGCCCAAATTGAGCACATGCAAGAGGTCGTGGAGAGAATTCACATCCTCATCTTCATTCTTTGTGTTTAGAAAAGTGTAATAAGATTCCCCATTTTGAATGTAAACACGACCACTGTAATGTTGAATATATGAATATATATAAAGCTAATTGTTTGTATTTCAATGGTGTATATTTGTGAACATCAATCTCTTCTCTTTTCTTGCACTTTATGGCAATATTTGACTTATGTTACTGCTCCATATTCAACGCATTTACACTCTTTTTCTATGATTAAGCATGATTGCTCATAGTTGATAAGTATCATTTTTTAAATGATATTGGCCTTAGGAACAATTCTAGATATGTCTTCGGAGTCCACCATGGTTATAATAACTTCTTATTTTGCTGCTTGTGATATTCTTTGATCTCAATTAAAAATAAATCACTTGAGTATCGATATTATCAGTCTATATGGAGATTTGTGAAACCTTGTCGAGGACCGACAAAGGTTTCCAAACCTTTAGTGAATCCCAATATCAAACAATCTTTCCTTTGTCATTTTAATCTTTATGCATAAGCAGTCCTTGGGGTAGTTAGAAGAACTGTGTCAAAGGCTGACAATGTTTCAAAAATGGACTGAACAACAAATCGAACAATTTCATAAGACATCAACATGAGAAAGGGTTTTGATAACCTCTTCGGCGACCGGCAAGGTTCACAAAACTTAGGAAAAGGTCAACAAAGCCTATACTTGAAATGTTTAGGGTAGATGCGCAAGTTTTAGGGAATGTGACTAAAACTATGGTAACACTTGTATAGCAAATGGTTTCATCAACCTAGTAATTTCCTAACATGAATGAAAAATCATTTGATTATTCCAAAATGATATTTTTTTCCAAGTTCATGTGATTCCAAGGTAAATTTCTCCATGGGATTATAACATAAAATTTAGAAGTGATTTCTATACACTAACATATGAAGCAAAGATACCAAAAAAATATAAGGAACACCAAGTTGCAACACATCAACATGCAACATCAAATCAAAATCTAGTTAAAAATAAAATGAATCAAAAAAGAAACATGAAAGAAATGTGGGTCCCAAAGCAAAACAAAGCAATAAATTAAAGTGGGGCATCCAAATTTGCTTCTCCAAAATCTCATTCAATCTCATTCAATCTCTATCCTCCATCCAAATCCTCGCACTCAATCCTTAGTTAAAATCTATTTGTGCCTCTAAATCCCAAAATTGGCAATAAAAAATCCACAAACCCTAGTCCCAAAATCTAAAATCTCAAAATCCTAGCATTCTTATGAATCTTGAATTCCATACACCAAAAATCCTAAATCCAAATCATAAGACTCAAATCCATTATCCAATCCAAATAAAATCCAATTGGCAAAGGAAACATGGTGTATGAAATTTTTGGTCCTAATTCCCCTTGTCAAATGACATTTCCTCATGCATCCATCATCTTATCCATCAATTTTTTAGAATAAAATATACTATCCAACATAAATCCACGAGCACGTCCCTTTAAAAAAAGCTTTTGCATAAATTGCTAACCATCCTTCCATCCAATTTTTTTCCCATTCCATTTTCCTTTTCAACATTTCTAATGTATAAGCTACAATGGTACCATTTTATACTTGAAGAATCCAGATTAGCAATCAACAAGGTTTTTATTGGTATCTATCAAACACAATACTAACTACATGGTCTATGTGTAGCAATTAGGAAAAATTTAGAAAGTACCATCCATGTCCTTATAAATTATAGATGCTTTAGTCTAAAAATACTACATCCAAACCCATCCCACCATCCTACTCTGAAAATAAAAATCTAAAACATAAAATAAAAAGAAAATGAAATTTTAAAAAATTATAAAGGGAAAATATCAATCAAGAGAAAAATTTCATCCAATGTTGGAAATAATTCTCATGGCACCTTGTATAAGTACTATGGTGAAAACTCATTATCAAGCATCATGTTGAAATCTAATATCTATGAGAACCTGAAATTCGGAGGCAAGCTTCTCCCATTATATCAAACTCATCCATCACATCTACAAATCCCTCCCATTGCACCCAAACTATCTTCCCTTCCCACTTTTAACCTTGATAAGGAAGAGGCACAATGTTGAAACATGATTTAGGCACCACTTTGGTAATACCCAAATGTTGCAATCATTCCTATAATGTGTTATCACATGCTTGAAGGCATAACATCATGAGCTACATATTTATAGTGGTGAATTTTAAATTCCTATATAACATATTCTGTGGAGATCACATCTTCAACCCCTCCATCAATCCATGTCTTGACCCCCTATCCATCTCATCCATTATCTAAAATATTGTAATCATAGAATCCAATCCTCCATTTATCCTTGTCTCTACGCTTGGTCTTCCCTTGTTATTGATTACAAATAAATAGCTATCCAAATGTAATCCAATGCAACAATCACATTTACCCAAAGTAGTCCACTCTAGTTCTAGCAATCCCAATCCATGCAAACTTTACCAAGCAATCTAAGAAAATTATCCAAAAGCATCTATTTGTTTTTTATCAACCATGATATAAGCATTGATAAACTCAAATCAAATAATTGTTATCAATATATATTGTTGTTAGTCCTCACATTGTTCTTGGGATATATCAACAATATTATCATCACCATGAATTAATTTTTTATTTCAGCTTGATTAGGAAAAAATCTTATTCTTTCTTGTTTTCTTGTGTGTTTCATCATATTTTTTGTACTTTTAACAATCCTTGTAGCATATCACTATAAAAATATCATGGTACCATACATCATATTCTTTCTTGCCACATTTTTTTTTGTCATTCCTAAAGACAAATTTGGTGCATTATTATCATGGTCAATTGTATCATGAAGCATTACACCTATGCGATATCAAAATATTGCTCCAACATATCAAATTATCCTTATATTCTCCCAACATGTATCTCTATTCACAAATCCACCATTCTCCTCCATATTAAACCATAATGAATCTTTCCATTATCATAGCCATCATTACTCACACTTTATAATCCTATATATTACCCATTATCCCCTAACCATTGTTATCATATTCATCCATATTTTCACTTACTTCGTATCCATATTTTTAATACTTTTCTCATTCATCCTTAACATCCATCCTTTAACTCAATTCATCATAACCAATCCACTTCATCTATCAATTTCATTCCAAACTTATCCATCTTTTCACTTCATCATTAACATCCTTTATATATCCAATTTTGAAAGTACACTCATGTTACTCAAACCCACATGTATTATTATGGGGCAATCTCATCACCAAGTCGTCCAAAATCAAAATTGTCATTTGAAAGTACACTCATGTTACTCAAACCCACATGTAAGATAGTGTGTCTTCTTTTGGGCAGTAAGCCTTTTTGTATTTGAGCAATGAGCTCTAGGTAGTGTGCCTGAATGCAAGTGCATTCCCTATTTTCTATACTTTTAACAGAGTATAAACTTTTGGATTAACCTCCACCATGGTTTTTCCCCTAACAGGGTTTTCCACGCAAAAATCTTGGTGTTATGTGTGGTTCTCATGTGTTGATGGTTTATCCTTTCATGTTTAATTATCAGATCTGAAAATAAGTTTAAAATTTGTATAATCTTCGAGACAATGTTGTGGCCATCTTTGGTTGATTCACATTGATAATTATTTATGTGTTGGGTCGACAGTTTGTATTCACTTTATATTTTATTTAACCTGACATGTAAATGATGTTATTCTTGGTTGCGGATATATATTAGCGATTGTTTATCTCATTGGAGACATACATGAGATGAAGTGTGTGAAATGCGAATGCTATGTGCGAATAAAGTTTAGATCATTCGAAGGCAGAAGATAAGCGTGAAGAAGAGTGAGCAAAGTTTATGTGCTTAACCGGAATCGTAATCAGGCATTAGCAGATGTTATTTTCTCAGTTCAAAATCTTCAAATGGATTTAATCTGAATGTAACTGTAAGATTGTGTGTCTTCCTTTGGGCAGTAAGCCTTTTTGTATTTGAGCAATGAGCTCTAGGGAGTGTGTTTGAATGCAACTGCATTCCCTATTTTCTATACTTTTAACAAAGTATAAACTTGTGGATTAACCTCCACCGTGGTTTTTTCCCTAACAGGGTTTTCCACGCAAAAATCTTGGTGTTATGTGTGGTTCTCATGTGTTGATGGTTTATGCTTTCATGTTTAATTATCAAATCTGAAAATAAGTTTAAAATTTGTATAATCTTCAAGACAACTGATTGTAAGGTCAAAATCATATCACTATGTATATTTAAGCAAGATGGTGATCATTTCCTTGTTATCATTTTGTATGTGGATAATATGCTAATATTTGGCAACAATAAGGGGATGGTTGAAGATTTAAAGTCTTAACTCATTAAATTTGAAATGAAGAACTTGGGGGCTACTAAGTTCCTCTTGTGTATGGATATTAGAACATATAGAGCTAATAGAAAGCATTGGTTGGGATTAAAATAAGTTTGTTGATTTTTTGTTATAACATTTAGCATGGCAAACTATAAACCAATGAGTGTTCATATTTGGTGGAGACTAAGTTATCAATTGAGAAATGTCTATCTTCACCTATAAAGATGGAGAATATATATCAGGTCCTTTATGATAGTGCAATTGGTAGTTTGATGTATGTTATGGTCTACACCTTACCAAACATTGCATAAGAAGTGGAAATCTTGTACCGATTTTTGCATAGTATTTTGTTTTCTACTAAGGTCACTTAAAGCATCATGGTGATCACTTGTAGATTGTGAGGGGTCACTTGCAATAAAGCAAGATTGGCAACACTTGTAGCAAAGCTATTGAGCACTTGTTGACTCAGATTGGGTAGGAGATGTGGACAACAAAAGATTACTATTGGTTATGTATTTAATATATTTGGTAGTGCTATTAGTTGGATGAGAAAGTGATAAGTAGAAGTCACTTTGTCCACTATAGAGGCAAAGTACATAGCAACCACTCTCACCTATAAGGAGGCCATCTAGATTCAAAAATTATATTAGATGTGGGACTTAGAGAGCAATTTAGATTGGATGTGATAATCAAAGTGCTATCAACTTGGCAACTCACCTAAACCACAATGTGAAGAGACCACACAATGAAATCAAATATTGTCAATTGTCCAAACTAACAAGTCCTTTTTTTGTAAAGTGCAACTTTTGGATTAAATTGTGGAAAACTCATACCAAGTCCTTTTTTACAAACTCCCCAATGTGTACATCAAAACATTAGCAAACCGATTAGAGGATGTTAACTTAATGCAAGAACAACAGCACATCAGATAAATTGACAAGTATAATGCCTACCTCCATAATATAGCATAAAATCGCTAGTTCAAGGTTTTTACTAATGGCTTCAAATAATCACACTATGAAGTTCTCTTGTGATGTAACAAGAAGACACGTCGAACTCTAGCAAAGACCTAAAGTCAAAGCACAACCACAACCTAGGTAACAAAGCAAGCACGAGGAATAGCAAGTTGGGAACTAAACCATTAACTTCAACAAAATAACCTAAACAACCAATCAATAGCGAAATAGAATAATACAACAATAATGCAAATAAAGGACGATTAAACATTTAGTATAGGGTTTTAGCAAAAAATTATTAGAAAAATAAAACCAAACCACAGAAAGACAAACAACTATTTTTTAGTAAAAAATTACACACTCCAACAAATTTTACACAAGTGCAATATTCAAATTCAATAAACATTTTATTTTATGATTACAACATTAAATTGAATGGTTGTGATACTTATGTAAAGCAAAAGAAAATTTGTAACATATACTAATGAATGTATTTATATATTTTGATGTATTGTTGATAAATTTTCTTGTGTTCATATATAAAAGTATGCTTGACAAACATCTAATCATTAGTTGATTTATATGTGAATTATATTAACAAAAAAGGAAAAAGAAATTTTCAAAAAAAAGTATAAATACATTCCATCACTAAACCCCATAGCCACTACTACTCTCCCAACAATAAGGGTTCAAATAAAAGTACACCATTCAAGACCTCTATTTCAAGTTCACAGCCACACAAGATTTAGGACCAAATCAAGGCCACCCATACAATTTTAAACCTTGTTAAAACCTTACTGATGTAAAGTTAATAACAAAAGTGTAGGTCAAATCACAATACAATGTTTGAACATTCATTTTCAAACGAAGTACCTAAACAACTCATTCCCTCTTTATCACTTCAAATTTTCAATATTTTTTAAACTCAATAGTGATTGGTTTATTCAATTGATTAGGCTAAATATTGTGTAGAGGTTTATACTCAATACTAGAACATGCAAAACTACCTAAGATTTTCTGGATCGTCAACAGAATGATTAAGGTGGTTTATAATCTTCCTTAAACAAAACAAAGAGCTCTTAATTAATCCGTGCAACAAACTAATAGGAAAAATGCACTTTATCCTCGTCTCTATGTAAATGTTGTCCAACCATGCGTACCGTTTCAATCATATATGCACTAACCTTTCAATCTTACCGTCCGTGAGCCAGGGCGCTTTAATAAGTACTTTGTCCATACTTACCTGTAACTCTGTCCAACACGCATCTGTGACAAAATCTATTGGACAATGTTTCAGTGACTACAGTTGGGCATCTTAAATCTGGAAACCAAAAAGTGTTTCAATCACAACTTCGTCTGGATGCCCAGCTGGCCACTACCTAAGGTTCCATGGGTTGCTAAATTGAGACCACGAGTAACACCTATATCACGTAGAGAGTATATCAAAAGGTATAACGTCAAAATCAAAGCTGCTGTTGTCGCATCAATGGTCATGTTTTGAACTGCTTAATGTCAAAATGGAAGTGGTAACCTTTGAATGCCAAAACATAAGTACAAGGCAAATGAATGCTTCTATCTATTGGATCCGCTTTTCTACTTTCCCACTAGTCCTATTTTTCAATGCGTCATAAAGCTGAAGATCAGATCATCGGATTTCAGATTCCTCCTTCAATATCCAAAAAAATCATTAGTGGGCCAAAGTCCAGTCATGGACCGACATAATTGACGATATTTTGCTGGTCACCACGCCGAAATGGCAATAATTATGACCATTTATTCAAAATACAGAATTAGTAAGCAGAAAATGCAAATTTGATGATAACTGTTAATAAAAAAACGTTATCAAACCTTTCCACATCACATCAATTATTCAAATCAATTGTAGAAGGCTAGAGAGCACACGGTGATTCATAAAGGATAAGTATCATATTTGTGTAAGGCTAGAAACCGATGGTACCGATGGGGTTTCATTCAGGAAAAATATTCCGTTGAAGGAATTGAAACATGTGTATAGACTACAACACTAACACAATGCCATGCAGAGCAAGACAGAATGGGGTTACAAATTTACTTCTCAGCTCATTCATCAATCTGCTATTACATTACCAAGCCCACTATATCCAACAATTGACAAGTAATATGGATTGTTTAAAATGACAACATAATTGCAGGTAACAATAGTTTATTAGCCAATACACTCTGCAAAGAAGCAGATCTAATAAACAAGATCACACGCAAAGAAACCAGTTACAAATTACAGCAGGAATGCCTGATAATCTACTGCCTTAATACAGGATTAGGTATCCGTTAATCACTATTGCTCCCCACCTTCCTCAATCTTGGAAGCATCTTTGATCTCCTCTCCTGCATCCTCCTGGAAGTGTTTCACAAAGCTCATGTAAATGTCATCTTCGCCTGACTCATACAATTAAAAACCATAACTAACTCAATGCACAAGGTCACAAACCTGCATGTCTGATGTCCACAATGTGAGATTGTCGCGCAGGAGCTGCATGATGAGAGTACTGTCCTTGTAAGAATCTTCACCTAAGGTATCTAGTTCAGCGATTGCCTCATCAAATGCCTGCATCACCAAATTTCCCTTAAAAGTAATAAAAAACATATAATCCAAATCCAAACAATATCACTGTATAACAACAGGTCTTTCCCATTCTCCATGGTATGAATGAAATAAGTAAAGATACCTGTAACTACAATAGAATCACAATTGAACTATTTTACTTTTGAAGACTACTTACACAGAATTGTGTAAATTCCAAATTGAACACAAACATCGAAATAAAATAACATCAAAAATACTAAAATGTAGCAAGATAATTCTCAAACCACCACAATGGTCAGAGTGTTAATTCTAGTCAGACAAGCGACTCTCCTAATCTGTCAAACAGCCATGCACCGTACGATATCCATCTGCATTCACACTAGATACCATATTTTTAAAAAGGCTTGCAATAGCCTCGCAAACCAAAATGTTGATTTGGATTCAGAACTCGGAAAAAACAACTTGGCATATTAAAACAAGTTCAAATCAGCTGAAAATCACTACAATGAAAATCAAGGAATCAAAAGCACAAGAGCACAATTCAGAAACGTAAAAGAGAAGGTTATAATCAGTCAGAACTATGACTGAATAGATAACCCCCAAGGACCCAGTGTCTAAACCTGGTATCTATGCTGATATAAGTAAAACTTCAGATCTTCACCAATCTAACTAATAAGCTTCAGTGCAAATGATCTAACACAACACATTCTTTTTAGAGCAATTTTGCAGCCACTTAAATATTGATACAAAACTAGAAATCACTAATAATGGAGATTGTGAACTGTGGTGACAATCTAACCTGCCGTCCTAACTGAAGACCAAAATTTCAATATACTCGCAGGTTCGCCCTACCTGATAATAAAAGGAGATGAGGCCAGCCACAAGTCCTACAAACATTGGAAGGACGGATGCCTATATGACCTGGCATGTAAGCAAATAAAGCAATGCTTTGCCAACATGCTGCACCTTTTTTCTTGAAGCTTTCCACAAAAGTCAAGGCTTCCCAAGCTGACTCAAAACTTGATTCTCATCACTGTAACCAATATCCTACATAGAAATCCCTGGACTTGGCGTATAGACTGAAAAAACCGTATCCTCCAGGGAATATTTATTAGAGTTTTAAAAAGAAAAAACGCTTCAAAAAATGATGATTTTCAGTATTGCACAAGATCAGCTCCCGAGCCTACACCTCCATGGAATGTATAATCACAAGCTGTATGAATGTAACAATTGTCATAATGATAACATGGGTGTGGGTGTGAAGAAACCCACGTAAACTCGGTATCATAGAGTCATCTAAGGAGTGACTTCTAAGCCTTAGAGTGATCTAAGCTTGGTTTCCATACATGAAGACAAGTCTGTGGGGGGTGCATGGGGTTTCCATTAATAAAGACCTATTTGGAGTAAAAGCTCTGCCTACCCACATTCAAATTGCATACAATTACTCTACCGGCATGAAGACCTATCATATCTTCTAAACCAAAAAAAATAGTTACAAAACAGTCATTTTGTTCAACCTAAAAACCAAGAAACAACAGAGTTCCCCGCTAGATAAAAAAGGCTCTCCATGGAAAATGCAATGTTAAAGCAGATCTAACTAACAAATTCACAAAAGCGACGAAAAGGTATGAACCCTAAAGCGAGAGAAGCCAATGAAAAATCCAGATCCATAAAGCTAGCCAAAAATGCCAATAGAAAAGAACAAAATACGCACCGTTTTAGCAAGGGCACAGGCACGATCTGGAGAATTCAAAATTTCGTAATAAAAAACAGAGAAGTTAAGCGCCAGGCCAAGCCTAATAGGATGCGTTGGGGTCAGCTCTGCCACCGCAATATCCTGCAAAGGACCAAGTCATCACAAACCAATACAACGACTTGCAAAGAACAAACAAAATAGATTTCAAAGAAAAGGACGGAAAAGAGGGATTACCTGCGCAGCCTTGTAAGCGAGCAAGGTGCTCTCAGCGGCCTCCTTGCGTTCTGCTCCGGTTTTAAACTCGGCAAGATACCGATGGTAATCGCCCTTCATCTTGAGATAAAAAACCTTGGATTCACCGGTGGTGGAGGAAGGAATGAGATGCGAGTCGAGGAGGCGCAGGATCGAGTCACAAATCTTGGTAAGCTCGGCCTCGACCTTGGCCCTGTACTCTCTTATGCTCACCACATGTTCGTCGTTGCCGCGGCTCTCTTCCTTCTGCTCAATGGACGAAATGATCCGCCATGACGCCCTGCGCGCACCGATAACGTTCTTGTACGCCACAGACAAAAGATTGCGCTCCTCCACCGTCAGTTCCTCCACCTCCACTCCCTTCGTCACTTTCTCCATAAACTCGACCATTTCCTCATACCGCTCCGCCTGCTCTGCGAGCTTCGCCATGTACACATTTTCCTCGCGGGAAGCCTCAACGGGCGACATCTCTCCAAACAAAACAAAAATGACCACCACAAACGCAAACAGAATCACTTACCCCACGGCTTCCAACCTGCAACCAAACAAACCCTAACCAGTCTGAGTATTGAAACCTGCAACCACCTCAACACTAAATCCAAATGAAAAAAAACATAGACCTTCGCTAAATATAGCGAGAGTAAATTTACTGCGTTTACCTGAATTCTTCGCTTTTCCACTAAATTTTCCGCTAAATATAGTGACACCTGCAATGTCAGTCTCCAACGGAAAGGTTCGAAGGGCATACAAAGAGCCTATTATAACCCAGGGCCGTGTGGATTTCTACCGCCACGTGTCCGAAGCATTGCTCTTGGTGGCCGCAGGGACAGCCGGTTTTTCCGGAGCTGCTCCCTGTCATAGCCGGTAGCCGTCATTCGTTGGAGCCAGTTGTTCGTTGGTGTTTATTGGATGCACTTTTTGCACCTAATACATTATTCAATTTTTTAATTTTTAACTTTTAATTTTTGAATGGTCACTTGGTTAGGCCTTATGATTAAACTAGTAATTATATATTAATTTGTTTTATATAATCATTTATATCCATATGGATAAGTTCAAATTTGTTTGAATTTTTATACATGTCCCCAAACAATGATTTCATTTTGGGTTTTTATTGAATAAGAATTCTTCAATTTAGTACATACTTGTTTTATTCCATCGGCGTGTATGAATTGCAAGGACAAATTGATTAATTAGTTTGAGAATAAATTTATAAGATGTGTTTGCTTTCGAAATTTGGAATAAGTACAATGCACCTCAGAGTTATAATTACATAAATTTGTTTATTATATAATGAGTAATGTAAAGATGTGATGTCATGTACCATTTTATAATCTTTATTATTTTTTTAATGAAAATATCATATATTTATTTGACTTAAGTTAAAGTATTGGATGATGTCTTGAAGTTAGGTGCATAAGATATGGGATCATGTCTTAAAATTAGATGGGTAAAGTTGGGAATAAAATAATGCATGGTCCAAAAAATAGAAAGAGGGAAATAGTCATTCAAGTCATCAATTTAGTAGAATAAAAAATAAACTATAATAATTATGTTGCAAGATCAACACTACTATTTGGGGGAGGTGGAGTGGGGAGGTCTTGCCCATCAAGGTTGTTCTACCTTTCACCTAGCAAACTCAACCATTTTTCATGGGATTCTAGCTAGTAAGAGTAGCATTGTCACCTGCCTTTGGATCTTTGTGTGGTAGTTCTATGCATTCCTTGATGCCAATATTGCAAGAGCCAAGCAAGGGAATTCTCCATTTCAAGAGGGTCATTCATGTTGTTGAGAGGATGTAGAAGAGTGATGTGGAGGCAAAGCCTACCCAGATTATTGGTTGGAAGGTGGAGATGGTGGCTAGGTCTAACTAGAGTGTTGTTTAGTCCACAATGGTGACAAAGGAATGATTCTCTCTTATTGCTACACGAGTAGTAATAAGATGACTCAAAATTGTTACATCACTAGTCCCCACAAGAGAATCAAGCATGGGAAGGTGGAGAAGGCATAACCTTAGCCATAATTTAAGGAGCCTTCCCTCATGATGAAGCGGGGTTTGAAGATGTTAGACCTTCAACACCACCTTCCTAGTTTGAATGAGCTTCAATCTTCATAAGAACATTAGTGATCAGTAGTTGTTTGGAGTGAATAACAACGTAAGAATCTAAAACATAATAAGAAAAATAGTAGAATATTTATCTTTCTAGATATTAAAAAGGAATTTTCAATCTAAAAGTAAGACATGTCTAAGATAATTATATAAAAAAAATTGCCTTGTTTGTTGGTGTAAATAGGTGTTTTGCCTATTTAGGTCCTATTTACATGTTAATTCCACTTAGGTCATAGGATGGAATTTTTCTAGATAGTGTTAGTTGTCACTAGATCTTATCTTTTGGCATTTAATGCTTGTGTCCTAAGTCATTTAAATTTTATTGAGGTAATTCTCTCATTATATAGGATTAAGACACATGTCAAGATCTTGTCTAATGATATCTCATAACTTGCCTTTATAAGCAAGGCATCATATGTACATCAAATATTCAATTTGGAAATATTGCATCCATAATCATGACATGATATTTTTGTCATTTCCCTCTTGCAAAAGTTATTGTTGTCTTGTACGTGATCCTAGGGTATTGAGGAGATCACTATTAACTCCTACATGGTATCAAAGCTTCAATGTTGCAAACTTCTTCCCATATTTGAGGGACCAATCTTGGCTTGAAGATTTTGTTGGGTGTGATTGGAGGTTTCAAGGACCTTATTGTTGAATCTAGGGCATCAAAGAAAGTTGAATTTTCTTTTCATTTCATCAAATTTTGTCATATTTTTTTCAAATCTACAAGGGTTTCAAGTTGGGGAAAGGTTACCAAATCTAGAAGGTAACTGGAATTTTGAAGCACTTTGGGCCAAATCAAGCCCTCCCATTGCATTTGGAAGGCCCGAAAACTTAAGGATTGATTGTAAAATTGTAAAAATCCAAGCACTTTCACCTCAGGCCTTCAAATAAAATTATTCCCCTTGGTGTCGTACAATCATCCATACAATCTATATGGTCATATGGTCAAAATCACACAGGGTACAAGCGAAGGTCACAAAAAAAATTTGAGAGCAGTACAGTTTTTTAAAAAATCAAATTTTATTTTGTAATTTTTTATTTTAAAAATAAAAATATGAAAAATGAAAAATCATTTTTAAGGTCTACGCAATACCTGCATAGGAAAGTATTGTAGATTTGCCAGGTCGCAGAGTATCGAGCCTACCAGAGGCTACCATGTGGCAGCCCTGCACTCGCTCACGTGGCTCCCACCTCCTACAATTACCGACCAATCAACATATTCCTAAATGTCGCCATAGATTCCATCGATCTGTACCGTCGAAAGTTAGATAATATACTAGATTCTCTACAAGATTTTGTTAGTGTTTCATGGAGAATATTTCATTAGAATATTGCGTCGAAGGGAATATCATGTACAACTAGGGCATATTCTACCTATTATGGCCAAGAGACCATCAAGTTAAATGTTGTGGATTTCTGACATCAGCAACGCATCAGTGTGACATTAGCAACCATTAAGGATTTTTGGCCCCCCTCTCCATTGATAGTTTTGATTTTGCAATCCAAATTTGGAGGCTCATAACTTGGTCATACAGACTTATTTTCTCAAGCAATTCTTTTGATTTGGGGTAGAATTTTACGCTCATTATAGTGGTGCAATTGGTTTTTTATTTCGGTGCTTGGTTTATCCATAAATTGTAGATTTTTATAGGTGTTGTTGAGTCGCTCTCATTTTGGGAAGTTTTGAGGCTCCATTCTTGCTCCTTTGCTAATATTTTTTGGTGATTTTTTTTGAAAGTGCATTTTTTGTACTTTCTAGTGGTGTGATCAAATTGATCCTATTATGTGCAAAAAATTTACTTTGAGTTTGTGGCCAAATTTGACATCTTTAAGCACTAAGATCAAATCCACGTCATTATTTTGGGAAAGAGGCACCTGTAATCGCACTAAGTATGAAATACCACAATCATATATTACTGGGGGGTTTCTTCATTGATTAATTTGGGGAGGTAATCTTGCAATGGTTGATTTCTTTCTTTTGCTTGTTGTGCATTCTTACAATGGGAAATCTCAAATTGAACTCCTAACTCCATATAATTATGCTTCATGGAGAAAATCGGTATGGAATTTGTAGACACTAAAAATTGTCCCAGGCTTGCAATTTCTAAATTCTCCATCATTTCCCCTTTTGTCTTTGATAATTAAATAATTTTAATTATTTAATTATTTTCTAAAGTCATAATTCTTCTATTAATTAAATGATTTTAATTATTTAATTAATTCATTTTTTTATCTTTATTCCTCCTTGATTAATTAAATAAATTAAGTCACTAATTAAGTCCTCTTCTTTCTAAAATTAAATAAATTCTTATTTATTTAATTTTTGTCCACTTTCCACTATAATTAAATAATTATCCATCAACCTTTTCTCTCCTAAATTAAATAAATTTTATTTATTTAATTTATTTAATTTGGTCCACTCTCTTTAATTTTGAATTAAATCATTATGTAATTCAAAATGATTCATTTTGTCACATTCCTCTATAATTAAAAAATTATTTTAATTATTCATTGGCCACCTAAATCAAATAATTTTTATTATTTAATTTCTCCTATCACCTCTTTATCTGTGTTGATCTTATCTTCCACGTCAAATCTTATCTCTTGACATCTCATTTAATCCTAGACCTTGATTGAATTATCTCATAATTCAATCTCAACCCTTCCTCCTTATCATTTTCCCTAGTTTAGCCCTAACCCTATTTCATACTACAACTTTCAATCTTGGCCATTGATTAAGACATCTTATTGCCATCCAGTCTCAACCATTCATTCAAATTTTTATTTTCTATAAAATACCTTACCCTTGTCATTTTCATTATCTACACATATTATGCAAGTATATGCTACTAGTGTGAGACAACAATCTTCAATATTTTGCTAGTCACTTGTCATAGGCTTATTATTGCACACTCAAATCTGAGGGAAATTATCATATTCAAGCAAACTGGAGAAGTGCAATGGAGGTGAATCAATGGTGGCATGAAGATTTGGTAATATTGTTTTATGTTTTATGTCTTTATACTCATTTGTGCTTCATTGTTTATTAGGGTTTGATTTATATGCTTTATTTCATTAACCTTAATATTTTAGCCCTAATTACATAATTATCTCATGGGGAATGGTTTTACAAGCCATCTAAAAGAAAGTATTCCTCAACCTACCGATGTTAAAAAATTGGCAAAATGGGAGATTGATCGTGAGAAAACACTTGAATGCATATTTTCATTAGTCTCGTTCGATTTACAATTTCATGTTGAATCATGCAAAATACCTAAAAATGCTTGGGAGACTTTTGAGAAATTGTATGGTAAAACGAATAAGATCAAATAACTAAGAACACAGCTAAAATATTGCAACATTGATAAAGAAGATTTACAATTTATTTTAAATGTGTTATCCAAGCTTGGTACTAAGTATTTGGTGTTTGTTTCTAGCTTTCATACCTATCAACTTTCTATGGGAGCATCATATTTTCATCCTAAGTTTGATGACTTTGCAAAGATCTCCTAATCCAAGAGGAAGCAAAGTTAAGAAAAACGGGTCTAATCAAGTCTTTCAAGTCACAAGCATTGTTGGTTAGTGAGTCAAAGATACAAAAAGAATCAAGGAATCCTAATAAGAAACCAAAGAAGAAAAAGAACAAGCCACATAAATAATTTGAATCCTCTCCCTCTAAAGGGGAATCATCTAAGAAGGAGAGGCTTATATATGCATATTGCAAGAAAATAGGGCATGATGAACATCAATGTTATTAAAAATAGATTGATGAGATGAAGCACCTTCTTAAGAAGACTCAAATTAATTTGTCTTCATCATCAAAGGGTTCATCTTCTTCTTCTTCAAAGTTTGATAAACTTAAAGGGAAAGCACTTGTCGCAATTGCAAATTCTGAGTCAAAGAGGTGGATACTTGATTTAAAAGCCTCACATCACATGGATTCATTAGAGAGTATGTTTGCTTCATTTGAGTCTTGTTCATCACTACACATACTGATGGATAACAACACATTTATGCACGTTTGTGGGAAGGGATCCATTGACATGGATGATGGAACATTTAATGGTGTTCTTTGTGTGCCTTCATTGTCAACCAATATCATTTCTATCTATTAGATCACACATGGTGGAGCAAGCAAGAGTGTTGAGTTCACACGAGATTCTATCATAATCTGGCATTTATATAGCAGAGATATAGTTGCAGTTGAGGATGTTGGTCACCAATCTTGAGTCTACACCTTCTCGTATTTTGGTCCTACTGATTCGATAGATGTTCACATTGAGGCATCTTGTGTGGACACTTTTGAGGAGATTCGGCATGGTCATTTGAATCTTGATATTTTTTATAAGGATCGAGTGACATATGTTGATGTTCCATCTCCTTCATCTATTGTTGTACCTAAGGATGCTTGTGATTTGGCACCTTGTGATTCAATGTAGCAAGAAATACATCATCTTCCAGAGATGGCTACTTTGGACTAGTACTTGACCAACATTGCTAGTTTGTTTTGTGAGTTGCATTTCAAGTTTGGGAGACATCATTGACTACATATATCTTATTTTTTATGGAGATGATCCTTCTTCAATTATTGTGAGGGAACACTCTAACCCTCTTGTTTATTCTCTACATGATCATCCTTTGCAATTCAACATGAGTGTGGACTCTTTTGGACAATATTTGGAGGAGGCTTCTTTGTCTTTAGAGGAGATCTCTTTGTCTTTAGATTGTGTTTTACAACTGTTTCTAGGAGATTTTGGATTGTCTTCTATAGTGTGGCCTAGATCGCATGTTTGGAGTATGAAACCTTTCAAAATTAATATGGAGACACTTGAGAATTATTCTGAGACATCACACATCATCCTTCCTCCCACATCTTCCATTCAAGAATGGGAAGACATCCTACATACCATCTTGGTCTTATTTCTTTCTAAGGGGAGGAACGTTGTTCGACTATCTTGGATCATCTTTAGCATTCAATTTTGAGCATATACTATCATTACAAAAGACTCTACATTGAGGGGAGGTTGCATGGTCTCTTAACTGGTTTTTCTCCTTTTCTTCGTTTGTGGGAGATTGTATTTGCATTTGTACATGGTTACTTAACATGGCCTTGTGGGTGGGACCCATATTTGTATCTTTGCATAATAATCTACTCCCTAAGTTGTACTTAAGGTGGGGTGTTGGTGTAAATAGGTGTTTTACCTATATAGGTCCTATTTACATGTTAAGTCCACTTAGGTCCTAGGAAGGAATCTTTATAGATAGTGTTAGTTGTCACTAGATATCATCTTATCTTTTGGAATTCAATACTTGTGTTCTAAGTCATTTAATATTTTTTGAGGTACTTATCGCATTGTACAAGATTAAGACACATGTCATTATCTTGTCTAATCCTATCTCACAACTTTCCTTTATAAGCAAGGCAACATATGTACATCAGATATTCAATCTGGAAATCTTGCATGATCATAGCATGATATTTCTACCATTTCTCTCTTGTGGAAGATATTATTGTCTTGCAGGTGATTTGGGGTGTTGAGGATTTCACCATTAAATCCTAAATTGTCACTAAGGATATTGTGCCAAGTAAGTGATCTAGGCCTCAAAGGTTAAAAGAAAGATCATGGATCCAAATCCTAACATCTTGTGCATGAGCATGAAACCAAAAATGGTACAATAGGGTTTTAGTTGCCCACAAAATAGTCATCTTGGATTAGAAAGGCCAAGATGTATCAAATGGGTGCTACTAGGAAGGCCATATTGTAGCAGACACCAAGTAAAATGGGAAACTTTGGGCCCCATTGCCACTTTCCAAATTGTTTGAAAACGTAACTCAAATAAAATTGGACAACCAAAGAGACCACATGGTGTTTAAATTTTGCACCATGGGAGGATTTTTTCCACCTATATCTTTTCTTAGGAGTGTAATTGTAGAAAGGAGTATTAGCATACATTTTCCAATCCTTCCACCAATACTTAATGGAACATAAATATTTTGTGTGTGTGCTTAGAAGGCACGGTCTCAATTATTAATTAAAAGGCTTCATAGTCCACATGGATTCAAATAAATTATGCTTTGGCATGAGGCCAGGAAAAATAAGTTAAATTAGCCTTGAGTAGAGATCCTAGAGGTGCCTAATTCCCTTTTTAAAAATCTTAGGGGAGTGTATCCAAGGAGTAGCCATCAAAAAAAATTATAGAAACAAGGTGATGCGAGACCAAAATATAGATTTTTGTTGATGGATAATTTATTGCAATTCTATCCCCATTCTATGGTAGCCACGTCTTGATAGTTTTCCAAGCCTTCCAAATTATTTTTGCCAATAAGATGTCATTGATACTAATAGGTGTTAGGTTAGGGTCTCAACCTTGCTCCTAATGTTAGGAATATAAAAAATAAAATTTTCAAACAGGAAAAAAAAACTCAACACTGTTAGAATCCAAGATCACCTGCATGCAAATGGATACCTGTCACATGCAAAAGACATGCAAAACCAAGAAGATGTTCTGCAAACCTCAAAGTGTAAAAATGCATTATTAGAATCTCAGTTATTACAAAGAGATCAATCCTTATGAAGGAGATCAAGAAACCCTAAAAGGGAAACCCTAAATGAAACCCTAGTGTGCACACTTAATAATTAATAAATAATTATTAATGCGCCTAAGTTTAGCTTAAGCAACTAGAGGAATAAGTGACTTAATTAATTAACCAGTATGATGTAATTAATTAAGCGTAATAAATTATTACTCTAACACCCCCCCTTAAGATGAACTTAGGAAGAAGCTAAAACACTAGAATAAGATGCATGCAAGAAAAGATGGGTCCCGACAACTAGGCCTGATCAGGTACCCATTTACAAATGCAAGAAAGAGGTAGAGGAGGAAAACCCAGTGGGACAAAACCCCCCTACAATGATATGACATGCTGCAAAGAAGCACTGGAAGAACACTGTAGAGTAACACTGGAACCGCAATCTGGCAAGCAAGGAAAGATACTTCTGTCTACAAGAAACCATATCGGAATCATAATCATGCAACAGCAGACCCGATGCCACGGAACACTCGAAAAATCCAAACGGGAACAACTCTGGAATCTATGAAGCAGCAGTCGATTATTAAATGATGTATCACTGAAAATGAAGTGCAAAGATGCAAGAAGCACTCTCCCAACTGTCAAAATATCCAAGTAATCTCCAAAACACCCATCGGGCCAAATCTGGAATAATGAAAAACCTGGGACAGATACAGAAAAAAGTGCATGGACAGCAACATAGAGCTCCTCAATACCATTCCAACGCCGCAAAGATAGCGAAAATCGGAGATCGTGGCAAAAAGTTATGAGCTCGGAAGCATAAAAAGTACATCTGACTTCAACCAGCAATAAATGCAGTAAAACAGGAAAATACTGAAAAATAAACTGCACCAAATGAAAGTGCTCGGAACCAGCTTTCCGGCGATATCTCGTTTGCCCAATTTCGATACCGTATGCCCAAGTTATGCCAAAAACAAAAAAACTGCTCTTTTAGGGCAAACTAGGGTTAGGGGGACAAACTGCCGTACAGCCGATGACGTCATGCTGACGTCAGCACTTCACTGTCAAAAATTTGACGGCCATGTGGCCGTCGGAGCAAAAATTCGGCCCCCCTGCAAAAAAAATTTTGGCCCCTGGTCACCCATGTGACCGTGGGCGCAGAAATGGGGGCTGGGCGGAGCCCCTGGTTCTCCATGCGACCGGGCGCTGTGGATAGGGAGCCCTCAGGGGCTGAGCATGGTCGGCGGCCGGATGGGGGAGCCACCGGCGGCGGTGGCGGGCCGGTGGCCGCCGGTGGCGGGAGCGGTTTAAACTGGAGGCGCCGGCACAGAACCCGAGATCGGCGTTTTTTGATTTTTTTTTTCGATTTTCGTGCCTCGTGAAGCGTGCTGGGGAGGCCGTACGGCTTCCCTAGCAAAAAAATTTTGCCTCAGAAACCAACTGCTCGAAAATGGACGATTTGACAGGCGTTTCTAGGGTTTTGGGGCGCTGCGAACGCGATGGCGACGTCCGTTTGAGCCCATAGTGTCCCGAAAATTTGACTACCCCCAGATCTTGCAAAAAACGATGCCTGTGGAAACCCTTGCACTTGAAACTCACTGAGAAGCCATATCTTCAGATCACGAACAGGCAGCGGCAGGTCTGGAGCTCTGATACCATGTTAGAATCCAAGATCACCTGCATGCAAATGGATACCTGTCACATGCAAAAGACATGCAAAACCAAGAAGATGTTCTGCAAACCTCAAAGTGTAAAATGCATTATTAGAATCTCAGTTATTACAAAGAGATCAATCCTTATGAAGGAGATCAAGAAACCCTAAAAGGGAAACCCTAAATGAAACCCTAGTGTGCACACTTAATAATTAATAAATAATTATTAATGCACCTAAGTTTAGCTTAAGCAACTAGAGGAATAAGTGACTTAATTAATTAACCAATATGATGTAATTAATTAAGCGTAATAAATTATTACTCTAACAAACACTATCACATAGTGTCAACGAACACACATTGATGAAATATTAGTACAAGAGCGATGGGAGCAGTGAGCAAGAGTGAGAGTGCTAGGCAGGAAGTGGAATGGGAGAAATTATTGAAATCATTTGTTGGCAAAGGTGAGGAGGATTCAAACACTGATGGCGAAGTAGTTGGTTTGATTTTTACTTCTATGTATGTGCAACCTACAACCATGGAGAGGGCATGTGAAGCAAGCAGGAAAGGGAGTGGAGAGGTTTTGAAATCTGGTGAGGAGGTCGACAATGAAGAGGTGAACTTGGAAGATAGGGATGTGGCATTTCTCAAGGTTGGATCTATCCCTTATTTTTTGCTATCAAATAGCTTTTGTTTTTTCTTCTATGGCTCTGTGACATTTCGCTAATATTGGAGATGTTTTGTGTTTATGGGAGGTCAATTTGGGGATGTTTCCTTTGTTAGCAATGGATTTGTGGTTGTAGTCCTGGCTGGTGTTGGGGTTATCTACTTTCTATTGCCTTTGTTCTTTGTTGGATGACCTCGAGGCTTTGTGACATGCATGGTTTATGTGGTTTATGGAGGATCTACCTTGGGAGAGGCCCTTTACTATTCTATATTTGGCTTGAAGGTGTCTTGTTTTCATAGGAAGGTATGTTTTAGTTTATTCAACTTTTTGCAAACATCGATGTTGGTATGTTCCTCGCTCATTTTTTTTGTTGGTACCTAGTTTTGGAGGTGTGAGGAGTGTTGTTCATTTGAGGATTTCTTCCAGGGTTTGTGTTGTAAACTTTTGTGTTCTTCTCTTAGTTTATTCTTTGACTAACCCTATTCTTGAAGGGGTGGATGGGTTTTTCTATCCTCTATTTTTTATTCTCTTCTATATGAGGTTTTTTGAGGTTTACCCTTACGAAAGTGCTCTCGGCTCTTAATTCTTGAGGGTTTTAAGGTTAAACCTCCTCAAGGGAGTGTATGTTGCCCTTCTTTTTGGTTTGGTGTTGTTGGTTGGGTTGTGCTCAACGTTTTTAATAAAGACCCAAATGTTCTCATTGTTAAAGGGAGCTTTTGTTGTCTTTTTTGTTGGCTTGTTTACCCTCTTCCTAGTTCCATAGTTTGGTTCTCCTACCGAGGTGTAGTTCTCTCATATTGAGTTGGAGATTGTACCTATGTGTGCGGTTGTGGGTTTAATTATGCTCCAGTTGCATCTCTCTTGCGACTCCTATTAAGGTGGATTTTTATCCTATTGAGGTGGATAATGGTATTGTTGGAGAGGTTTGGCCAAGTTGTAAGGGGACTTTAATTTCCATTTTTTCCCTCTTACTCTCCTATTGAGATGGAGAGTTAAGATGGGTGATGCAATTTATTTTTGATATCTTTAAGAAGCATGGGTAAGGTTTGTTCGTTACTTTTGGCTATGTGCTTGTTGTATTTCTAGGCTCAGGAGATGTCTTCTTGAGTAACTTTTTTATTGTGGCTTCACTGTTGGTTGTCTCCGATTGTAACATGTCAACCCTTCACTAAAGTAAAATTACCTAAGTTTTCACTATGCGATTAAATAAACTAAGTAACAAGCCATTGCAATACAAAAATTCTTTACTTTATTGAGAATATACAAACAAAGATACCATAAAAATATACAATAAGGAATCCATTTCATTACAATAATTTCACAAGTTATAATAATATAAGAATGCATACAATTACATACATATCTCAAGTGTGCTTTAGAACAAATAGCTTATAGATGGTCCAAGATCCTTCCTTTCTAATGTTGGTCTTTTTTCATCTGCTATGGAGGAGAAGCATCACTCAAGGACTTTTTCACCAACCACAGACTCATATGTGGTCCCCCGCGCATCTATCATTCGGTATATGGCCCTTCCATTCAATGAAGAGATTGGTAGAGTAACCAAATAACGACAACCAACTGAGAATAGTGTTGTGTCCTACGTAACTAGAACTTGTAAACCCACAATCTAGGACTAGCATGTAATACTGGATCATGATGAACTGATAGTGGATCCATGGGCAGTCACACTACTTTGGCCAAAGTTTTCTCATTCAATGCTTCGAATGAAGGTCATTCTATCACATACACTACTCAGGGGCCATTTTGACTTAAGGCCGTCATAAACTATGCATAGGTATTTCCTTCAATGGATAATATATCGCCCTAGAGATAACCTATCACCATTTCTACAAACTTGGATTAAATATACTAAACAAATTAAATGCACAAGCTCCCTCCCATAATGGATAAACAATCCTAGGAGTAAACACTAGTTATCCTAGTTAAATCAATAACCTAGCTAAGAGTAACACTTATGCCACTCATGTTTAATCATATCTAGTATGTAATACTTATGATAAACACAAACCTCCTATTATGGATTACATACAAGCACATCATAAGACAATAATAGAAGCTTCCAATTCATTTGCAAGAAATACTACTTTCCCTAAATGCAAGTTCTCATAATAGACAATTCAAAGAAACCATGGAGAACAATCTTTCAAAACTAAAACAATAAAGAAGAAATATCCTTATGCCTATTTTTGCTTATCCAATCAATTGACTGCAAATCAGTTTTCCCACAACAATAACTAGCTCAAACTTGATTCCTTTAGCTATGCCACAATAACTCCCTTCTCTTAGTTGATGATGTACTTCACTCAATATACTAATGACCTCACAAATACTCTTAGCTCTCTCTCAAATAAAATAGAATATCGTAGCTATGAATTACAAAGCAAAATGTATTAAATAATGTATATAAAGCATATGGGATTTGTCCCAAACAAGTAAGTTTTCTCTACTATTGTTACAACATAAAAGACATTCTCCATCCTACAGAATAGGCATGTGTTGATAGCAATCACCATGCAAAACAACTCACTCCATACAACTAAAAGGTGGCGCACAAAGAACATACTCAACCAAACAATACTACAGATTGACCTCCTTTGGTGATAGCAGTGAAAGACTATTTCAAAACAACACATGATGATAAAGTGTAATTTGAATTGCCCACACAATGAACATCTATAGTGAATAGGATTCATAAGGTGGCGCCAAGATAAATAGCTCTTTTAAATAGTTGGCAGGGTTAACTATATATTTGAATTAGTCAATATCAAATATGAAACACATAGATCAAATCAACTTAGTCTCATATGAGTCGAATCTCTTCATTTATCAGATTGACCAAGTCAACGACTTGTTGTTCATGCTCATAATTTGATGTTGATAATTACAAAATGACAAGGCATTTAAAGAGTTTACTAAGTCAAAGTTATTCCCAAATAAGGCGTCGACTAAGTCTCCTCCACATATCGACTTAATGTTGCGAGTTACTTTGTGATATACTTGTTCCTTTATGTGTGGCAGCATGAGTAATAATCAACCTCTTAAAGCACAATTATAAGTAACATATAGTCGACCTTTAATTAAGTTAAATAATTGGTCTCTATCATTGTTAATGATAGTCAATTCCAAGCAAGTGATAATATATTAAATATATATTAATGTATATATATATATAATCACATATACATATATATAAATATCAATGTATATCTATATATATGTACATGTATATATATGTTAACATATATTTATATATATATCATATGCCAACTATGTATGTATACATTCGATATACAAATAAGTATAATCAAGATAGTATTCACATAGTATTATCAATATATATTGATTGTATACATATATATATGTATATAAGTATATGCCTCTATCTACATGTATACATATATTGATACATTTGTATGGGCATGTCCATTTTCCATCATGCATGTGTATCAATACATATATACATATGGATATATGTATATACTATACATATATATATACACATTTGATTCACATAATAGCCATACACAATTACTATTGCATTGATAAGCACCTATGTGTCGTATATCTATACATATACATGTTGTTAGATCCAATTGACATGCATGTGTATATATATACACATTCCCCACATACGTCCTACTCATCAATACAAACATAGTAATACAAGAAAGAACTCATAGCCCAAACATATAAACATCACCCAATAATGCATTTCAATAGTAAACAAGACTCTTAATAATGTAGACACATCAACTAAGGATGACTTACCAACTTCCCATATAATGACTCAACTCAATTATTCTACTATGGTGTGTGTAAGCTCAGATTGTTTATGTTACTGGTTACCCAACCAAGATCTTCTCCTAAGTGATACTTCCCCTCTGCCTAGAGGAAATGAACATATACCTGCAACCACTAACACATGCATACGATAGGTAGTTGTTCACAAAATATGCAGTATATGTAATACATCTCCAAAGTTAGAATATCAATTCAATAACCATCCACTTCACATATATGCAATACTTTTCACACAAAATTAAAAGAGATAACATTCACATATAACACATTAATAAAAAAGTGCGAGTACAATTTATTCATCTCCAAAATTCACATTACATTCATATTTACCCTACATAGTAATAGTAAATAGTAATTACACAATTGGCGTGTAACATACTCCCCCCTTGTGAATCATCATCCCTGATAATTTTATGTAGCAACATAAAACACAAAGCAACCTAACAACATATTATTTTTCAAACATTCTCAAAAGCATCTAAAATGTGAGGAAATATTTGTTGAATCTCAACATAGTCCTCCCAAGTGGTTGAGTCTTCTGCATACTGGTCCCACTGGAATTTACAATACAAGACTTCCCTATTACGCAAGCGAAGCTTACATGTTCTGAGCACCTTGACGGGCTTGAGAGTTACCACTCTAGGGTCTTGTACCTGTAAAGCAGTCCAATCAATCACATGATTATCACCTGGTATATACTTTTTGAGGTAGGACACATGGAAGACGTTATGGATTTTGGCAAGAGTTGGTGGCAACGCTATTCGATAAGATATTGGATTTGCCTCCTCTAGAATCTCAAAAGGTCCTAAATAATGCAGGGCTAACTTAGAAGACTTTCCAAATTTAATGGAGCTCTTGTGAGGTTTCACTCTCAACAACACTTTGTCACCTACGACAAAATTTTGATGCACTCTATTGGCATTAGCATAGCTTTTATGTCGATCATTAGCTTCAACCAACCTTTGCTTAACAATCTTAACTTGCTCCTCCATTTCTGCCAATATTTTTGGCCCAAGACTCACTCTGTCCTCAAGCCTATCCCAACTTATAGGAGTTTGACACTTTCATCCATATAATGTTTTGAAAGGAGCCATCTTTATCATAGAATGGTAAGAATTGTTATAGGAAAATTCTACTAAGGGTAAGTAATCTTCCCACTTGTACTGTCGATCCATGCAATACATTCTAAGTAGGTCTTCCAATACTTGATTCACCCTTTCAATTTTCCCATTCGTTTCTGGATGATATGCTGAGCTAATATTCAGTTGAGTCCCTAGTGAAAAAAACAAGGTTTGCCAAAACCTAGAAGTGACTCGTGCATCCCTATCTGAGATTATCTTCTCAAGAATCCCATGTAACCTAAAAAATTCTTGCACAAATTTCCTTGCTATGACAGGTACTCCATCAGTTAGATTCTCATGTACAAAATGTCCTACTTTGGTAAGCTTATCTACAACCACAAGAATGGATTTTTTTCTTATTTCTTGACATAGGCAATCCTTGCACAAAGACCATACTTATGACTTGACACTTCCTCTCTGATATATCATGGGGGTATAACAAGCCTACAGGATGATGATGCTCTTCATTCACCCTTTGACACTCAAAACACCTAGCCACAAATCTAGTAGCATCTCCTTTCATCCCTTTCCAAAAGTGTAATGGCTTCACATCTGCCATCATTTTCATCACTCCAAGGTGTCCAGAGTACAGTGCTTCTAGTACTTCCTTCCATACCAGATTTATTAACTCTTCTATGTCGGGTACATACATTCTACCCTTATATCTAAGTAATCCATTAGGTTCAAAATGAAAACCTTCATACCTAGAATATTGCAGATTACTAGTGAGTGCTTGCTTAACTTGCAAGTAGTACTCATCCTCTTTGCACTTTTGCAATACTTGCCCTTTAAAATCGGTTTGAATCGTTACTATTGAAGCAATATGTCATCTTCGAGTCAAGGCATCGGTAACCCGATTTTCCTTCCTTTTTATATAACTGATATTAAAATCATAATCATCTATTAACTCCAACCATCTTCTCTATCTAGCATTTAGATTAGGTTGAGTGAAAAGATACTTTAACCCATTATGATTAGTTTTCATCTCAAAGGGTTTCCCTAACAAGTAATGCCTCAACATTTGTAATGCATGAACCACAAGTGTTAATTCCAAATCATGTAATGCATAATTCAACTCATAAGGGTTCAACTCCCTATATTCATAAGCAATTAATTTCACATCTTGCATTAACACACCTCCTAAACCCTCTCTGGATGCATCTATGATAACAGTAAAGTTACCCTCAAGATTTGGTACTTTCAAGATCGATGTGGTGGTTAACTTCTCTTTGAGTAGGTCAAAAGCTTCTTGGCACTTCTTAGTCCACTCAAATTTCTTCCCTCTCTTTTGTAAAGAAGTAATTGGAAAAGTGATTTTTGAGAAGTTTGCAACAAACTTTCTATAATACCCTCCTAGACCCTTGAAACTTATTACCTCCAACACATTCTTGGGTACTGGTCATTCAAGTACCGCCTTGATCTTAGCTAGATCTACTGAAATTCCATTCACCAAGATTACATGCCCAAGATAATGTACTCTCTTTCAAAATAATGTGCACTTACAGAGTTTACCATACAACTTATGTTCTCTTAAACATTCTAGGACCATCTCTAAATGCCTTCAATGTTCCCCCTCATTCCTATAATAAATCATGATGTCATCTAGAAAAACTAATACAAACTTATCTAAGCAGTCCCTAAATACACTATTCATCAGGTTCATAAATGTTGTAGGTGCATTCGTTAAACCAAAGGGTAAAACTATGAACTCGTAAGTTCCATATTGGTTTTGAATGCAGTTTTAAAGATTTCTTCATCCCTAATCCTCAATTGGTTATATCAATATCTTAGATCTATTTTAGAGAATACAACGACTCCCCTCATTTGATCAAAAAGATTGTCTATGCATGGAAAAGGATACTTGTTCTTTATCGTAGTTTTGTTAAGCATACGATAGTCAATACACAAATGCAAAGTACTATCCTTCTTTTAAACAAAGATGATTGATGCTCCCCAAGGTGAAACACATGGTCTTATCAACCCTTTAGACAATAGTTCATCCAATGGTGCCTTAAGCTCCATCAACTCAGTGGTTGTCATCCTATAGGGCACCTTGGAAATAGGTTCAAACCCTAGAACTATATCTATAAAGAAGTAAAATATTCTCTTTAATGGCAACCCTGGTAACTTATCTAGAAACACATCCAAAAAAATTCTCTATATTGGATACTTCTCCATATCTAACTTTCCAGTTTCATACATTTCACCATCTTCTAACTTTTGAAAGCTCTGAGATTCTAAGTTCTCAAGATACTTTTCAAGTTCTTCTATCTTGAAGGCAAAGAGTTTGTACCCTTTCTTCTTAGCTCTTAATAGTTGCATTGTTGTGATTTGATGAATCTTGACCTCTCTAGGTATCCCTTGAAATTTCACTTGATTACCAAAATCTTTTAGGCATTCTACATTTTTAGCATGGAAATCTACCTTAGCCCTATGTCTCCACAACCAATTCATACCTAGGATAACGTCATATGATCCTAGAGGCATGACATATAGGTTCACTTTCGTGGAAAAAGTAGGTAGCTATATCCTAGCCTCGAATAGATATTTTTCCACCTTTTCTCTTGTCTGGTTTACATACTCTACATCCCAAGACATTTCCATGTATCTAGCCTTCCTAGATAAATGATTAGCTACTCTAGGTGAAATGAAATTCTTAGTTGCACCAGTATCAATAAGAACATAAATGGGTAAGACAAACAAAATACCCGATATTTCAACTAGAGTTACTTGATACTCCACCTGGCGATCATCCACAACTGCATGTATCTTTTGTTGAAACATTGCTTGTTGGGTGAGTAATGGATTACCATATGGTCATGATCTAGAAGCTTTATTAAGACATTGGTTAGTATACTAGTCCCCTCCACATGTATAACATCTTGTAGTCGGTCCTCTTTTCCTTGTGGGTTCTCCAGACTTGTTGGCATTTTCATCAACTTTGTTAGTATTACCATTTTTGGGACCATTCCTCTTACGCTCTCTTCTAGACTCTTTTCCACCATTGCGAGATTCTTTTTCCCTTTGCCTTGGTATATTCTACACAACTTCCATCTTCTTTAGAGCTAGCCTATCAAGAACTTTCACAACCTTCTTTTCGTCTCTACTTTCTTGACAGGTGGAGATAGCCTTGAGATTTTTCTCCTATTTAATTGCTTTCTCATATACAAGATCCATTATTGTTGTACCGTGCATATCCACCTCTCCTCTGATCTGATTGTTAAGTCCCATGATAAAATTTCTTATGTTGAAGTGTTCATCTTTGTGATATATGGAAACATAGCGCAAAAGTCGGGTCAATTTCTCCCAATACTCATTGACCGTCATATTACCTTGTCTCAAACCCTAGAAATCCTTGAGTTTTTGGTCATAATAGAGTTGGGGAAACCATCTCTTACGGAAAATCTCAAAAAATTCTCCCCATGTCAGCTTCCAAGAATTAATATTGAGTTCCAACTTTTTGTTCATCCACTAGTTAGAGGCTTCTCCTACTAACTGGTATGCACCCCAAATGGTTTTAGTGGTCTCAATGTAATTTCAAATTTCAAAATACTTTTCCATTTGCACAATCCATTCTTCAACTTCATCTCTGCTAGTGCTTCCCTCAAACTTAGGTGGGGTAATCTTCTTCATATCTCTGGAAATTTTGGAAGCCATACGCTTTTTATTTCTTTCCTCGGATGGTGTAGGTGATTTTTCCCTCTCGTGATTATGAGTTTCACCATGGCCATGAGAAGATTTTTCTCCCTCATGCTCATTAATAGTAAATTCTTTATCTGATCTATTCTTAACTCTTTCTTACTCAAGGTGTTCCAACCTTGCTAAGATATGGTCAAGTCTAGCTTCAACTCCTATGATTCCTTGCCCAACTTTGTAGCTTTTGGCAGGATTGGTTCATGTCCTCAACATCTTCACACGTACATATTTTACCTGAATGTTTATCCATTTTAGATTTAATTATGGCACTCCATAAGATTAAGCATACAATGGAATACATTATGCTATTTGTTATCACCATCTTCACCATCTTCACATGTATAGATTTTACGAGAATGCACACATAGCTCAAACAAGCTTTATAACAAATAGCTTATAGACAGTATGTGATCCTTCCTTTCAAATCTTCACACAGACGGATTTGGTTCATGTCTATTTTTTAATTGGTTCATGTCCTCACCATCTTCACATGTATGTATTTTACAAGAATGCATACATAGCTCAAACAAGCTTTAGAACAAATAGCTTATAGATGGTACATGATCCTTCCTTTCAAATCTTGGTCTTTTGTCACCTACTATGGAGGAGAAGCATCACTCAAGCACTTTTCTACCAACCGCGAACTCATATGTGGTCCCTCTCACATCTATCATTTGAGAGATAGCCCTTCCCTTTGATGAAGAGATCGGTAGAGTAACTAGATAACAACAACCAACTGAGCATAGTGTTATGTACTACATAACTAGAACTTGTAAACCCACAATCTAGGACTAGCATGTAATACTGGATTACGGTGAATTGACAGTGGAGCAAGAGGCAGTCACACTACTTTGACCAAAGTTTTCTCATTCAGTAATTCAAATGAAGGTAATTCTATCACATACACTACTCAGGGACGATTTGACTTAAGGCCATCATAAACTATGCATAGGTATTTCCTTCAATGGATAATCTATTACCCTAGAGATAACATATCACCATTTCTACAAACTTGGATTAAATATACTAAACAAATTAAATGCACAAGCTCCCTCCCATAATGGATAAACAATTCTAGGAGTTTCAAACACTAGCTATCCTAGTCAAATCAATAACCTAACTAAGAGTAACACTTATGCCACTCATGTTTAATCGTATCTAGTATGTAATACTTATGATAAACACAAACCTCCTATTATGGAGTACATACAAGCACATCATAAAACAATAATAAAAGCTTCCAATTCCTTTACAAGCAATACTACTTTCCCTAAATGTAAGTTCTCATAATAGACAATTCAAAGCAACCATCGAGAACAATCTTTCAAAACTAAAACAATAAAGAAGAAATATCCTCATGCCTATTTTTTGCTCATCCAATCAATTGACTACAAATTGGTTTTTCCACAACAACAACTAGCTCAAACTTGATTCCTTCAACTATGCCACAATAACTCCCTTCTCTTAGTTGATGATGTACTTCACTCAATATACTAACACCAAGATAAATAGCTCTTTCAAACAATTGGCAGGATTAACTATATATTTGAATCAGTCAATATCAAATATGAAACACATAGACCAAATCAACTTAGTCTCATATGAGTTGACTCTCTTCATTTATCAGATTGACCAAGTCAACAACTTGCTATTCATGCTCATAATTTGTTGTTGATAATTACCAAATGAAAAGGCGTTTAAAGAGTTTACTAAGTCAAAGTTATTACTAAATAAGGTGTCGACTATGTCTCCTCCACATATTGACTTAATGATGTGAGTTACTTTGCAATACACTTGTTCCTTTATGCGTGGAAGGATGAGTAATACTCGGCCTCTTAAAGCACACTTATATGTAACATATAATTGACCTTTAATTAAGTTAAATAATCATCTTTTATCATTGCTAATGATAGTCGATTCCAAGCAAGTGATAATATATTAAATATATATTTATATATATATATATATATATAATCACATGTACATATATATAAATATCAATGTATATCTATATATATGTACATGTATATATATATATATATATATATGTTAATATGTATTTATATATATATATATATATATATATATATATATATATATATATATATATATATATATATATATCATATGCCAACTATGTATGTATACATTTGATATACAAATATAAGTATAAACAAGATAGTATTCACACAGTATTATCAATATATCGATTGTATACATATATATGTATATAAGTATATGCCTCTGTGTACATATATATGTATGTATACATATATCGATACATTTGTATGGGCATGTATTTTTTCCATCATACGCGTGTATCGACACATATATACATATAGATATATGTATATACTATACATATATATATACACATTTGATTCACATAATAGCCATACATAATTACTATTGCATTGATAAGAACCTACGTGTGGTATATCTATACATATACATGTCGTAAGATCCATTTGACATGTATGTGTATATATATACACGTTCCCCATGTGCGTCCTACTCATCAATACAAACGTAGTAATACAAGAAAGAACTCATAAGCCCAAATAGATAAACATCACCCAATAATGCATTTCAATAGTAAATAACTCTTACTAATGCAGACATATCAACTAAGGATGACTTACCAAATTCCCACATAACGACTCAACTCAATTATTCTATTGTGGTGTGTGTAAGCTCAGATAGTTTACATTATTGGTTATTTAACCGAGATCTTCTCTTGATTAATACTTCCCCTCTACCTGGAGGAATTGAACATATACCTGCAACCACTAACACATTCACATGACAGTCAGTTGTTCACAAAATATGCAGTATACATAATACATCTCCAAAGTTAGAATATCAATTCAATAACCATCCACTTCACACATATGCGGTAATTTTCACACAACATTAAATGAGATAACATTTGCAAGTACAATTTATTCATCTCCAGAATTCACATTACATTCATATTTACCCTACATAGTAATAGTAAATAGTAATTACACAATTGGGGTGTAACACTAATTTATCTTTGCCAATGTTCTTTGCTTAGACAAGGTTTCAGGTCCCTTCAAAACCTATTTTACCACTAATAAAAAATGAACAAAAACTCAATTTATGGGAAAATAGATTTTTTTTCAAAATAAATATTTTGGGTTGTTTGACATCACTTCTAGGGATTCCTAGTTCCTAGGCCTCTTTGACCTCTATGATTTTTAAAAAGGGGGCCCAACAACCTCCCAAATCAAATGTTATGACCTCTGAAATATGGTCCTCCCACGTTAAAAATTTAAAAGCATCTATGACACATAAAAGTGTTGTGATAAGATGTTACACTTGACCAACTTATAACACATGGTATGACATATCATAATGAATCTTTGAAAGGAGATAATGGAGCCAAAATAAAATTCTCATGTTGGTGAGTGGATTATGATGATCCTTTGGTAGGTTGAAGGAATGTGATATTTTTAGCTTATAGACTCATCTTGAAATTTGAGTGTTGGATTAATAACTAGGGATTCAGGTGCTACATTTTAGATGCTTTTAGCTCACATTTTTAATTATCATTTGGTAGTTTTGTGTATTCCTTCTCCTATATATTGGGTACTTGAGATGGAGGTATTGATAGTGATTTTTGTAGGTATTGTTATACTAGCAAAATTACTCCCAATTTCTAGTTAGCGATACTCGTATAAAGGTTTAGATTCTACAGGTTTATTGTAACCTCTGATTACTAAATAATACACTGAGTTTCTTTGGAGTGTGAGGTTCTCCTCTAGAAAGGATTTTCCTCGCGTAAGTCATTATGTTATGGTTATTTCTTTGGTATCTATTTCATTGTAACTGTGTGATTAGTTTAATTTTTTGCACTTATCTCCTATCATAGATTAGTGTAGGAATCTTATTATGTATCTCTAGTTCCTTTTAATAGGAACAAGATGAATTTCAAGGGAATGGAAACCAGGTTCATTCCACATTGGATGCCCATAAGGTGAACCAAAAGAAATATAATTTCACAACAAAAATTTATAGACTTCATTAACTGTTGGTAAAACAAGAGTAGACAACTGAGAGGGGGGTGAATCAGTTGTCACAGAATTTAACACTTATTTGTCTGTATTAACCTTTAATCTCATATCTGATAATTAGTAGTGAAATCATGAATCAACAACACATCAAAAACACATGAACACCAAGATTTTATACGTGGAAACCTTGTTAGGGGAAAAACCATGGTAGAGGTTAATCCACAAGATTATACCCTATTAGAATTATAATGAAAAATGAATGAGGAATGCACATACATTCAGGCACACTACTTAGAGCTCACTACTCAAATGGGAAGGCACACTGCCTTACATAAAACAATCAGATTAAATCCATCTGATGAGGTTGAACTGAGAAATTAGCTTCTACAAAACCCTGAGATAGTTCCGGTTAGGCACAAAAAAACTTCTTCACACTTCGCTCAATCTTCTTCACACTTTGCTCTAAAATTGAATGATCTAATCTTTATTCGCACATTTCACATTCACACTTCATGCTCGCATATTACAAATGAAGAAAACAATCTCTCTTATATATTTGCTTCATGGAATTACATTAACAACTCTGTCGGCCAAAAGATAAAAGAATAAATTACAAACTGTCGGCCCAATTCATGAACAAATATCAATGTGTACCAACCTAAGTCGATCACAACATAATGAAGACCTAAATCAACATCCTCAAATGCGCAAAACATTCAAAAATTAATCCACAAGGATTTGCAACACACTACAACTACCATGTTGGTCAAGAACATGAAAACTTGAACACACAAAGGAAAAATATTTGATCACGAGCACACCAATCAATGCGGATGTACATCAATGATAGAGTATGATATAGAAGCATCACTGAACATCATAGGAGCATAAGCAACAAATTAATTTACCAGAATTGCGTTCTCTTCTTCCAGAAACACCTACTACAGAAACAAAATAACTGTAGGAACTCAAAAACTCATAACTCACTCCAATCTTGATGCACACCTCTGAAACTTATGGAGAACATATTAGATAGGCTTAGAAACAAACCCTTTAATGCATGACTTTGGAATACCAACTTACAAAACTTTACACCACTCCGATCTTCACAGCTTCACAGACTGCCTGCAACATATTTGTTATAATTTTCTCAATATCCTCGATATATAGAGCCTTCAGAATCATCAATGCTAAAAGTGTTGACATCAATGACAATCACATATCAGAAAAACAACCACAACATCCAACAATCTCCCCCTTTAGAATTTATGGCAACACATGATGTGAAAAATACCATCAACACAACTAACTCTTTGCACACTATTCTTCTCCTCCTTACTTTAGACTCTTCCATCTTCTCCCTCTTAGTACTTATTGCTCTTCTCCCCCTTTTTTCTACAAAGGTTTTTTACATTACTCTTCTCCCCCTTTGACATCAATGACAAAGGTACACAAGCTCTGAACCACATATCTCAATCATCTAACTACTCCCCTTGAGTAGCAACCACCACAACATCAATCTGAAACAAGATATGACTATGAGTGCACGGATTGATGCAAAGATTTGCATCTTAATTCAAATTAGGAGGGGAAATCACCCATAACTTGCCTCTGAGATACTCAAAAGTATCTTTAGGCAATGGTTTAGTGAAGATATCTACAATTTGTTCCTTAGTGGGCTCATACTCCATTATGACTTCTTTATCACTCACTTTGTCTCTCAAAAATTGATACTCGATAGATATATGTTTTGTCTTTGAATGTAGCACCAGATTCTTAGAAATGTTTATGGCACTTGAGTTATCATAAAATATAGCAATAGGCTCATTATATTCAATTCTGATATCTCTCAGCATCTGTTTCATCCATATTATCTGAGTGCAATTGTTTGTAGTAGCAATATATTCTGCCTTAGCAGTAGATAAGGAAATAGAATTATGCTTTTTACTTAGCCAAGACACCAATTTCTTCCCCAAGAAGAATGCACCACCACTAGTAATTTTCCTATCATCCACATCTCTTGCCCAATCTGCATCTGTAAAGGCATTCAAAGTTAGATAATCATCCTTAGGATAGCATAGCTCAAAATCAATTATCCCTTTCAAGTATCTAGAAATTCTCTATATTGTAGTCACATGTGATTCCTTCAGATTAGCTTGATATCTAGCAACCATACATACACCATTCATAATGTCTGGTATGGTCTGAGTCAAATACAGTAATCAACCGATCATTGACCTGTACCTTGCTTGATTAGCCTTAGGAGAATCATCATTCTGTGTTAATTTTCATCTGGTTACCATGGGTGTACCTATAGGTTTTGAGTCTTCCATGCCAAACTTTTTTAGTAACTCTCTTACATATTTGGATTGAGATATAAAGATTTCATCATCTAACTGATTAATTTGCAATCCTAAAAATAATTTCAGCTCTCTAATCATTGACATCTCAAAATCAATTTTCATTTCATCGGGAAACTTCATGCATAAGTCATCATCACCTTCAAAAATAATGTCATCAACAAAGACTTCAATAATCAACTCTTTATCCTGATCCACCTTGAAATATAGATTGTTGTCAGTAGCAAGCTACAACAAGTATTTATCCAGTCTAGCATACCAGGCTCTAGGGGCTTGCTTGAGTCCATATAGTGCTTTCTTCAATTGGAAAACCATATCTTCTTTATCAGTCAATTGAAATCCATCTGGTTGATCAACATAAACTTCTTTTAATTCACTATTCAGAAATGATAGCTTCACATCCATTTGATAAAATTCGTAATTTTTGAAATTAACATAAGCAAAAAACAACCTTACAGTTTCAATTCTAGCAACAGGGGCAAAGGTTTCTTCAAAATCAATACCTTCAATCTGTGAGTACCCTTTACATACCAGTCTTGCTTTATTTCTAACCACTTCACCTTGTTCATTCAACTTATTCTGAAAGACCCATTTGGTTCATGTGATCCTAATAAAATGTTGCTTCCTAAATTTGAGAGATGTTAGATAAAATTAATAGTGCAATAAAGAGAAACAACAAGATAATAGGGCACTTCAATGATTAACCTAAGAAAATGAACAATATGAAAGCAAGATAAACAAATAAATTGTTGTTATACCTTCATGTTGTTGCTTCCTTGGTTGGCCCTTGATGTTGAAGTCTTGTGTGCTCCTTGGATGGCATTGAAAATGATGTGGATACAAGATGAATTGATGCAATATGGATGCTAAAATGGATGAGAGCTTGAATGACAATTTTGCAAGAGTTTATTTGCAAAAGACTTGATCTTTTTTAAAATGAGGGAATTGAAGGGGTATTTATAGGCTAAATTGAATTCTCTAGAGAATTCAACAATCGAGATTGATCCAATAAATATCAAGATGAAGGGCTATGGTGAGTTGAGGACTCACAAGCCCTCACATCTTGACATGTGGAGGGTGAGATGTCCTAAGGTGGAGTGATATGGAAATGAGGTGGAAGAGAAGGACAAGAGGTGGAAGGGAAGTACATGAGGTGGATGAAGGACAAGTACCTTTGAGGTACCTAGGGGAATGAGAAGATTTCCTCAAAAAATAATTTCTTGTCCCCAAATGAGGATGAAAGAGACTTTTGAGGAATTTTAGAATTCCTCAAAAATCTTCATGGGAAAAGGGGAAATGTGTGGGAAGAATAAATGTAAATTAAAAATTTACATTTAATGAAGGATTCATTGGATAAAAGGAGGTCTCCAAAAAGCTGAAGATTTGTCACATGTGGAAGATGTGACAAGTCCAAGGTTCTAGAAGCCCTTGGCACATGTGAAGTGACAAGGCAAGGCTTCTAGAATCTTGCATGGGGATGGGAAAGACTTTGGAAAGATAAAAGTGAATTAAACATTCACATGGGGAAGAGAGGAACCTTGGTTGAATAAATGTGAATTAAAAATTCACATGGGGAGGGGAATCAATATCAAAAATGGTAAGTGGAAAGGTTGACTAGAAAAAGTAAGCCAAATGTGGCTAATAATTCTGATTAAGGTTGTGCAAACACAGGATTAAGGTAATTAATGAGAGATTAGAGGCGAGTGGGAGATTATGGAGGATGTGACACTTTAATCTTGATTAAGTGGTGCACATCCTAATCATAGATTAATTAATTTAATCTGGATTAAAAGAGGGTTATGGAGAATGTGACAAGGAGAGAGAAAAAGGGGAATTAAAAATTGGTTTTAATTCAAATGGGTTAAAAGACTAAATTAAATAATTTGTCATATTTATTTAATTTAGAGAAGAAAAGGGGTAACGTAAAGTATTTAATTTATTTAATTACATACTTTAGGAACCTTAGACAGAAAATGAAATAATGATTAAATAAATTATTTAATCACTATTAATGAAATAGATGAATAAAGTAGACGATTTTGATCATATGGAAGTGATCAAATTTGGATGTCTACATTTTGCCCCTCTTTGAAGTATCATTAGAATAACAATACTTTGAAGAAAAGAAAGTGCAGATAACTAGAAGAAGTGACCGAAAGGAGATGCCCCAGCATGGGAAAGAGGATCTGAATCGTTTAATTAATGAGGAATGGATGAAGATGCCCCAATCATGGAAGGTGTTGATTATGGTCAGAAAAATTGGTAAATGCGAAGGGTATGCCCCCTTGAGAGGGTGACGAAGGAAAAAAGAAGGGTCCCGGGCACTATCTCGATAGGAAGAAATGGATGATATGGTTGGAAAGAGGGCAAAAAATTAGGCAAGTTTGCCTTTTGAACGAAGTCAATCGGACAAACGTAGTGCAAATGGCAGCATCGAGAAGAAAAGAGATTAATCAGAGGAATAAAAGGCTAAATAAAAAGTAAAAAATAACTTTTAAACGTTAATATAAGGTAATTTTGAAAATTACCTCACCTCATTTGCACTGTAGTAGTTGAGAGAAGAAGAGAAAGAGCGAGCAGAAAGAAGTGAAGATGCCAGGAGATAATGACACCGAGATCGTCCATCGGATAGATGAGGTTCGACGGGCGTACCGACAGTAGGATGGGCCCCGCCAGGTAAGCGACAAAACCACCCATGCATTAAATTGAAATTTTAACACATTTTCCAATAAGTTACTAAAAAAAATAAAATATGGGTTTTGTGGGCAGGAAAAAATGGGAAAATGGGTAGAAGACGGAATTAAAAAAAATAATTGATTTTAAAAATTACGCCATTTTTTAGAAAACGGCCGCTGAGGGCGAATACCTCCGACGCAAATCCACCGGCCAAAAAGGCGTCATCGACGGGCGGAGCCTGGCTGGGCGAAGTCGCCCCATCAGCGATGTGGTTAGCGGTCGACAGCACCGCCCGGCGCATTCAAGAAGGAAGTGGCCTCCCGACGGCCTTATCAATGGAAGCCGCCTGGCCGCAATGGGTGGGTCAGCCGCCGCGAAGGGTAGGCCGCCCGGACGCCCGAGTATGACGCTTCGTCAGCGGCTGGATGGCTAATTGGTATTCATGGTCATTTATCAGTAGGGCGGATCCACCCCAATGGGCCATGGGTGGGGTTGCCCCACTGCAGGGGCGGGTTCGCCCCGATAGGCCGCAGGCAGGTTCGCCTCGTCGCAAGGGGAGGGGGAAGAGAAGACAATAAAAAAGAGGGAGAGAAAAGAAAAGAAAGAGAGGGGAGATGAGATTTGGAGACCCAAAAAAAGTTTCTGATAGAGGGATGAAATTTTTGCAGGATTTTGGCAAAGTGCGGACTCATGAGCGGAGGCCAAAGGCATTGGCATCATCGATTGAGGTGATGAACGGAGCAGACCATGCAGCTCTGGAGCGGGCGGGGTTATTGCACTTGGTGCAGTTTTCGGAGATGGGGGCTCATCGAGCGATGCTGACCGCCCTGATAGAGAGGTGGAGCTTGGCTACATCGTCATTCCACTTGCCGACTAGAGAGATGATGGTTACACTGGAAGATGTGTGGCGTATCCTGAGGCTACCGATAGTAGGACGGTTGGTGTGCGAGGGGGAGTTGAGAGGAGAGCAGTTGGATGAGACCGTTCTGATGTTGTTTGGGCGTGATGACCTGCCGATACAGAGGGGGGGTTGGATGTGGACAGATGTCTGGATCTGGGAGTGCCGGCATTACCACTGTTTCTATGTTGTTTGATCAGCGGGATTCTGTTGCCAGACCGGAGTAGGCGTTTCTACAGCTTACATATATGGGGGTGATTCAACATATTGTCGAGTGGGGGGATGGGCAATTCTCTTGGGGGTCATGCGTACTGGCTCAGTTATATCAGGATATGCACGTGATCTACTATCGGGGAGGGCAGAGCTTGACGCACCGAACACTACTGCAGGTATGGGGATGGACACACATCACGGTGATGAGGCCCTTAGTGATCAGGGGAGGGGATTTGGATGAAAGAGAGTCAGTGGCGTGGCAGTTCGGGGCAGCCAGGGGTTGTATCCTTCTGTATGAGACACAGGGAGAGGTGGAGCGGTGGAGGAGGGCATTTGATGATTTACGGAGAGAGGATATTATATTGCAGCCATATATGTTTCGGTAGTTTAGAGGATGGAGGACTGAGGAGGAGAGACAGCGAGGGTTCTTCTTGTGTAGATGTTACCTGATTGGGAGCCCGAGGTACATAGTGGAGCTACATCGTCCCGACCGAGTGGGACGACAGTTTGGACTTGTGCAGGACATTCTAGGAGCGCCGGTGATGTTTCGTCAGCTTACCAAGGAGGTACCTTGGGGGGCAGTGTTGGTAGCGAGAGACGTGAGGGTGTCATGGGTGATGGCAGGTGGGGTGCCCTATCCAGGGAGGTGGCAGGGTCCAGAGGATGCTGGAGTGACAGATCAGTATGGTCGATGGTTTCACAACCATCGATGGAGTAGGGTTACACCAAAGATGCTGGTTGTTGGGGCCCTGGAGGGGAGGCCAGGGGATGAGCAGGAGGAAGAGGCGGAGCAGGGTGGACAGGAGGATGAGGGACAGGAGGATGAGAGATAGGATGATGAGGGACCTGAGAGTGGTGGTGCGGAGGGGGTGTTGCTGGAGATCAGTCGGTGAGGAGGGGTAGAGTCAGGAGGAGGCTGAGGGGGCCGAGAAGGCCGAGGGGAGCTATGGTAGAGGAGATGGAGGCAGGAGGAGCTGATGGGGGGGAGGAGATAGAGATGGGAGGAGCGGATGGGGGGGAGGAGATAGAGGTGGTGAGATTGGAGAGTGAGCCAGAGGTGGAGATGCTTCGGGTAGTGGAGGGGAGAGCTACTCAGCGAGGGATTGGCATTAGAGTACGACGGAGGTGGGTGCAGGTGAGGGTTGAGCAGGAGGAGGGGAGAGTCTCAGAGTTGCCGGTGGAGGGGAGAGCTAGAGATCCGTAGGATGAGGCAGAGAGGGTGGTGGATGGTAGAGGATAGCCCAGGGAGAGGCCTGAGAGCAGTCGTCAGGGGAGAGTCCAGCCAGTTGAGCAGGAGGGTAGGAGACTGATGAGGGTGGGGAGGAATGGACAGACGCGGAGGATTCGATTGACGCGCCAGATAGAGCCGGTGCCGGAGGAGAGAGAGGGAGAGGTGATGGACCCAGGTGTACTAGTGATGGAGCCGTTAGCCATAGTACCAACAACCACAGTTGATGATCTAGTGGTTTTACTGAGAGGGGCCCAAGCGAGGATATGGGTGCTAGAGGAGGAGGTGAGGAGGGCGGAGACAGAGATACAGAGGATACAGGATAGAGAGGGTATAGTGTTTGATCGTGTGGTAAGCCGGCTCACGACAGATGTATTGGTTGCAGAGAGAAAGAGAGGTGAGATGCGAGCAGAGAGGGAGAGAGCATAGGGGGAGCTGGCTTGGGTGACATGGGACCGAGACAGGCTAGAGGCAGCGATGACAATTGCGCAGATGCGGGGGCAGCCGGAGTCAGCAGGAGGGGGGAGATGGAGACATTGAGACTGCAAGTGGTAGGATTTCAGGATGAGAGGATGACACTGCAGGAGAGGGCATACATGGTAGAGGCATCTGTAGAGGAGATGAGGGTGAGGGCCAAGGCCTCAGAGGTTAGACTGGAGACGGTGCAGCGGGAGACAGAGAGTGCACAGGGACAGGTGCAAGCTCTACAAGGAGAGAGAGAGAGTTTACAGAGACAAATGCAGGCACTCTAGGGAGACAGGGATAGTTTACGGAGATAGGTCCAGATTCTGCAGTTCCAGAGAGACGCAGCAGTGGGTCAGGCAGAGAATGCGGAGGGGGATATAGCACAAATGTGGGCATGTCGCGGGCCGAGTGATGAGACTGTGCTAGAGACGATGCGTGCAGAGAGGGACAGATCTGTAGAGCAGATACATTTATTCACAGCAGCATAGGAGGCATGGGAGCAGGAGCGACGGACCATGAGTAGAGAGAGGGATAGGTACAGGCATGAGCGGAATGTCGCTCGGTACCAGGCTGGGCAGAGAGATGATTATATGCAGGAGGCAGCGTATTGGAGGTGTGTGTATGAGTAGGCAGTGCCAGATCTGGCGCAATGTACAGCGCGGTATGTTAGGCAGACACCTCAGATGCCGGCACCATCACAGTCGTTAGGTACATGAACCAGAGGGTACAATGATTTCTAGCCGGCTCCTTCTCGGTTTGGGACTCCAGGGCATAAGTCCCAGGGGACTCCGACACACAAGGGGCCAGTACCTGAGTCTCTGCAGAGGTCAGATGTGGGCAGCTCAGGACATGCAGAGGATAGATGACAGGATGCAGGTGTTTTTGACAGATACCAGATGGTAGTGGAGTGCATATCTTTAAATGCACCTTATTTTGAGCATGATATGGAGGTGTTTATGTGATGACCATATTTTGGATATGGACAGTGTATTATTATGATGATGATATGTGATGGTCCCATTGATAGTATGTCACACCTTTTGGCGATGGATGGTATGCATATGGTATTTTATGTGATGTTCCTATGATAGTATGTATGTTATGCATATGTATATGATGTTTTATGTGATGTTGATGTTTTACTTATGCATGTGTGATTGTGTTAAATGATTTATGAATGGTAATGCAATTGTGTTAACGAGGTGAGTAATGAATTGATGTGAATGCAAATGGATAAATGAATGGATGTATGAATGTTAATGAACTTAATGCAAATGGATAAATGAATGGATGTATGGATGTTAATGAACTTAATGAATTTAATGCAAATGGATAGATGAATGGATGTATGGATGTTAATGAACTTAATGAATTTAATGCAAATGGATAGATGAATGGATGTTTAATGTAAATGGATAAATGGACCTAATGATTGATGTGAATGCAAATGAATAAATGAATGGATGTATGGATGTTAATGAACTTAATGAATTTAATGCAAATGGATAAATGAGTAGATGTAAATGGATAAATGGACCTAATGATTGATGTGAATGCAAATGAATGAATGAATGGATGTATGGATGTTAATAAACTTAATGAATTGATGTGAATGCAAATGAACGAATGTTTAATGTAAATGGATAAATGGACCTAATGATTGTAGACATAAGTATCAATGGGTAGATGATAGGTGTAGAGTGTGGGGGTTGCAGTACCTGTCAAAGACCGTAAGGATCCCGAGAGGAAAAGTTAGTAAGAGTGAATGAGAGTTTGTACAACCAAAACCACAAGTCATAGACGTAGGGGCAAGATAGGATGAACAGGGAACATGCAAAATGAGATGAAATGTAATGAGATGAAATGTAATTTGCCATCCTTTAGAGCATTGATTTTTGCTATACCATAAGACATCGGATGTCAGGGTATGCAAACCAAGACGAATTAAAGTCAAATGTAGAAAACAAACACGAAAAACAAGAAGGATATTCCAATACCCCAAAGTCGCGATGACGTTGGTCGGGCCAGGTATTGGAATAACCACAAGAACAAAGAGATGCCCCCACATAACACGGGGTCTGAAAAGAATCCTGGTGGGTACCATGTGGGGCATCCCAGCAGACAAAAACAAAAGTCAAGAGATGTCCCTATGGTAACTAGGCAAAACACACCACAATATGAAGGATCATGGCGATCTTGACTAGTGATTATAGGGAGATCAAATGATAAACAATAATCCAAAAGTACCAAAAGATAGTAATCAATTACAAGCGTCCTTTGCCATAAGATCTCAGGGATGGATGGGGTTGATGTGGTCTGTTAGGAAGGATTCATCCTGTTAAGACCGATGATGGATACTAAGCTAAAGTGACCTAGATGACGTAGGATAATTGCCATTGGATATATTTCTTGATACGAGGAGACCTTGTTTGTGAAGAATCAGTGATGATAGGGACATACCTGACAACAAGAGGATGAGACACAACCTAAAAACCTAGGGGCTCGAGGGTTGATCAGAGATCAACCTTGCCTACGTGAAAGCGTAGAGCCCTCGTAGTTCATGATAAAAGAGTGGAAAGGGGACCGATGGAAGACCAAGACAGACACAAGCCCCAGGGGCAGATCAAAAGATCAACCTTGCCTACGTGCAAGCGCAGGGGCAACGTAGTTTGGATATGATAAAATATTGAAGATGGATACGATCGGAAAGCGGACCATGAGGACAGGTGATGAAGGACAAAATGCCTCAAGGGCTGATCCAAAGATTAGCCTTGCCTACGTGCAAGTGCAGAGGTGTCGTAGTTCAAGAGGGGATGATGAGAAAAGCTGAAAGAGGGTGATGATGACAAAAGATGGGGGATGAAGATGCAGAGAAGCCCCGGAGGCAGATCAAATGATCAACCTCGCCTACGTGCAAGCGCAGGGGCAACGTAGTTCGGAAGGAGACACAATGAGACCAAGAAGAGATGACACAAGCTCATATTAGGATAATAAGCTCAAGGTGTTGGATAGCGGATGACAGTCGTCCAATGCTCAACCAAAATATACCAAGCGACGAGGTGATGCAACCAGATGGGAGGATATGGGGATTGAGGAATCGGTGGGTAAGCCATAGAGTAACCGGGACGTGAGGTAGATAATGATTCAGCCCTATACGAGAGGTGCCCGTTGCCAGGTTTTCACCAATCGTACGTATCCAAGGTGCCACGTAGGGGTGGTTTTCACCATAGGATGAATTATTTCTCTTTACTATTTTGGATTTTTTTAAATTTTTTTGTATTTTTAACTTTTACCAGGAAGGATACCCCAGCTAATCTAAGTGTAGAACTTCTTCAGATGCATGATGTTGATGGGTTCCTCCAAAGGCTCACCTTTAGGGGTGGAGAGCCTGTAGACACTAGAACCATACCTGGAGGTGATGACATAAGGGCCCAACCAGTTTGCTTCAAACTTACCTTTCTTCTCTCGATCTTGCTGATTCCGCTGATTTTCTTTTAGGACTAAAACACCAATCTCGAATTGGCGAGGGCGGAATTTCTTATTGTAGCTCCTTTTGAGTCGATGTTGATAAGCTTGTAGATGGGTATAAGCCTTGACTCTCTTTTCATCAAGCATTTCCAATTGTGCCAAGCGTGCCACCCGGGTGTCTTCATCTGTGATGAGATTCTTGAGGGAGATGCGGAGTGAAGGGATTTCAACTTCGATTGGCAAGATGGCCTCAGTGCCATAGACAAGAGAATATGGAGTGGCTCCAGTAGGGGTGCGGATGGATGTACAGTAGGCCCAAAGAGCAGGATGGATATGGAGGTGCCAATCGTGGCCAATGCTATTGACCATCTTCTTAATGATTTTGATCAATTTTTTATTTGTTGCTTCTGCCTGTCCATTACCTTGGGGGTAATAGGGAGTGGACCAGTGATGTTGGATATGATATGTGTCACAAAGGGATTTCATGCACTTATTTTTGAATGGTTTTCCGTTGTCGGTGATGATGGCGGAGGGGATACCATACCTATAGAGAATATGATAGAGGATGAACTTAGAGATCTGAACACCAGTGATTTGAGTGAGTGGAATGGCTTCCACCCACTTGGTGAAGTATTCAGTGGCTGTGATGATAAAGGTGTGACCATCTAAAGATGGAGGGTAGATCTTGCCAATCAAGTTGAAACCCCATTGTGAAAATGGCCAAGGTGTCGTGATGGGTTGGAGATCTTGTGCTGGAGCGTGAATCAGATCTGCATGTTGTTGGCATAGAAGACACTTTTTGACATACTCACAAGCATCATGTTCCATTGTTGGCCAGTAATATCCTGCTTTGAGAATCCGCTTGGCTAGGGCCATACCATTAGAATGGGCCCCACAAATACCGCTATGCACTTCTGTTAATGTTGTGCGGGCTTCAGTTTTGTCTAGACAATGGAGGAGAGTTCCATCATACCCACGTCGATAAAGTGTATCACCGATAATGGTATAATGAGCCGTGCGTTGGATAAATGATTTACGTTGGTTTCATGTGAGATCAGGTGGGAGGGTGTTGTCATGAATGTAGGTGTAAATGTCATGGTACCAAGGGGATTCAGGACCTACAATAGCACACACCATGTCATTCTCAGGGATATCGTACTCTAGGATTAGGAGTTGCTCAACTAGGAACTGACAATTTGTGCAATCTTTCAACATGTCGAGGAGAGAACCAATGGTAGCCATAGCATCTGCTGCCTTATTCTGGAGTCTCAGGATTTGCTCAAATTGGATGGTAGTGAAATATTGATTGAAGTCATCCACCATGCATTTGTAAGGCAACAACTTTTCATCTTTTGTTAGAAACTCATTGTTGACCTGTTTTATGACTAACTAGGAGTCACCAAAAACTTGCAAGTGGGTGATGTGCTATTGAACTGCAATTCTGAGGCCAGTGAGAAGGGCTTCATATTCAGAGATGTTGTTGGTGCAAGGAAAAGCCAGTCTGAATTATTTCGGTATGTAGTCGCCTTGGGGAGTGATAAGCAAGATTCCTGCCCCCGATCCATTATGGGTGTGTGATCCATCAAAGTACAATGTCCAGGTGGTGGTTTCTGAGACTGCAAATACTCCTTCATCTGGGAATTCAGTTTCTATGGGATAAGCGTCCACTAATGGGGCATCCACGAACTGATCAACTATTACTTGTCCTTTAATGGCTTTTCTATCCACATATTCTATATCAAACTCACTGAGGAGCATGATCCATTTAGCCATTCAACCAGTCAAGGCTGTCTTGGATAGCAGGTACTTGAGGGGGTCGACTTTGGATATTAATTTTATAGGATGGATTAGCATATAGTGGCATAGCTTTTGTGTGCTAAAGACCACAGCAAGACAGGCCTTTTCCATTGGTGAATAGTTGAGTTCATACCCGACCAGTGTGCGACTGATGTAATAGATCGCCCGTTCCTTTGAAGATTCATCATGTTGTGCCAATAATGCCCCCAATGCTACTGACGTGGCCGATATGTACAATAGGAGGGGTTTGCCAGGGATAGGTGGCATCAAGATCAGCGGGTGGGCCAAATATCCTTTGAGCATGTTGAAACCCAACTGACACTGTTGATTCCACTTGAAACTGGTGTCTTTCTTGAGAAGGTGGGCAAATGACTGACATTTATCCGCAAGTTGGGCTATAAAGCGGCAGATGGATTGTAGTTTCCCTTAGAGACTCCTTAATTGTCTCAAGTTTCTTGGAGGAGGCATATCCATGATAGCTTTCACCTTAGCTGGGTCAACCTCGATGCCTCTTCGAGACACTATGAAGCCCAAGAGTTTCCCTGATGTGACACCGAATACACACTTTTTCAGATTTAGTCGAAGCTTGTATTGTTCTAAGCGCTCAAAGATCCATTTCAGAATGGTAGGGTGTTCTTCCCTAGTTCCAGATTTTTCCAGTAGGTCATCGACATAGTCTTCCATGATGATGTGAATGAGGTCATGGAATATAACCGTCATTGCCCGTTGATATGTTGCCCCTACATTTTTCAGACCAAAGGGCATGACATTATAGCAGAATGTACCCCAAGGTGTTGTAAAAGCAGTTTTATGTTGATCGTTGGGGGCAATCCGGATCTGATTATAGCTAGAGAAGCCATCCATGAGGGATAGCATCTCGTGTCCCGCAGTGATGTCGACTAACATGTCGATGTTAGGCAAGGGGAAGTCGTCTTTTGGGAAAGCTTTGTTGAGATCCCGAAAATCTGTACAAATCCAGATGTCTCCATTGGGTTTAGCAACAGGTACAATATTAGAGATCCAATTAGAGTAGTCAATGGGCCTGATAAAACTAGCATCCAGTAACTTTTCCAGTTCTTTCTTAACCAATAATGCCACTTGTGGGTACATTTTTCGGAGCTTCTGCTTGACAGGTTTAGTCTCTGGATGAACATCCAGATGGTGGACAACAAGATTGGGATCTAAGCCAGGCATATCAGAGTAAGCCCATGCAAAGTTGATAATCCCTTCACGGAGAATTCGGACAATGGTGGTGTATTCTCCTTCAGATAAAGATTTAGTCACATAGGTTATTCTTGGAATCTCTTCTGTCCCTAGGTTCACCTCTTGCGTCTCTTCAATGAGAATCGAAGATTGCTCGGATAGTCGTGTTCCTACAAGGGGAAGATGAACGTCCCCATCTTCTAGTGCCGTATCAAGGTTTTCACTGTCAGATACATCCTTTGTTTTTACTTTTTCATAGTCAAAAAGTGCCTCGGTGAGGTTTTCACTTGATGACCCATTCTTCTTTTGTTTCTTTTTGCTTTTGCGATTAGGGCGTTCATCTTTCCCCAATCCCATTAGATGTACATAGGTATCTTCTGAGGGAAAAGTGCTAATCGGTGTGCTACTTTGTAGGTCATGATCGATAAGCTCAGGATGTTTAAGGGATAAAGTTATGGTACAAGCGGATAAGCATTCAAACATGGCGGGGAGGTCAATGTGATTCAGATCGTCGTACGCATGTATGATGGACTCCTCCTCCGGTATGTCTTCAAGGGAACTGTTGTCAACACTGACATTGTTAGAGGTGTTAGCGGATGTTGTAAGACCCTTCTGTTTGGTATCATAGCCTAAGCCCAAATTCCTTGGTCAGATGGTATTTGCTTCAATGGGCAGACGTCTTCCTTGTTCTTCTACGCCAAGGCCTCCGCCTTGGTAATGGCAATTTTCAATGAATTTAGAGGCATGTGGATAGGCTTCGTGAATACGTGGTGGTTCAGGCTCCTCTTGATAAACCCACTGACTGATATCATCGTCCATTAGATCCTGGAGGGATCCCAAATTATTGAATGTTGTGGACCCCACGTTCTTGGAAGTGAGGGTGAGCGTCTTTTCTTCTACTTCTAGTAATGGCAGAATCGGTTGCCCATATGTGTGGGGCGAAGGTGGCATGGTTGCCACATTGATTGTGGTGTGCATTTTGTATTCACCACATCCCTTATCTATGATCTGGACTTTGGTGACGGTGGAAGGGGGTGTGGATGATGGTGGAGATGATGTATTCAAAGTATTGGTGGATGGGATAGGATCGGATGTCGGTGGTGCCCCCATTTCGACCCCTGGGCAATAATGTGAATGTGGAAAAGAGGCTTCCAAGGCGCGACAATATTCAAAGGGTTGAGCGTTGGCTTGTATGGTGACCTCCATTCCTTGAAATGGGAATTTTAGGCATTGGTGATAAGTGGATGGTACGGCTTGCATAGAGTGAATCCATGGACGACCAAGAAGGATGTTGTATGGGAGTTCAAGGTCCAAAACATGGCACATAGTGTATTGCACAGTGGGGCCCACTTGTATAGGGAGGCAAATAATGCCTTCAGAATCTCGCTCTGCATTATCATAAGCCTTGATGGTGATCACTTGATTTCTCAGATCAGCTTGGGTGTATCCAACCTATTGTATAAAATTTAACGTACATAGATTTAGGGCTGAACCATTATCTACTAATACCCTTTTTACTTTTTGACAGTTGACACCAACCTCGAGATGGAGGGGGTGGTTGTGGTTTGAATCGAGATGCGGCATGTCCCTTTGGCTAAAGGCTAGCTGATAGGTCGATGAAAGATTGCCTACCAATGCTTGAAATTGGGTAGGGTCAATATTATCAGGTACTTGTGTGCTTTGCAAAGCCTTAGTTAGGATATCTTGATGTATGGGAGATGACTTGAGCAAATCCAAAATGGATATTTGGGCTGTAGTTTTACCTAGATGGTCTAGGATATTATACTGGGAATTGGTGGATGGTTGTTGGGTGGATGGAGATGCTGCTGGGATTGTGATGCGGTTTCGCCAAGTAGTAACAACACATTGTGGATCTTTTCCCTTAACATGTATCATGGATACACGGGGTTCCACTTGTTCTACATATGAAACCACACCTTGATAATTGTATGGTACATTTTTGTAGTTGATATTATTGGTACTGTTCCCTGGCTGGTTGTTATTGCTAGGTCCAGGATTTGAGTTGGATGTACTAGGACCCTGATTATGATTAGGAAAGGCATTTTGGTATATTTGTAATTGAGCATTGGATGAAGATGTTGCGTTAGCATCTACATGTATTTCGCCTTGATCAATGAGACCTTGGATGTAGGTTTTTAAGCCTTGACATTTATCCAAGGTATGTCCCTTAATTTTGTGGAATTCGCAGTATTCATTGTCTTTAAACCAAGTAGGCTTGGGTTTAGATGTATCGAGGGGTATGGTGATAGGGTATGTTATGGGGTACTTGGCTTGAAGAATCTTATTAAACACTGCGCTAAGAGGTTCCCCCAACTAAGTGAATTATCGTTTATTCCCACCTTGGTTATTTTGATTGGCTTGTTGTCGCGGTGCCCCTTGGGGAACGAATATGACGTTCTGAATGGACAGTTGTTGCTGGGAAGGATATCTTTGTGTGGTGTTGGCCACTTGGATGTGTTTAGTGTCAGTGACACCATCATTTACGGCATTTTTGTTTCTATTCCAAAAACGAGGTTTATCCCCGAAGGACTTCTCTCTATCGGAATTGAAATGTTTGACTTGTCCTCTTGCAACAAGGGATCGTTCTAAGATGGGGCCTTTCTCCACAAGTCCCGCAAAAGTAGTGATGCAATGGAATTGGAAATTGTGCGCCATATCCGAGTGAGAGTTTTCGATAAAAATGTTACCATGTATTTTTCTATTGGTGGGGATTTCATCCTACTAGCCAAGGCATGCCATCTTTGCAAGTAGCTTGCGAAGGTCTCTCCATCGCGTTGTTTTTCTTTGAGGAGATCAAGTGTGTCAATATCTTTCTCTAAGTTAAAAGAGAAGTGAGTGACAAATTGTTCAGTTAGCTATGTGAAGGTCTTGATAGATCCCTTTTCCAGACCCATAAACCAGTTGAGGGCGACCCCTTGCAGACTTTTAGGGAAAAGTCAAATGAGATCATTGTCATTGTGCATGACTTCTTGGCAATGAGCGTAAAACTCTTGGAGGTGAGCTCTAGGATCCTTGGTTCCTTTGTATTTGTCAAATTTGGGTATCTCAAAATTTTTAGGAAAAGGAACCAAGGAAATGGAGGGATCAAACAGATAAGGGCATATGTCCTTGAACTTGAAGGATTGTTTTCCCGTTCCAGCTTGTAAGTCCTTTAATGCGGCTTTTACTTCTTCCAAGTCCTTGTTGACGGGAGTCAAAGTGGATTGACTGTATGGATAATGTTGTGGGTATGATGGGGATGGCCCTCCCATTGTTGGATCATAAATGGGCTGATTCGGGTATGAGTGTATTGGTTGATTGTAAGCAGGTCGATGGTTGGATGATTGGTTGTGTTGAGTGGGAGCCACTTGTTGTTGATAGTAAGACACAAGAGAGGGGGCTTGTTGCTGCATAGCATTTTGATAATGCGTAGTGGTAGGGCCTCTTTGTTGGTGTGATGATGTTTGTTGATAATAGGGAGTGTAAGGTGCCCCATGTTGGTGAGCTGGTTGTTGTTGAAAATAGGGTGGGTAGGATTGGTTTTGTTGTGCAATGGTGGTTTGTTGCATGGCATATGGATATGGGTTTAACGTTTGTTGATGGGGATTGTGTTGAGGTTGTGTAGGGTTGGCGTAAGGTGGCGCTTGGGTACGTGTTTGGTTTTGCACATTCTGAGGAGGGTTTGTATGGGATGGAATAGTGTATATGCTAGAGGGATGATAAAGGTATTTAGTGAGCGGATTATGGTGTGTTTGCGTAGAGATGTGCACATGTTGTTGTGGAGGTTGTTGTTGTTGTTGATGAGGTGGATGAGGTAAGACTTGTTGTTGTTGAGGCGGGTGAGATGGGATGTATTGTTGTTGTTGTGATGGGTTAGGTGGGATGTGTTGTTGTTGTTGAGATGTATGTTGCACCACTTGATGTGGTGGTTGTGTGAGAATGGAAGGATATTGCGGATTTTGTTGATGTAAGTGTTGAGATGAAGCCATTGTAGTAGCGACATATTGTGGCGGTGCTGGTGGTGTGGTGGATTGGTGTGGATTATTTGGAGGTTGTTGAAATGTAGGCGGTAGTGCGTTGGTAAGTGGAGGTGTGCCCCCAATATTAGAATATGGGGGAGGAAGTGGCGGAGCAGATGGGTGACGACATGCCATAGATGTGGGGGTCATTAGGATTAGGTGGTGGAATGGTAGATGTTGTGGTTGGAAGACGAGGATATTCTTGGACTTGATGGATGACAGCATTTCCAAGTTCGGGGTGGTACTAATTTTCAGTGGGTGCACCTTCAGGAACGTAGGAGCTTTCTGGAACATTTTATGACGTTTGTGGGCCGACAAATGGGGGAAGGGCATATTGTGATGTATCGAAACTGGATGGTGGTTTGACTCCCTTCATGAGTAAGGTGGCAAGGATCTTATCCCCACGTTCGTTTAGGAGGCGATCCGTCATTTGGACATTGGCAGGATTGCTGAGATATTCATCAACAGTGACTTCAGGTTGATTGACTATGTTTTCGTCACTAGGTGGTGTGATATTCTGGATGTCAGTGTTTGATTGGGATGAAACACCATTATGGGGATCATGTGGAATGTTATTAGGATCTTGAGGGGCATTTGGTTGGGAACCTTGTGTTTTTTGGTCTGCCATTTGCTTGTTTGTTTGTGAGCGGGTTTGAACGGGCATGAACGTGCAAAATGACTAAGTGGTTTCAAGATTCAACTTCTAGATGATGACTTAGGCGATGGGATTGATTGATTTGAATTAGATGATGATTGATGTTGGTTTGATTGGATCAAATGATGATGTATCACTATTGATGGTTGGATGATGATTGGATTGGTTTGAATCTAGTGATGATGTATCAACTTGATGAGATTGGATGATGATTGGATTCGATTTGGATCGAGTGATGATGTATCACTTGATGATTGGATGATGATGAGATTTGATTTGGATAAATTGATGATGTCCCAATTGGATGATTAAGTGGTGATTGGATTTGATTGGATCAAGTGATGATGTATCACTTGATGGTTGGATGATGATTGGATTTGATGATTAGATTGGTGATTGGATTGGATTGGGTCAAATGATGATTTGGATTGATGATTGGATTGGATTGAATGATGGTGTGTCAACTTGGTGATTGGGTGGTGATTGGATCAAATGATGATTAGATGATGGAAGGGATCCTAAAATCTGATTTGGAGATCACCCTAGGTGACTTGTAACATTGGTTGATCAGATTAAATCAATGATTATGATGCCTAATCCACCTTGAGATGGAAGGGCATTGATTTGGGCCAATGATGTTGACTTACAACACAAATCCGTTTCAAGATAGGAGCAGATTGATTAGGTTGAAGACAAAGATTGATTATGTAGGATAATGATCAATTTAACGCCTTGGTCAATTTGGGAAAATAACTCCTAAAACAAGGTTTAAATTTTTTTTTTTGTTTTGTTTTTGTTTTTTGTGTTGAGGAATAGTGATGGATGCAAAGGGGAGATATGTTGTTGAAGATGTTTAGGTCTTGTGATAAGGCGGATGTTCCAAATGGTGGAATGGTCAATGCGAATGTGGTAAATGGACATTTTTGGAGAGGTTAAATGGAGGTTCAAAATGATCAAATGAGTGTTTAGAGTGATCAAATGGTCAAATGGAGGTTTCGGGGATTCAAACGGAGATTCAAAATGATCAAACGGGCGAAACTGTCTATTCAAGGGGCATATTCGCACTTCTGCAGGAAAAGCTAGAATAGAGGGCAAGGTCGCCCCTCTGCAGAAAATGGTTGAAACAGAGGGAAAGGTCGCCCCTCTGTAGTGAATGGCTGAAACAGAGGGCAAGGTCGCCCCTCTGCAGTGAAAATTTGAACTTGGTTTGGATAAGGGATTTTGGCAAGGACTTAAAATGGTTTAATGACAATTTGACTTACCAAAACTTAATGGTTTTTCACAAAAAGACACTTTGAACAAGCACAATCCTATGATTAATATTTTAATAGGTATGGCCAGCAAAGGTCTTACTCTAGGATGAACAAGGTTTCTAGGGAGTCCTCAATATATGCTCGATACGTGAGGCACAATCGTGAACACCAGTCCATCACAAGCGTGAGTTGGGAGCCCCAACGAGATACTGAAAGGCTCGGACCAACTCTTCACATCTATCTAGGTATCACCCTAGCTTCGACGTTCTGCCAATTACGATGCAACTGGATTGAGGTACAACTTTGGCTCTCCCCCCTTTATATACCCCATTGGTACGCGTGGTTGGGATCGTCCCTTGGGGTGATGAAATCCCCAAGCAGGTCCCACTAAGAAGATGACACTAATTGTTTCTAACTACCTCCTTCAGATCCGCACAACGTGCAAAGGAGGAAGGTGAAAATAAACTAATACCCCCTTAAGGTAAAATAAGTAAAATAGACACAACAAATAGCAAATATTACTTTCCCCTACTTATACTAAGTATCTAGATAAAGTAGCAAGGAAAGACTTTTAAAAATCAGAATAAAAAGGAAGGTCCTGCAAGGAAATGTTAGTTGTTTATCTTCTTGCCCTTCTTTGTGATGTGCAACAAATCTGACTTCACTCACCACCAAACAAGAGTAGAGGATTAGCGCATGAAACAACAAAAGCAAGAAGACAAACATGAAATTCAAGTGCCCCTTTTTACCCTCTCGAATGTGTTGTTAAGGACAGGTTCGCCCCTCTGCAAAAAACAATCAGAAATAGTAAAAGGGCAGGTTCGGCCCTCTGCACAAAATAGTCAGAAAATAGTCTAAAAGGGCAGATTCGCCCCTCTGCAGAAAATAGTCAGAAATAGTAAAAGGCAGGTTCGCCCCTTTATAGAAAACAGTCAAAAACAACAAAGGGTAGGGTCGCCCCTCTGCAGAAAATAGTTAGAAACAGAGGGCAAGGTCGCCCCTCTACAGAGAACAGTCAGAAATAGAGGGCAAGGTCGCCCCTCTACAGAAAATAGTCAAAAACAGAGGGCAAGGTCGCCCCTCTACAGAAAACAGTCAAAAACAGCAAAGGGAAGGGTCGCCCCTCTGCAGAAAACAGCCAGAAATAGAGGGCAAGGTCGCCCCTCTGCAGAAAACAGTCAAAAACAGCAAAGGGCAGGGTCGCCCCTTTGCAGAAAACAGTCAGAAACAGAGGGCAAGGTCGCCCCTCTGCGGCGTCCGGGAGGGCAAGTTCGCCCCTCTGCGACCTGAATCTGCAAACAAGCAAACAACAAAAAACGTGAAAGAAAGAGACCCCTTTGTGGGTCCCACCGGGCGTGCCAGAAATGTGATCCTAATAAAATGCTGCTTCCTAAATGTGAGAGATGTTAGATAAAACTAATAGTGCAATAAAGAGAAACAACAAGATAATAGGGCACTTCAATGATTAGCCTAAGAAAATGAACAATATGAAAGCAAGATAAACAAATAAATTGTTGTTATACCTTCATGTTGTTGCTTCCTTGGTTGGCCCTTGATGTTGAAGTCTTGTGTGCTCCTTGGATGGCAATGAAAATGAAGTGGATGCAAGATGAATTGATGCAATATGGATGCTAAAATGGATGAGAGCTTGAATGACAATTTTGTAAGAGTTTATTTGCAAAAGACTTGGTCCTTTTTAAAATGAGGGAATTGAAGGGGTATTTATAAGTTAAATTGAATTCTCTAGAGAATTCAACGGTCGGGATTGATCCAACAAAGATCAAGATGAAGGGCTATGGTGAGTTGAGGACTCACAAGCCCTCACATCTTGACATGTGGAGGGTGAGATTTCCTAAGGTGGAGTGATGTGGAAATGAGGTGGAAGAGAAGGACAAGAGGTGGAAGGGAAGTACATGAGGTGGATGAAGGACAAGTACCTTTGAGGTACCTTGGGAAATGAGAAGATTTCCTCAAAAAGGAACTTCTTGTCCCCAAATGAGGATGAAAGAGACTTTTGAGGAATTTTAGAATTCCTCAAAAATCTCCATGGGAAAAGGAGAAATGTGTAGGAAGAATAAATGTGAATTAAAAATTTACATTTAATGGAGGATTCATTGGATAAAAGGAGGTCTCCAAAAAGTTGAAGATTTGTCACATGTGGGAGATGTGACAAGTCCAAGGTTCTAGAAGCCCTTGGCACATGTGAAGTGACAAGGCAAGGCTTCTAGAATCTTGCATGGGGATGGGAAAGACTTTGGAAAGATAAAAGTGAATTAAAAATTCACATGGGGAAGAGAGGAACCTTGGTTGAATAAATGTGAATTAAAAATTCATATGGGGAGGGGAGTCCATATCAAAAATGGTGAGTGGGAAGGTTGACTAGAAAAAGTAAGCCAAATGTGGCTAATGATTCTGATTAAGGTTGTGCAAACACAGGATTAAGGTAATTAATGAGAGATTAGAGGTGAGTGGGAGATTATAGAGGATGTGACACTTTAATCTTGATTAAGTGGTGCACATCCTAATCACAGATTAATTAATTTAATCCGGATTAAAAGAGGGTTATGGAGAATATGACAAGGAGAGAGAAAAAGGGGAATTAAAAATTGGTTTTAATTCAAATGGGTTAAAAGACTAAATTAAATAATTTGTCATATTTATTTAATTTAGAGAAGAAAAGGGGTAAGGTAAAGTATTTAATTTATTTAATTACATACTTTAGGAACCTTAGGCAGAAAATGAAATAATGATTAAATAAATTATTTAATCACTATTAATGAAATAGATGGATAGAGTAGACGATTTTGATCATATGGAAGTGATCAAATTTGGATGTCTACAGTTCCAATCATATTTTTATCCCGAGGTCTGGGAACAAGAATCCATGTATCATTTTTCTCTATCTGCATCAATTCTTCCTTCATTTCTTCCATCCAATATTCATCTTTACATGCTTCATTGACGTTGCTAGGCTCAATTTTGGAAATCAGGCAATACTCTTATGCAATTCTTTTTCTATTCTGCACACCTTTGTTCTTGTCTCCTATGATCTAATTTTTAGAATTATTTAGCTTTACATACCTTAGAACTTTAGGATTCTCTCGAACTTCTGGCTCTTTTGTTCTTTCTTCTACACTTCCACTAGCTTCTCCTTCATGATTCTCTTGATTCACCAGAACAATTTGAACTTGATTTTGTGTCTGAGTAGTCTTTCCATTATCAGTACTATCATGTTGGTCATCTGAATCATATCCACAATATCTAGATTACCTGTCAGTATCCTCATCAACTCTGACATTTGCACTTTCAACCATTTTCTTCAATCTTCTATTGTAGCACAGGTAGGCTTTGCTCTTAGTAGAGTAACCCAGAAAGATTCCTTCATCACTTCTAGCATCAAACTTTCCAATATCTTCATCTCTCTTGATATAACATCTACTCCCAAATATTTTGAAATATTTAACACTAGGCTTATAACCAAACCATAGCTCAAAAGGAGTCTTACCAAAATTACCATTGAAATTTACCCAGTTGATAGTGTATATAATAATGCTTACAAATTCTCTCTAATAGATATGAGCAACATTACCTTCCAACATCATAGTTCTAGCAACATCTAGAATTGTTATTTTCTTTCTCTCAACAACTCTATTCTATTGAGGAGTCCAGGGAGCAGATAATTGTCTTTTGATTCCATGCTCTTCACAAAATGAATTGAACTATGGGAAGTTAACTCACCACCTTTGTCTGATCTTAAGAATTTAACCTTCAAACCTATCTCATTCTCTACCATAGCCTTGAAACATTTGAACTTTTCTAGTGCTTCATATTTTTCTCTCAAGAAAACAACCCATATCATCCTAGAGTAATCATCAATAAGAAACATAAAGTACCTTTCTCCTTGTAAACTTCTAATTTTGGATGGACCACATAGATTATTATGTACTAGCTCCAGTACTCCATTAGAATGATGTTTGCTCCGAAAAGAAATTCTTGTCTACTTTCCCATCTAACATTCCTTGCATATAGTGTTAGTAGGCTTCACTAACTTAGGTAGATCTCTGACTGCTTGTGTGGAGCTTACTTTGACAATGTTATCAAAATTCACATGACACAACCTCCTATGCCATAGCTAGCATACATCAACTTGAGCAATTAAACAACTCTCACTAGCAACACTTAGGTGAAAAATATTACCTCTTATCTTTGTACCTGAAGCAATTAAATTTCCAGAACTTCCCAATATTCTACACTTACCATATTCGAACTAAAGATTGTATCCCTTGTCTACCATCTGTCCAACACTCAACAAGTTATGCTTCAATCCTTCAACATATAGGACATCATCAGTACTATATTTACCACCAAGAGAAATAGTGCCTCTGCCATAAATCACACCAGTAGTGTTATCTCCAAATCTTACAACACCACCATCATATTTATTTAACTTATAAACTTGATTTTGTCACCAGTCATATGATGTGAGCATTCACTATCAATCACCCACTCATCCTTTTCATCAATTTTTGTTGCAAGAGCTTTCTCAATATTCCGATTGCTAGTAGATTTAGTAGACACCAGACCATTTTCCTTGATAGAAATGAATACCCATCCATCTTCATTTCTAGTTTCTTTATTAGATTCATCATCAGTAACACCTTCTTCAGCATAATAAAATTTCTTTTGAAATCTAGATTTGTCAGGTTTGTACTTAGAAACTCTTTCAGGACACCTTGATGCAAAATTACCTATCTTACTGCAAGAGAAACATTTAATAGGTAGCTTTCCTTTATACTTACCTTGTCCTCTGGCTTCTCTTTTCACAATCAATGCTTCCAGCTCTTCTAACTCTCTTTCTTCATCTTCAATTTGTTTCATCTAATCTTCATAGTTGAATGTATTTCTGGAACTTTCTCCCATATCTTATCTTTGTTTGTTTTTTTCGGATACAGTAGATTTAAATGCAAATTCTGTTTTAGGAGTAGATTCACCAAATTCACTCAACTCAAAGGTAGCTAGTTTACCAATCAACATGTCTCTTGTCACATTTGTTACTGTCCCGAGCTCTTCAATAGCATGAAATTTCATTTTATAAGAAGTGTGCACTGATCTAAGCACTTTAGCCACAATCTCATCTTCTTCCAAAATTCCATCGACACATCTAATACCCATCACTAATTCATTTACCTTCTGCATGAAAGCAACAATGTTTTCATCTTCACTCATCTTCATGTTTTCCCATTTTCCTTTAAGAATTTGTAGCTTGGCAACTTTCACTTGTGCATCTCCTTCATACAATGTCTCCAGCTTCTTCCAGATCTCATGTGTTATTTTCAGACCTATCACATTTGTCATCTGTGAATCTGTCAAAGCACTCAGTAATGCTTCTATAGCCTTGATATTAGTTTCAGCTTGTTTGATCTCATCAGGAGTAGAGGGACCATTCTAAGGAATAGTATATGTGTTCTTTGTAATCTTAAATAAGGGTTCACCAATGCACTTCAAATGACACTCCATTCTGACCTTCCACAGAGAGTAGTTTGTACCATCGAATCTAGGACTGTCCTTCTTGTATGATACCATCTCGGATCACCTCAAGCTATTAAAATTCTTCAGAGGAACCTACTCTAATACCAATTTTAGGAAAAACAGGAGTAGACAACTAAGAGGGGGGGTGAATCAGTTGTCACAAAATTTAACACTTATTTGTCCTTATTAACCTTTAATCTTAGATCTGATAATTAACAGTGAAAGCATGAATCAACAACACATCAGAAACACATGAACACCAAGATTTTATAGGTGGAAACCCTATTAGGGGAAAAACCACGGTGGAGGTTAATCCACAAGATTATACCCTGTTAGAAGTATAATGAAAAATGAATGAGGAATGCACATGCATTCAAGCATACTACCTAGATCTCACTGCTCAAATAGGAAGGCTCACTGCCTTACATAAAACAATCGGATTAAATCCATCTGATGAGGTTGAACTAAAAAATTAGCTTCTACAAAACCCTGATGATAATTCCGGTTAGGCATAGAAACACTTCTTCACACTTCGCTCAATATTCTTCACACTCTACTCTTAAACCAGATGATTTGATCTTTATTCACACATTTTGCATTCACACTTCATGCTTGCATATTACAAATGAAGAAAACAATCTCTCTTATATATTCACTTCATGGAATTATATTAACAACTTTGTCGTCCAAAGATAAAAGAATAAATTACAAACTGTCGGCCCAATTCATGAACAAATCTCAATGCGTACAAACCTAAGTCAGTCACAACATAATGAAGACCTAAATCAACATCCTCGAACGTGCTAAACATTCAAAAATTAATCCACAAGGATTCGCAACACGCTACAACTACCATGTCGGCCAAGAACATGAAAACTTGAACACACAAAGGAAAAATATTTGATCACGAGCACACCGATCAACGTGGATGTACAATAATGATAGAGTACAATCTAGAAGCATCATTGAACATCATAGGAGCATAAGCAACAACTTAATTTACCATAATTGCATTCTCTTCTTCCAGAAACACCTGCTATAGAAACAAAATAACTGTAGGAACTCATAAACTCATAACTTGCTCCAATCTTGATGCACACCTCTGAAACTTTTAGAGAACATACTAGATAGGCTTGGAAACAAACCCTTTGATGCACGACTTCTGAATACCAACTTACAAAACTTTACACCACTCTTATCTTCATAGCTTCAAAGACTACTTACAACATATTTATTATAATTTTCTCAATATCCTTGACATATACAACCTTCAGAATCATCAATACTAATAGTGTTGACATCAATGACTACCACATATCAGCAACACAACCACAACATACAAAAATTAACATCACAAGCTCTAGTGATCCACTTTGAACATAAGGAAATACCTTATCAACATCAATAAAGCCTTACTCACATGTAAGTACATGTAGACACCTAAAACTGACTAATACATTTTCATCTTATCATTTCATCTTCATCATTGTCATTTCTTCCATCTTTATTTTAATTATTTAATTAAGCTAACATTTTTCTCTTTTCATCCATAATAATTAAATATCTTAAATCTTTTCTTTTATTTTTTAATTTTTTTTATTAGACTGCAGGAATCGGTCGGTTATCCGTCCCCCTATAAACTGCAGTGCGCCTGATAAACTTTTTCACGTGACCGGTGGCACTGGCGTGACACGTCCTCTAGTACCACGGGTTTGGGGGGAGACTAGACCTCGTGACCTCTTGCCTGCAATAGGATGTTTTTAGCCAATCGAGCTAGGCCCCCCGCCCCTAATATCTTAAATCTTTTCATCATATCTATATTAATTAGATAATTTTTAATTATTTAATGAATTCATCACATCATTTTCCATCCAACATTAATTAAAATTAAAATTTAAGTTATCTTTGGTCCTCCATAATTAAATATTTTCAAAAATTATTTAAGTAGCTAACAATCCTCTTTTAAATAAATTGAATATTTTCTTCTAGATTAGCACTCTCCTAGATTTTGGATTTTAGAGCCTCTAAATTCTCCAGAGCGTGAAGTAGTTTGTGGGATGACAAGGATTCTAAAGAGTAGCCATCAGGTGGGGTGCATTTTTCAATTCTAATAGTCAGATGGGGCACCCATGGTGATATGTATGTAAACATGAGGTCTTTATATCTAGGTTTAAGTGTAATAAATGCTAGGTAAAATAATTTTAGTCAAATATGCTAAAGGGAGGGAATGGCATAGGTGAGGGTGATCAGGAAAATGGTGTCGATGTACAAAATAAAGAGGATGAGGATAATTTCAAAGTAGGAGAAGATGGGAATGGCCCAAATCCAAGACAAAAAGATTTGGGGATAAAGGTTGACCTATCAGATATAGTAGAAGACAATGCAAAGGACTTGGAAGACAAGGTGGTTATTGGCCATTTCTTGGGGAAAAGATTTACTAGGAAGGAGATTGGTGAATGGATGTGTAAACAATGGTAGATAGATTATGTGATCAATTTCATGCCTAGAGATGTTTTTATAGCAATTTTTGTATCAAATGAAGTAATAGAATTTTTTTTGTAAATGGATGAATGGAAGAATGGAAGCAGTTATTTATATTTGTAGATGTGGGAGAGGAATTTTGAGCCTCTATACTTTAATCTAAAGAATGGGCCCATATGGTTAATATTATACAATCTTACATATGAATATTGGTTGAGCAGTTTCCTAACCAAAATAGGTGATGCTCTTGGGGACATGATTGAAGTAGATCTCAAAGATAGTGAGTCTCTAATATATGTAAGGATCAAACTAGTGACCATTAGAGACATACCAAATACCATTCGATTATCATTAGGAGAGCGTGTCTGGATTCAAGTGATAGAAATAGAAAAACCAATTTTTTTTGTTTAAAATGCATAAGGCAAAACCATTTTGAGGATGAATGCAAGAGGTTTTTACCTAAATTTAAGGATGTATGAAAAGAAAAACCACACAATGATATAGATATGAATGCTCAAAAAGTAGAAGAAATTTTAGTTCCGATAAGCCCAAAAATTTTGAAGGATACATCATCTATTTCCAAAGAAGACTCAATGGTTCTAGAGAAAAGGGAAGTGGGGGTTGAAATAGAAGAAGAAAATTTGGAAATGCCTACACTAGAGGATGCAACGCATCAAACAAGCAATGAAGAAAAAATGCGAGCATTGGAAGTTGCAACACAACAAATGAGAAACATCTTCACACAATAATATTATGGTTCAACTTCCAAACAAGGAGATGAGGAGGTCATTGATATCCTAGAGCCAATAAACATAACTTAAAGCCTAGCCAAGATGATAACGGCTTCAGGGTCAAAGGTTGGAAGAAAAACAAATAAACAAAAGAGGGAGGAAGAGGATTTGAATGGTGATCTTGAATATCAATAAAGTCATATATGCTGAGATCCAAGGGAGGAAATTCCTCCCTTGGCGGGAGATGAGGACTCTCAATTGGAATGTTAGGGGAATTAATTCCCCTAACAAAAGGCGACTAGTGAAATTCCAATTAGAATGCCAAAATATAGTTGTCCTCTTGCTTTAGGAAATGAAGTTAGTAGGAGAGGAAACGATATTATTTTGCAAATATTCCAAAGGTTGAGAAGGCACATTTGTGGATGCAATTGGTGCTTTAGGTGGATTGGGCGTAATGTGGCACCCATCAAGGATGATTTTTTTTCACATGGATTCAAACCCCGATTGGATAAAAGTGAAGGTACATATGTTATCATTTAAAAATGAATATGCACTCTTTAATGTTTATGACCCCATTAAAACAAAAGATAAATAAGTAGTATGGAATTCAATAAGCCAAAACTACAAAGAGACAAATGGTAAGGTGATAATTGGTGTGGACTTCAATGCAATTTTGGATATAACTTAAAAATCAGGGGGTATACAAAGAATTTCAAAATCACAAAAAGACTACATAATTTGTTGAAACAAATAACTTGATGAATTCAAATGCAGTATGTTAAATGACATTGATCCGATGATATATGAAGAAGATAATAAAATGCTTTGTGTACCTATAACCATGGATGAAGTGAAAGGTGCAATGTTTCAAATACAACCTGATAAGGCACTAGGGCCTAATGGGTTCACGCCACAATTTTTTCAAGCATGTTGGGAATTCATTGGTCAAGAGTTAAGTTAAGAAGTCAAGGAGTCACGAAAGAAGAGCAGGATATTGAATGATCTGAATAAAACCAATATTGTTCTTATTTCCAAAAATGATTAATGCAAAAATTTGCAGAATATAGGCCCATATCATAAAAAATCATATCTAAATTAATGGCCAACCATTTGAAAAGAGTTTTTCCCAAGATCATATCACAACAACGAAGTGTTTTTGTTCCAGGAAGGAACATATCAGATGGAATAATAATTAGACATGACATTGTGCATACTCTAAAGAAAAACAACTCAAAAGGGATGATACTCAAGATAGATCTAAGAAAAGCATATGACTATGTGTGATGGAGATTTTTGATGAAAACTATGGAAAACCTTGGTTTTGGGAAAAAGTGGTTGAGTTAGGTATATAGTTGCATATCCACTCCCAGATACTCAATAGTTATAAATGGTGCACTTCATGGTTTCTTCAATGCAGCAAAGGGTTTGTGCCAAGGTGATTTGATGTCACCCTTCCTTTTTTTCATAATGGCAGATACATTCAGTCGCCAAATTATAAACTACAATAGCAAGGTCTATGGAAAGGCATTTTGGTTACTCTCTTTTCATCCCATTACTCATCAACTTTTTGAAGATGTCACAATTTTGTCTGGTAATCCAAATATTAATGAAATTGATACTATCAAAACATTTATAGATATATTTAGTGTAGAAGTTGGCTAGCTAATAAATGTAGAGAAATCAAATATTTTTTTCTACAATACATCAAAATGATTACAGTGAAAATTTATAAATACAGCAGTGTTCCAAATTGCAAAACTACCAAAAAGGTACTAGGGGTTCCTTTGTTTCATGGGGTAATCAAAATCAAAATTTTGGAGGAGACAATCAGAAAATTTAACTTGAGGAAAAATTGTTGGAAGGGTAAGTGGTTAATGTTGACAGGAAGGTTGATAATGCTAAAGTCAATTTTAGATGTGTAAGAGAAAGGGACCAACCACGTCAAGGGCCTAGGTCATAGAGGGCCGAGAGCGGTAGGCTTCCCTAACTTACCTTAGTTTAAGGGAATGTTAGGAAAGGCGCGATGAGAATGATGAGGACTATAAGGCCCTTTGATCATTCTACCAACCTGAGATTCTAAAGGAGACTCGGCGAGTTGATTTTCAGGGTCAACTTTGCATCTTAGATAGCTCTTTGTCAGAGGACAAAAGCGCGGTTATGGGATGACAATGTGGCACACTGGCATCTCCCAAATGTGTTGGCTTATGTACGGCCAGAGAACTAGGAAGACAAGGTCTAACCACTAAAAAAAAAACTAACGGCCTAGTTAATAGTTTCTAAGTGAACAAAATAGCACTATGAAGTATGAAACATATAAATGGATATGATAAAACAAGCAGATTAAGGTAAGGGTGACAAGAATGATCTCACACAAGAGCTTGTTCACCAACTCACTCCAAGATATCTCCACCACCTCCATCAAGATCGCTCAGGGCTAATGGGGGAGAAAATGAGAGGAACTCAAGCCTCTACTGTAATGGTGTTGTTCTACACTTGCTCTATTGAAGTGATGGAGTGATGGAATTGCTGCTATGGAGTACAAGAATGTGCTTGAATGCTTGGAGTGAATGCTAGAATGTGTGGAGAGATTGTGTAGAAGTTTGAAAATGGATGAAAGTGAATGAATTTGAAGGAAAGATGAAGAAAACGACCATATTCGGGTCAGTCAGCCGAAGGGAGGCATTACAATTCAAATTCCAATGGGAAGTGTAACGCCTCTGCAGGCTCTAGCCACATGAATCTACCAAGGATGTAAGCACATCATGCAGACATATACATGTCGCACGAGCATTCTGAATAGTTATTCCCCCACCGATGCTCAAAGCAGGAGCCAAGTGGGACAAGGACAATGGGCTTATGTGGAATTAAGCCTCTGAATTTGGTTTTCTAAAGTGGAGAAGGGTAAAAGGGGAATTTTCATTAGGGGTGAAAATTCGCTCCTATACAGGCTGCTATACCTATATATGCTTTTGTGCATAGAAATATCCAACAATGCGTGTAAGAATACTACGATCATTCAAAGGAAGTTCCTATGGGATGGCTTTGGAATGAGAAAAAATGTATCCCTCTCTTAGTGTGGAAAACAATGAAGAAGCCTAAATGTAATGGTGGTATAGGTGTGAATGATGTGAGGTTGCAAAATAAAGCATTGGGGTGCAAAACTTGCATGGAAAATGTATAAACACCTAGAGGACCTTTGGTGTAAAGTTCTCAGCATGAAATACTTGGACTCATCTGAAGGAGAGCACATAATCACAATTACAAACTCAAGCAAAGGATATGCTATTTGGAATTTTATTTTAAATTGCACATTGGTTATAACAAAGCATCTCAGTTGGAAAATAAAGGATGGAAAGAGGGCATCTTTTTGGCATGACTCATGGAACGGGTATGTCCCCCTCAATCAGTTGTTAGAGATGGAGGCGACCATCACACTTTCTTGCCTTCTTTATGAAGAATATGTGTACCGGTACGTAGATTTGCAGATGGGATAGAGTGAAGTGAAGTGAAGTGGAAGAAATTTAATTTCTTAGACGAGCAATCTAGGAAATCCATAAATAACAAACTTGCAAAGAGAGATTTTTATTTCAAATGGCACAAACACCATAATTTGGTGTATGATGAAGTCAGGAGATTATTCTACAAAACTTGGGTATGAGGTGCTATGGAGGGAAATGAGCATAGGCGCCTAGCCAAATAAGCTATGTTGGGGTAGAATGGTCCTCCCAAAAGTAGGCTCCTTCACCTAGATAGCGCTCCATGAGAGAATTTTAACAGGTGAGCATCTAAGCCGAATACGTGTGATGGGTCCCTATCAGTGTGTGATGTGTTGCAGGAGCTTAGAAATGGTAAATCATTTGTTTGTACATTATGAAGTGGCATAAAGTTGTTGGAAACACATCTATGCCAAATTGGAGTGGTATAGTCTACTTCAAGAAATTTTTTAAGAAATTTTCTAATAATGGCCTAGATTACACAAAGGCTCAACATTGGAGGGGTTGTGGTGTGAAATGCCTACAATGGTAATCTGGAAATTATGGATAAAGATGAATGCAAGAATGTTTAAGGATAAATTGTCTTCCATGGAGTTCCTTTTAAACAAGATTGACCTTGGCATCAACGAACACTTGAATGCTCAAACAAAAAATAAAAGGTATAAATTCATTTCAGCATGGGATCAAAGGATGGTGAGAAATTGGTCCTCGCTAAATCCACCAAAGGTCTTCCTAATAAAGAAGAAAATGGATCAAAATAAATTCAAATGGGAACTGCCCCCTAAAGGTAGACTAAAATTAAACTTTGATGGGGTATCGTGGGGTAACCTGGGGAAATCTGGCACTGTTTTTGTGATTAAAGACGATAAGTGCTTAATGATCTAGATGGATTTCATTAAACTACCAGATGGTATGAATAATAAAGTAGAATATTTATCGTTATACGAAGGAATAAAGTTTGATGCAAGAAAAGGTTTAAACAACGTTGATATCGAAGGCGATTCAAAAGTAGTTATAAAGGCAGTTATCACCAATAGTGCTCAGAGTTGGAAAATGAAACAATGGTTGGATAGAATTTCACCTTGCCTCAATTTAATAGGCAATCACAAAATATCTCATACCTTTAGAGAAGCAAATGGGGTGGAAAATTACCTCTCAAATCAAGGTATTGATTAGAATGAAAGCAATATCCAATCAAATGACCCCACAACATGGTAGGAACTATGGTCTTGCCTTTAAAAGGATGCATAGTCAATGGTTGCATCATAAGGAGTTTCACGTCTAATGGCATGGGAGATATGAACTGACCAAGATTTGTAAGGTGTAAGGGAAATATTGAGAATCTAATGGTGTAGTAGATTCTCGATACTATGGGAGTAGGTGTCATATCCCAAGGAGATTACGGGAGGAAAAGAAGTGGCCAAGAAGGAGCCAAAGTTTCTTAAAGATCATGATTTTCACATGCTTTGAACATCCAGTTCATGGAAATGGGACTTAGCATACTAATCAAAGGGTTTTATTCAAAGGTAGGGTGTACTTAGTAGTGCTAAAATGCAAAGTGAGGCTTACATTGGCAAGGCGTTTGGATCACAAATCCTATAACGTATCATTTTGATCCTAGAATTGAACAAATCTATGATGACTAAACAGTCATGAGAGGCTTGGCACAATGAGTGTGAGCAAGTTTAAATATCCTCAAATAGGATCAATCTACAAAATAAATATAGATTTTCCTTAAGTGTTGTGCAAATGTTTTGAGGATGAGGAGGTGAATGAGTCAAGCGAGGAGTTGTGTGGGGAGTCAAAATAAGAGGTAGCTGAAAAGAAATATGAAGCCCCTAATGCCCAGATTGAATGCATCTTTAAAGCCAACAATCCTATGATCAAGAAGGTGATCAAACAGGTGGTAGGCAAGCAACACATTGATGCGGTTCATATCCGTGATGATGTGTTCATCAACACATTCTTGAGGAACATTGTTCACACAACAGGCAAAAAATGAATTGGCAAACTCATGACCCAATTCTTGAAAGATACCTACGAGATAGATGCTATAAGAGCTATAAAGGATTTTGATAAAAATCCTCCACATGGTAAGATTTGTGACATCATAGACACTGGCATGATAATGCTAGGAAAAACAAGAAACTGAAGGCTGCAGTGACCTTGTACAAAGAATGTTTTTATAAGGAAAACTTGCAACCATTCCTGGAATTTGTCATAAACAATAAATATCTTTCTAGTGATGAAGAAGTAGATAGGTTGACCAAGCTAGCCACATGCATGATAAATTTGTATACAAGTAAGGTTGTGTAGGATGTAGTGATATTGCTGAATTTGGTTATTTTCCTATGTAAATCTTTTGAGCTTTTAATGAAAAGAGTGCTATCCTCTCCAATAGTAGTTTGCATTAAAAAAAAAAAAATCTTGTAAAATAAATAAATTAGTATTTATTTATTTTTCCAATTATTATTTTGAATTAAACAAATTTACTTACTTAATTCTTCTAACTTTCCCTCCATCAAATTCAAATTATCATGGATCTTACCCAATCTTGAATTTTCATATCTATTAATCTTTCAAATCAATCTCTACCATTGATCAAATCTCAAGTGAAGCATATAAATAATAAGCTTTCATTTCATTTAAATCTCATGGAACTTTTACTATCAAAAATCTATCTAGCACTCTTATCACTATCAAGCATTATCAAGCATTCAAGCATTATTAAGCATTAAAGCATTCAAATATTATCAAGCATCCAAGCATTCAAGCATTATCAAGCATTTAAGCATTCAAGCATTATCAAGTATTTATCATTACCATTGTCAAGCATAGGTATCATTTATCTTTGATCATTTATCATTATCGTTGCATCATACCATTATTGTTCTTTCATATTTTATTCCTTTGAAGAGTAACCAACAATGGAGCAAATAAAGATCTTAGTTATGATGACTTTTCTTGTTATCTAAATTCTATATTCTAAGCCAAGATATTGAACTTCATTGTGTGATTGTGAGAGTGTAAGTTTTACATTGTTGTTCTTTGTGATTTAAGTTTTCATCATCTACATTTTGGAACGCTCAGTGGGACCCACACCCCTATTATATCTTTGTTTTTGAAGGTTTTTCTAACCCTATTTTGCTCATTTTTAGCTCTTTTATGTAGAAAAAATGGAGCTAACTTTTGTAGGTTGAATGCAAAACCTTAGGGTTTCAAATATTTCATCATATCTTTCAAATGGTTGTAATTTTTTCTACGCAATTTTTACCGAATTTTATGGATGATGTCAAGATTCTCCAATAAAATAATCAAGTTTAGATCATCAATATTTGGTGAGTTATTAAAATTTTAGGGTTTTTCATAAATATGATTTTTCACAAATTAACGAATTTTTCAAAAATATTTATATTTTTTGAAAGATCTTAGAAATTAAATAAGGGTTTATTCTTTGTAAATTTTAATTTTTGAGATCAAAATAATGATGAAATTATCAAATAAGACAAAAACCCTAATTTTCAAAGATTTTGTCATATCTTTCAAATTGCTTGGAAATTTTCTACAAATTTTTGCTTAAGGTTAGGGATAATCTCAACAGTGTTGGTGTAAATATGTGTTTTACCTATCCAGGTCCTATTTACATGTTAAGTACACTTAGGTATTGTTGTAAAAAATTGTATACCTTTACAATTTCACATTATGTTTGGGTCCCTTAATTTATTGGACTTAATTAAGCTTCTAATTTGCCAAATTATGCATACCAAAGCCTAATTCTTACCATTTTCTAAAATGGGAACCAATATTAAATAAATGCATTCAATCATTAAATTACTCTAAATTATGTGTGTCCTAAAAATTTAAGCCGAGACCCATTTGCCCATGGGCAAATGGGTCCCCTTTGTTAGCCAAGACCCAATTAAAATATGTTTTTAGAAACATTTTAATAAAAAATTCAAATTGTTAGTGTCAATTTTGGAATTTATTTTTTGGAAAACTGGATAAACACCAATAAATGCCTAGTTATTGTTGAAGTTGGGAAAAATCAACTTTACAACTCCCAAGGATCACCTGCAATCAAACACCTATCACAAAATAGAGAATAACAAAGCTATGGAGGCCAAGAGCTATTGATCCAGAAAAACATGAATCATATTAATGTGCATCTTCTAATAATAATACAATAGAGAATCCTTATACAAGGATAATTAACCTAGAAACTCTAGGTGAGGATAAAACAAGATCATGGCATGTTTCTTCATCCTATGACATGAGACATAAAGAAAACATGACCTATGTAAGCTTAATTAATTAGAGGAAAATGAACCTAATAATTAAATAAATAATTAATTGGGAAATACCTTTTACTCTAACACCCCCCTTAAGTGAAACTTAGGGAGAAGCTCAAACCTCTAAAGATGAATGCATGATGGGTCCTCACAAACAAGACCTAGTGAGTTGCCCATGTACAAACAAAAGCTCTCAAAAGTAGAGAAAAGGAGAAAAACCTCGTGGGAGAAAAATCCTCTCCAAAAGAGAGAAAAGTGAAGGACTGAAAAAACCTCTAAACAAGAGTGAAGGACTGAGAATCCTAGAACCAAGAAATGTCCCAAAAGATACGAACAAAGGATGAATATGAAGAACACCAATGAAGCATGGAGAAGCTACAAAAACTATCAAAGAATGACTATTGTGGTGTTGAAATGAAGAACGTCCTCTGAAACAAATGATAATTAGGATCAAGATAACAAGAATTTGCATGAGTTCCCCCAATGACACTACTCAAATCAAATGGTAAACAAAGGAAAAACATTTGGAACTTGAAGATACAAATGTCAAGATCAAGAAGACAATAATTTGCATGAGTGCCCCCAATGACACTACTCGAATTAGATGGAAAACAAAGGAAAAAATCTAGATTTATCAAAGATACAGGTGGTACATGAATCTACATGAGTGAATCTAATGACACTACTCAACATGCAAGATGCAAGTAAAAAATACAGGTACCAATAATTTGAAGAAAACTGATCACAAGAGAGACAATAATTTGCATAGTGTCCCCAACGACACTACACAAATCAGATGGAAAACAAAGGAAAACATTTAGAACTCAAAGATACAAATGGTACATGAATCTGCATGAGTGACCATAATGACATTGCTCAACATGCAACATGCAAGTTGAAAATATAGGTACCAATAGTCTCTGATCAAATGATAATGGAAGGTCACCTCTAGAAAATAGGAATGCAAGAGTGTCCATATGTAAGTGATCCATCTCACTGAAATGCAACCACTGCATCTGCCTAGTACATAGGAATAAATACTGTATATGTAGCTCACTCCAACACAAACCCAAGGAAGCATTAGCACCAATAGTAGAAACCCCCCGATAGTGTGGACAAGGGAGAGCCATGACAGGTACACTAAAATTGACAAAGGTGTGATGGAAAACAAAGGCAAAACATCAACCCCGCATGACACTTTATATCATAGTGTGGGAACAATAAGGCACAAAATGATGTGTAAGATCCCAATAATCATATGCAATATAAAGGTACTTTATTTTAGTGCGTTTACATAATGAAAAGTGTATATAGTGGAAGTCTATAATTTCCAAAAAAGGACTACATTCTGAAAATACAATTCTCTAATAGAAAAAGAGAAAAATAATAGCACCATGATGAAGTACACAAAAAACATGCACTTTCAAAAAAACTAAACCCAAAAAGGAGTCTGGATGTAGAACATATGGCCCATCAAAGTCTCCAAAATGATAATTGAATAACAACACTGAGAAAATAGAATTTTGGAAAAATCTAGAAGTCCAAACTGTAAACCACCTACACCACTACGAAGAGTACAAAATTCTACCTCGTTTCAAAAAAAATTACACTCAAAAGACCACTGAATGGCCTCTGAAAGTTGAGGTGCAAAAATGAAAGGCCCAATGGAGAGGGGCTGAGCAGGGCAAGAAAAAGTTTTTTGCCAAAATTAGCAAAAATACCCTCAAATGTGGATGTATGCCCATTTTAGTAGTCTAAGAAAAAAATGTCTCCTCCAGGTACACTGCATGTGGATTTATTTTGCAAAAAAATTATTGCAAAACTTTTGCATGTTTTTTATTTTTAAAGAAAAAACAACCAAAAAAACTTATATATATGTTTTTATAAGAAAAATAGATAAAAAACTATATATATATTTTTTAAGAAAAAAAATATTAAAAAAAACTTTTTTAAAAAATATATTAAAAAAATAATATGGAGGGCGGAGGCGGAGCCCACTGGGCCACCCATGGGCAGGGCCCAAGGGCCTGCCACCCCTATTGTGGTAGGCGGCGGCAACCTGCCTCCAAAAGGAAAATTAATATAAATTTTAAATGCTAAAAAAATGAAAAACTATAACAGGGTTTTAAAACCCTTTTTAATTTTTTTAAATTGTAAAAAACAAATTAATAATTTTCTTTGAAAAAAATTAACCTCAATCTGGGGAGCTCATATGACGTCCCTGGCAAAAACAACTTTGCCTTAGAAGTTCTTGACTCTGAAATAGGTCAAATTATATATCAAAATTCATGAAATCGACCTCCTAAACGCAACCGTGAAGTTCTTTTTGGCTCAAAATGCCCCAAAATCACAACTACACTTTGGATCTAGAAAAAAACAACTACTTCAAACCCTTGCAAATTTGGCATCTAGAGTCAAAATTAGGCTAAACAAAATGCAAAACTAACTTTTTCAGCAGCTTTGAATCCAATGGAAAACATTGATTTGCTCCAAGATGCATCAAATTATAGATCAAGGCACAAAATATCTCATAAAGAGGAGAGAGGATTACAAGTTTGGAGCTCTAATACCATGTTGAAGTTGAGAAAAATCAACTCCACAGCTCCCAAGGACCATCTCAATGAAATACCTATAAAAAAAAAGAGAATAGCAAAGCTATGGAGGCCAAGAGCTATTGATCCAAAAAAGCATGAATCATATTAATGTGCATCTTCTAATGATAATGCAATAGAGAATCCTTATAAAAGGATAATTAACCTAGAAACCCTAGGTGAGGATAAAACAAGATCATAACATGTGTCCTCATCTTATGACATGAGACATAAAGAAAACATGACCTAAGTAAGCTTAAGTAATTAGAGGAAAATGAACCTATTAATTAAAGAAATAATTAATTAGGAAATATGTTTTACTCTAGCAGTCATTTGATCATTTGAAATTGGAACGGATTAATAACAAGCTAGAGGTGAAATTCATGAGAAAGTATTGTTGTCAAGAGCATTCAAGAGCAACATTATCAGTCAGTTGTAACAACAATCAAGATCCTAACATCATGTCAAAGTTTATGTGTGTTCATGTTGTCTTGTGAAGGATAACAAGTGTTGTATGGCTTCATGCATTCAAACATTCACACAAATCTAGCAAGCAAGATCCAATTCCCTTGAAGTGATGTGTATGTATTCAATCTTTCAAGGAAACTATTGAAGGGTGGTGAGTTACAACAATTTGTTCATTCATCATTTCCTTTCTTTCCATTTTTTCATCATTGACATTGCTATTGTGAAAGTGGGAACACTATTCATGGGGTTTGACTGAGGCAAACCCCTATATGGCACAAACATTTTTCCCTCTTTGTATGAGAATATTATAGGTTGAAGAAGGATTGAAGAGAAATTTTGCATTGCTACATTTATTGTCATCATTCTTGTCAACCTACAAAAACTAAGTTGTAGAATTCATTTCCGACATTTTGACAAGTTTGCAACCAAAAATCTGAAGCTTAGCTTTGGCATCAAAGGATTGTAAAAAGTATTTTGGAAGCTCTAACAAAGACCCATTTGCCTAAGGGCAAACCATACCCTCTGCACATGCTAGAATCAACTTTTGGTGACAGGTACATGCTCTCAGATATCTCCTAGATCCACCTACAAAGTACTATTACAGTCTTTTTATATACAAGAATTTTCATTTTACATATTAAGTCATATAGTTTAGTTAGTTTCATTATTTCAAGTCATTCCTAATCATCCCAAAGCCTTGAAGAATCACTAACCTAGGTCTGATTGACTCACCATTGAGGTTAAAATTCAATCTCTTGGCTTTGTAGTTGACATTCTAATAAAATTTTAGAAAAGGCACATTGAATCCTAGGTTCTTTGCATTTAGGACTTAGGATCCCCCCTTTTCATTCATTTTAGGTCCTAGGAAGGAATCTTTCTAGTTAAGCATTAGTTGTCACTTATCTTATCTAGTTGGCATTTATTTAATGCTTGTGTCCTAGATTGTTATGAGTTAGTTATCTCATGTGATAGGATTAAGGTCCACTTGTCATGATCTTGTCTAATCCTAGCCCTCACCTTGCCTATATAAGAAATGCCTCATATGTACATTGCCATATTCATTTTTGGCTTCCATATTCATTTTTTCATTCTTCCATCCTTAATCATAGTATGATATTTATGCCTTCTCTATTGTGGAAGTTTTTTTGTCTTGCAAGTGATCTTGAGGTGTTGAGGAGTTCACCATAAACTCCTACAAGTAGGCTATACTAACAAAAACAGACTTAGATCAACAATATTCAATGAGTTATTGTCATTTTAGGGTTTTTCATAAAATTGGTTTTAATGCTGCAAATCAGTGATTTTTTTGGAAAAATATATTTTTGCAAATATCTCAAAAATTAATCAGGGGTTTATTCTTTGTATTTTAATTCTTGATGTCAAATTAGTGACAAAATCATATCTTTAGCAATTAGGCTTTCACCATATAAATCTACTTTTTAGGGCACAAATTAAGGAACTTTTTAGATATTTTTACTTTGTTTGGAAAATTGTAAGATTTTTGGTAGGGGTTTGTTCTTTGCATTTTTAACTTTGGGACTGGAAATATTGCAAAATAATCATATCTAGTTTGATTAGGTGAAAATAAAAAAATAAAAATTACAACCTTGTGATGAGCATATCTTTTTCTAAACATCTATTTACTACATTATAAAATTATTTTCTACTTTGCAAGATTTATATTATTATTTATAAAATCATAAGGAATCCATTAGTGCTAACACAATTGTTTTCCTTATACTATCTTTTTTTTTTTTTTTTTTTAGGTAAGTTGTGGACAAGGGGTCCACTCCCATAAACGAAGTTCAAAAATTATAGAGAGGCATGACCTGTATGGTTGTGCACATTTTCAGCCGCAACAAACAAGAGAAGTTAGCTAGACAAACAAGTGCCATGCCCAAGCCAGATGAACCAGCACAGTCAAGAATCTCCAACGCAGCTTCCTCCATTGTAATCCCTATCCAAGATCCCACGAAGATCAGCCTCACATTCAGGCCCAAAGACAATCTTCTCAGTGTCGACCATTGACTTTCCTTATACTATCTTGTTTTGCATGTTTTCACACATTTAAAATTGGGGATTAAAATTTACCATTCACATGTTGATTTGGGATCTAAAATATACCATTTTATTTTAATCCCCAAGATCTACTTATGTATGCTCTCCTCTTGCACCTTAGAGTGATCTCAAGGATCAAAACATGTGATCTTGCTTCTCTTTTTTAGGATTTTTTGTTGGTCTTTATGTGCAAATATTGAAAAATTCAAAGGGTTGCAAAAGCTAGTTCGGATCTCTTCGCATTGGATCAAATTATCTTCTCAAATTTGGCATTGGACTTTGGGTACCTTCATTCTAATCACCATTTCTATCTTAAAATTTCAAAGTAATCATTATTTCTTTATCATTTTTGGTTTCATTGCTTCAATCAATCTTTCTTGGTGCTTCCTCACATTGAAAATTAGGCTAAAATAAATCTCTCACATTTGGATTGGGATCTAAAATAAATATCTTTTAAATCTCCAAGATCTCCTTATGTATACTCTCATTTCACACCCAACGGTGATCTTGAGGATAAAAAATAAGTGATTTTTTTAAGAGAGGGCATTCTTAGAGAAGTGATCACTCTAGGGGATGACCTCAACTCTTGTGTTCTAGCAAAGTATAAGAAAAAAGGAGTGAATCGAAAGACACACCTCTTGGAAGTGGAATCTTGTCAATCTAGGCTAAGCCTCTAAGAACTTTATATCTTAGAGAAGTGAAGGTGGAGAGTGGGTTACCCTCTCCTCTTGGGTGTTTGGCATTATTCCCTTTCATCTAAAAATTAGGCCTCACGTAACCTTGTGGTATATCTAGAGGATACTGTAATGATATATATTTTCTGCAAGGTCAAAACTGAATTAGTAACACATGCAAGTTAATAAAATCATCAAGCAATCGAATGCAAAGGAGAAATAACAAGAAATGAAAGAAACTAGAAAGATCTCACCCATTCCTATGCTCCATGATTGATTTCCATTGCACCTCCTTGGCCTTTCTATGATAATGGATGCCCTTAGATTGTGTATGTGACCAAACTCTAAATATCTAGCCCTAGACAAAGCTTTGAAGGATTTGTATTGAAAACTCTATGCAAACTAGAAATTTAATTCTATTATGCTAGTTATTAATAAACCTAAAAGATGATATGATGATAGAAAATGATAATAATGAGATCATAAAAATAATAAGAGATTAAGAGATAGATCCCAAAAATGAGATCAAGATTGTCATTTTATAGAAAATGCAATCTTGAACAGACAGATGAGATGAGAGATTGAGAAATGCCCTAGAATCAATGGTCAAGATTCAAGTTGACAACTCTCAATTAGGGTTAGGGAAACAATCCCCAAATGTGTGGACAAGATTTCATTTGATAAATTAAATCAATGGTGGAGGATAAACGTGACCTTGAGATGAAATTAGTAAAAATCAAGAGATAAGGAGATGAGATTTTAGAAAATCAGTAATTTAAGCAATTACTTGATTTGTAGAAGAATCTTTCCATTTTGAATTAAATTAATTCAAAAATATGGATTTGTGAGATAATGAGTAATTGATTTTTGAAATTAATTACTAAAAGAAGAATCAGTTAACAAATGTGAAGTCATTTTTAAATAAATTATTATATTTAAAAAGAGAGAAATGTCACATAAGGAAATTAAATAATTAATAATTATTATTTAATTTAGAAGAGACAGTTAATTAATTAAATAAACTAATGAATCTATTTAATTACGAGAGGATTTAGGAATTAGTGACATTAAATAAATATATTAAAATATATTTATTTAATAATTAGGAGGACATTAATAAAAAGGATTAATTAAATAAATGAGACTTTATTTAATTGTAAGAAGAATTTGATAATTAGTGACACATTAAATAAATAAATAAGATTTATTTATTTAATAATCATGAAGAATGGAAGATCCCGAATTAATTAAATAATTATAAATTATTTAATTAATAGTTGAATGTGGGTTAGAAACATAATTACAAAGTTATAATCATGTTATAATGAAAGGTGGTAAAATAGTGGTCGTAGGCCTAAGTCATTTTTAGGTGTCTACATTTGCCCCTCTTTGTCATAATGTAGCTTGTCACATTGTGACAAAGAAAACAAATCCAGAATATGCCTCAGTGAAGGTACGGAGTGCCTATGCCCCCTTGGGAAAATTTTTGAATTTTGACCCGAGGTTTGAAAAATTTGGAAAGTGTTCCGATTAATTCAATTAATGACCAGAAAAGTGATGGCATGATCCGATTTAGAAACAGAGGACGCTGAGTTAGCCAAAATGTCGATCAAAGGTAGTCAAATGAGCCTCCAGTACAACCTACTAGGTCAAAACCCTAATTTTCAGCCTATAAATAGGTTGAAAAGGTCAATCCAAGTGTCATTTGCTCATTTGTTATATAAAAAATTCAGAAATCAGAGCTTAGAGAACGATGGTGATTCCAGTGACTACCCACCATGGATACCACGTGTGGACATTCTGACGACCCAAGGGCGCAGAGGCACTGGTAAGTACCCTATCCCCCTTGTCAATTTTTGAATTTAATGCATTTATTAGGGTTTTAGGAGGGGTAAACACAGGCATTGCGACGCAAATGATGTCGCATAAACCGTAAACGCCTTCACGTTCGACACATTTATTTGCGTCGTGATGCAAGTGCGATGGGAAGGTTAGGGTTTGTTGTTTGATTGTGCATCCATAATGTGAAACAAGGCAATCGCCAGGTTGCGACGCAATTGAGGCTTTTGTGACGCATCTGACATTTTGTGATGCAATTGCCAGGTCAAACGACGCATTTTCTAAATCGTAATGCAATGGCCATGCTCAATGGCGCATTCGCCAAATCGCAACACAATTGTCATTCCAAATGATGCATTCATTGTTAGGTTGCACATTTGCGAGCTAGAATGACACATTTGTCAAATTGTGACGCAATTGTCATGCGTAGAGCCACAATTGACTAATTTTCGCGCATTTGTAGTCAACGCGATGCAATTGTAGTTGACCAAAGTTGACTTTTGTTGACCCTGTGCCGAGATTAGTTTGGATGCACCCTTGACTTCCCAGTAGCAATAACATTTCAACAATGTTGCCCAATATGTGCTAATCCTTGGCCTTTCTTGTGCAGAGTCGGCTTGTGCCGATTTACACTTGAGAGTTTCGGTCGGCGACCTACGCCTTTAGAGATCACCTGAGCGATAGACAGAGACAATGACTGATGGCACTAGGTCTGTATCATATAACCTATATTCCCATTATTCGGGCAAACAAGGGTTTGCTGACAGCGCTTTGTGAGAGGTGGCACTCAGAGACCTGCTCATTTCACCTGCCTACTGGAGAGGCGATAGTGACCTTAGAGGACGGCTACTGTATTCTTCGCATTTCGATTAGCGGACAGAGAGTTATCTATGATCCGCACCAAGGGCGACAGGCCCTATCAGAGTTGTATGAGGATGTCGATGGTGCCTAGTTGGGCATGAGTGGTTACGAGATTGGTTGGGATGTTGTAGCTGACCGGTTTCCCAGGTGGGATGTTATGCTGATGACACTGATTGCTGGATTATTGATTCCAGATCATCTTGGTCATGGATTTTCCATTGGATGGGGGGATTTACTGGTCTGTATGCGAGCACAAAGGACAGTTTTCACCTGGGGGCCCTGCTTGTTGGCCATGCTTTATCATCAGTTGCATGAGGTTGTTTATCACCAGGGCCACAGTATCAGTTGCGACACTACCTTACTCATGATCTGGGTATGGGAGCACATTCCCATTTTTCGACCACCAGTGCAAATTCAGTAGCTAGGTGATGGGATGTTGTATGTCTATCTTTATGCGGGGTCGGTTAGCCAGACATGTGTGGGAGATACCGAGTACTAGCGTCATCAAATTGATATGATGATCAATTTTGTGTGCAGGTCTTACAGAGATTGTGGTTAGTGGCCTGATGAGGATGGCCATTTATCCTTTTGCAAATAGTTTCGATATTTGATTGGCTGCATGGTACAGACCCAATGGATTATTGAGATGTACCTACCCCAACGGGTACTCGACAGTTTGGAGAGCAGCAAGATGTACCAATAGGCATAGTAGAGTATGCTCGGTCTTCCAGGGAGACCATGTGGGGCCGCACATATCAGTGATAGTGGTTGAGCAACAGGTTGACGATCTAGTTGTAGTTCAGTGGAGGTGGAGAGGGGGTCCAGTAGATCCAGGGACATCGGCCAAGTTCAATGCCTGGTGGCAGATTCACAGGCCTATTCCTTTGACAGATCCAAATGGTCCGCCACCTATAGATCGAAGGTTAGTTATTACATGGGTACCGAGGAGAGGTCGGGGTGGCAGGGATGGAGGCAGAGATGGCAGAGGCCGAGGTGGGGGAGATGATGGGGGTGGGGGAGATAGAGGCAGAGGAGTCGGAGGCCTAGGTGGGGGAGATGATGGGGGTGGGGGAGACGGAGGTAGAGGAGTCGGAGGCTGAGGTGGGGGAGATGATGGGGGTGGTGGAGGGGGAGGGGATGGAGGAGATGGGAGGGGTGTGAGGAGGAGGAGGGATGGTGGAGGGTGGAGGTAGCCCAAGAGAGTTAGGAGGAGAGTGGGAGGTGTGCCATTGTCACCCATCCGAGAGGAGGGTGAGGAGAGAGAGGTGCTTGCCGAGAAGGAGGCAGAGGAGGAGAGCAGAGGGGGTGAGCAGGAGGGGTAGGTGCGGGTTGAGGAGGAGGTCAAGGGTGGAGATGAGGAGGAAGAGGTGAGGGCGGAGGAGAGGGTAGAGGAGGATCCATTTTTCAGGGGACACCCTCTTGATATAGATGTGGAGGAGGAGGAGGAGGAGGATGAGGCAGACCGAAGACTGCGGGAGCGTATGATTTCTGGGGATGATGAGGGTGATAGATCACCCATTTTTCCTGTCGATGCTACCATTGATTAGTGGATCATGGATTTGCATAGCAGAATTGATGTGGCCTTGTCTTAGAACAAGGCCTTGGTAGTGGAGTTAGAGGTCACCGGGTGGAGAGAGATTAGGCTATCCTCCAACGGTAGGAGTCAGATCAGTGGGTGACAGAGTTTGCTGAGTTATGCTCAGGGCCGACAGGAGACATGGCCAAGGAGCTGGCTAGGATGGTAAAGAGCAGGGGGTGGTACAAGTTACAATATGAGCAGGCAGCTCCCTCAGAGAGACAGGACCCAGGGTTGTCTCAATCCTACAGCAGGATAGGCAGTGGCACCCGGACACACAACAACAACAGGTCACACAACAATAGTCATACAAGTGCTAGGGGGTCCACTACATTAGGTCAGTCATCGGGCCACAGGTCACACAACTCTCACAGGCATTCATCAGACCACAGTCATAGATCAGAGCACGGGCATAGACCAATGTCATCAGGACACCAAACAGAGCAGAGCCAACCTCATGTTACCGAGGCCTCGGGCTCTCAAAGTAAGACTCAGGACACCACTCCCATTCAGGTCACATTTCACATGGTTGATCAGGCATATCCACCTCCCAGTTCACCTCCATGGGATAGAGGAGGGCCATCCTAGGACTTGCTTTTTAGACACTTGTATATTTTGATATTCGAGCCTACGAGCTCCATTTTTGGTATGTTATATGACTATCCTGTGACAAAACATTTTTTTGAGATTATATATATATGCGATGTAGTTTTGGTGTGGCCCATATGATGTTATGTGTTATGGTATTCTAATGCTTTATCATATGTTTATATGATACTTTAATGATGCTATGAGGTGTATGGATATTATGCTTTATGTTTATGAATGCAATTATGGATTTAGTTATGCATGCATTGTGTAATGTGATGATGATGTGATTCCTATATGCTAGTGCAAATGTTTATTTATGATGCTTATATGTTGATGCAAATGATGGTTTTATCATGTGAGATGGATGAATGTAAATGATAGCGTTATGAAATGTGAATTATGGTATTTGATTTATGTAGATGTGAATATGAAATGCTCATGCAATTATATATGCAACTTTGTTTTTTGTATGTCACAGGATATCATCAGAGAATGAGAGAAAAAAAAGGCGAAGATTGATGTTAGTGCGAAGAAAGATATGCATGTTAGTGCGGAAATTAAAATCCTTCAAAGATTTGCTATAGTACTATCCTAGTTATTGCTCTTTAATCCTCATTGGGAAAAAATGTCAGGATGGTCGACAAACACTATGATATGATGTAGATCAGTAGTGTGCAAGGTCAAACCATCACGTAGATCAACAGTCACAGAAAAAGATGATCATGACTCATGCCAGGAACACAATTGCCCCTAGTCACTTTGTCATGACCGACCGCCAAAGAAAAAACAAACCAATCATGCGATGTCACTGCATCTCTAAATCTTGACGTTAGGACATCCTTGAGAAACTAGCCACATGATAGTAAAGAAAACAGATAGTAAAATCATTATACTACGTCGTTGCTTCTCTAAATCCCACAGTCAGGACATCCTGGAGAAACTAATAGTAGAGTGATAAGCAGATAAGGATAATCATCATGATATGTTGTGGTTCCTAAGACATAAGAAACTAATATCATGATAATTATCAAAAGACAAAAAAAAGTTTTCCAAGTGTTTGCCATGTTTTAATGTCGAGTTTTTCCAAATGTCAAGCGATATCAAATTCAGGAAGGACACATCACGAATGACGTTGATATCTAGGAGATCGATCCTCAGATTTAGGAGAATCCATCAAAATGTCAGATGATGATGACGATGCTTAGGAAGGACACATCCACAAGCATAGAGAAATGACAAGAGTTACCTTGTAGAAGGACGCATCTGAAGAAGAACCCCAAAAATTTTCCATGGTAAATTGTCTTGATAGGATTTTGACTACATGTGATTGTTGACATGTTGAATTGATTGGAAGTGTTGATGAAATAGATTGTTGATAGATTGATAGTTTGAGATTGACATAAGATTTGCTTGATTTGAAGATAGCTTGACGTGTGTGAAAATGTTGTGCCATGAACCCTAACGGACTGACCTAGTGTGGCCTCGGGGGCTCATCGAGATATGGCCTTGCTTACGTCGTGCACTCAGAGACCTCATAGTTCAACACGACCCATGACCTTGTCTAAAAGACAAAATTTTGAATCATGATTTTATTTCGACAAACCTAGGAAGACTGACCTGATGTCTCGGGGATTCAAAGATGAATCTTGCCTACGTAGCAAATGCGCAAAGACAACGTAGTTCAGATAGGGACAAAAGATTGACTGACGAGACTAATTGGACTGACCAGACAGAGATTGACTTCGACTCTATTTTTTTTTTGGGATTTTGACATTGATTTGGAATGTTTTTGTATTTTCTGAGGACACTTTTTGAATTTTTAGGTCTTTTTTCAGGACTTTTTCAAATTTTTAGGACTTTTTTCAGGACTTTTTTAGATTTTTAGGATTTTTTCAGGACTTTTTAAGGATGCAGGATCATGCCCGATAGCCACTGCAGTTGCATGATAAAGGTCTTTCCCCCAGACGGATAGGGGATTATCTGAGCCCAAATGATATGGAAATAGGCAGACATAAGGCAAAGACAAGAATATGCAAGGGATGATGTCAACCAAATGCTAACCATGGTCGGAATTGACAAGACTTAGGACGATTGTTATTAATTTTTCAAGCCTTTGTGATTATGACAAATGGATAAAGGTCGATTTGAGTAACAGTAGATGACGAAGCAATGATCGACTACACATGGTGCCTATTTGCCAGGTTTTCACCATGGTACTTATCCAAAGCACATGTTTGTCAAGTTTTCACTATTGGATGAATTCATTTATTTTTACTATTTTTGCCATTTTTTGATTTTTTTGGTGTCACCAAGACGCTTGTTTGCCAAGTTTTCATCAAGGGACGGTTTTTCTTTATTTTTCATTTTTTTTGTATTTTTAGGTTTTAGCCAAGCCCTCTGATGCTATGTGTAGAACTTTCTCAGATGTAAGTTGTTGATTGGTTTTGTCAGCTGTTCTCCATCAGGTGTGGCCAACTGATAAGCTCCATAACCAAATGCGATAGTGATGATATAAGGACCAAGCCAATTAGCCTCAAACTTGCAAACATTTTCACGGTCCGCCTGATTTCTGGGGTTCTGCATGAGAACCAAGTCACCGATTTCAAACTTTCTCACCATTACTCTTTTGTTATAACTTTGGCAGAGATGATTTTGATATGCCTGCAGATGATTTTAGGCATTTTGTCGTCTTTCTTGTAACATTTCTAGCTCATGTAGGCGAGTATGTCTGTACTCTTCATCATCAATCATTCCTTTCAAGGAGACTCGTAGAGAAGGAATTTTGACCTCAATGGGAAATATGGCCTCAGATCCGTAGACCAGGGAAAATGGAGTGGCTCCAGTGGGGTACAAATGTTGGTACTATAGGCCCATAAAGCAGGATTGAGTTGTAGGTGCCAATCTCAGCCAACATCATTGACGGTCATCTTCAGAATGCGAAGAATTGTTTTATTTGATGCCTCAGCTTGGTCGTTACCTTGTGGATAATATGGGGTGGAGAAATGGTGTTGGATGTGGAATCGCTCACAGAGCTCATCAACATCCTGATTTTTGAATGGACTATCATTATTTGTGATGATGGATTGTGGGACACCATATCGACAAATGATGTAATTTAGGATAAACTTGGATATTTGCTTACCGGTGATGTAAGTGAGCAGGACAACTTCAATCCACTTAGTAAAATACTCAGTGGTGGTGATTATGAATTTATGGCCGTTAGAAGAAGATGGATGGATCTTACCCATGAGGTCGAGTCCCCATTGTGTGAAAGGCCATGGAGAAGTAATCAGTCTCGATTCCTATGCAGGTGCATGAATTAGATCACTATGCACCTAGCATTTCCAACATGTTTTGACAAACTGGAGAGCATCTTTTCCCAATGTCGGCCAGTAGTATCCAAGTCTAGTGACTTTTCAAGCTAACGTTGGACCACTCGAATGAGATCCACATATACCCTCATGCACTTCTCGTAAAGTCATTTAAGCTTCATCAGTGTCGAGACAGCAAAGAAGGGTGTTATCAAAGCCGTGGCGGTATAAGGTGTCACTGATGATGGTGTGTCTAGCCACTTTTCGGATAAAGGATTTTCTTTGGTTGTTGGACAGGAAGGGTGGGAGGGTTTGGGACTTAAGATAGTCGTATATGTCTTGATACCAAGGAAAACTAGGACCAACAATCTCGCACACCATTTCTGACTTTGGAATATCGTATGCAGGCATCAACAACTGTTCCACTAAGAATTCGAATTGTGACACATTCTTAGGGATGTCTAAGAGAGATCCAATGGTAGCCATTGCATCGACTGCCTTATTTTGTGTCCTTGGGATTTGTTCAAATGCAATCATTTTGAAATACATGAGGAAATTATCCACCATTCATTTGTAGGGAAACAAATTCTCATCTTTTGTGTCATAATCATCATTCACTTGGTTGATGATTAACTGAGAATCCCCGAATACAAGCAATGTCTGAATTTTCTATTTAATTGCTATCTTGAGACTTGTGACCAATGCCTCGTATTTTGCAATATTATTTGTACAAGGGAAAGCGATCTGAAATGATTTAGGAATTGAATCCCCTTGTGGTGTGATAAATAATATGCCAGCTCCTAAGTCGTGACCAATGTAAGACCCATCAAAGTATAGTTTCCATGGTAAAGTTGGTTCTGCGTGAAAGATAGACTCATCTGAAAAATCAGTTATCAGTAGATGAGTGGCTTGGATTGGTGCATCTACCAGTTGATCTGCTATTACTTGACCTTTTATTGCCTTGTGCTCCACATATTTTATGTCATACTCGCTTAATATCATGACCCACTTCGCCAAATGGACTGTCAATGCTGCTCGACTCAAGAGATATTTTAGTGGGTCAATCTTAGCTACCAAATGTGTTTGGTGGCTTAGCATATAGTGTCTTAGTTTCTGCACCACAAAGACAACTGCAAGGCATGCCCATTCAATGGTTGTGTAGTTGAGCTCATATCCAATTAGTCTGCGACTGATGTAGTATATGGCTCTTTCTTTTTCTTCATGGTCATTTTGTGCCTATAATTCCCCTAGTGCATTTGTCGTTGTAAAGACATATAGGATCAATGGATTGCCCTCAATAGGCGGCATCAACACTGGTGGTGTCAATAGATATTATTTAATTTGTTCAAAGGCTACGTGGCATTTATCCGTCCATACAAAAGGAATGCTTTTGCATAACAGATATTGAAATGGTTGACACTTGTTTGCCAACTGTGTGATGAAGCGACGGATAGACTACAATCTTCCCTGAATTGTTCACAACTCACTGATTCCTTTTGGAGGAGGCATGTCTAGAATTTCTTTTACTTTTGCTGGGTCAACCTCAATGCCTCGTCGTGAAACTATGTATCCCAACAGCTTGCCTGAAGTGACTCCAAAGACACATTTCTTTGGGTTCAATCAAACCTTATAATCCTCAAGCTGTCTAAAAATTTTATCCAAGACTTTGAGATGTTCTTTCCGTGTCAAAGATTTTTCCAATAGGTCATCCACATAATCTTCCATTAGGATATGCATCATGTCATGAAAGATTTTTGTCATAGCCCTTTGATATGTGGCACCTGCATTCTTTAAGCCAAAAGGCATGACATTCCAACAATATATTCCCCAAGGGCAAGTGAATGTTGTTTTGTGTTGATCCTCTATCGCAATTCGGATTTGGTTATATCTCAAGAAACCATCCATGAGGGATAACATCTCGTACCCTACTGTGAGGTCAACAATCATGTCTATATTCGGTAAGGGGAAGTCATCCTTTGGGCAAGCCTTATTCAAATCTCTGAAATCTATGCAGATACAAATTTGTCCATTTGGCTTTGTAATAGGGACAATGTTGGATATCCAATCAGCATAGTCTATTGACCTTATGAACTCAGCATCTAGTAACTTCTTTAGTGTAGTCTTGACAAGTAGTGCAATATGTGGATGCATTTTGCACAACTTTTGTTTGACCAGATTGATTCCTAGGATTAAAGGAAGATGATGTAGAACCAATTTTGGATCAAGGCCTGGCATGTCAGCATATGACCATGCGAAATTAACTTTCCTGTCTGTGAAGAATTGTTGAAATTCGGGTTTTTCTTCGTCTGACAATGATGCAGCCAAGAGAATCATTTTGGGATTCTCTGGTGTGGCTATGTTAACTTCCATTGTGTCCTCAATGAGCATAGCTGATTTTTCCTGTGTCATGGAAGAAAGTCCAATCCTCCATCCTTAGGCGCCTCAGAGAGGTTTTCACCTTCAGATATGTCCTTTGTTTTTACTATTTTACTGTCAGAAGGTGCCTTGCGGTTTTCACCTAAAGAAAATTATTTTTCTTTTTTATTCTTTGTATTTTTGTGATAGGAGGATTGCACAGTCTCCCCAAACTAAGCTGCACAATCTAGATCAATGGAGAACCCTATTTTGTGATCACCCCATGGAATACCTTCTCGGAGTCCCATGAATTCTGCGATTGCCTCATCATTTTGAAAAATGTCCATCACTGGTGGATCTTGTTGGTCCCAGTCGATTAGTTGTGGGTAAACAAGGGGGATCCCATCGTCAGTGTTGGTAAAAGATGGGGAGGATGTGGAAAGTGTGCAAATTGATGTCTCAAGTGTAAAGGTAAAGTTGTCAATTTCAAATTCCGTGTCAGATGCAATGGATGGCCCATACTCCGAGTCATATGAATCAAATTCAAAATCATAATATGGGATAAAAGTATTAGCACCATGACTAGTGGTTGGCATTTTAGAAGTATGGATAGTGGGCTTAGATAAGTTAGGCTCATGAGTGGGCTCAGGAATGGGGTGGGCGGATTTAGGTGTTGCCGACGACACCTTATGTTCTTCCAGATTCCAAGGAATGCTTACCCATTCCTTATTTTTGGAACGTCGATTAATAGGGTCAATGTTATATTCTTGGTAGAATAGTTCTTCAAAAGGGAGTTGACCAGGATCAAGGAATAATTTGTCAATGTCATAGTCACTTAGGGTTTTTTCAGATCCTCATTCCCATTCATTTGAGTCAGTTTCGGTAAGGGATTCTTCGCCTATCTCGACACTTTCCGTCATCATTATGTCCTTGCTTGAAAGTTCATGGGTATATTGATTGTCAGTTCTGAATTGGTCAAACCCTAGCCCTATGTACCTTGGTCTTACAGTCATGATGATAGGTTCCCTCCTTCCATTGTTGTCCTTTCCAAGACTGCTTGTGCCGTCAAAACCTAGGGCTCTACATATATCATAGCCTTTTCCATAGAGGTGTACTGGTAGTGGAGGTAACTCCTCAGGGTCTTTGTAGATCTAGTTAGCTATGTAATTCATGAATTCATTACCCATATCACCCCACAGTGTGAAAACACTTTGTGGTGGAACCTTGAAAGTTGTTTTGCGCTCAACTGCAAAACATGGTCTACCATAGACTTTAGGTGGCTTCGGTATTGTGGTGATACAATAAGCCGTATTTAATTTGAACTCTCCACAACCAAGGTCCTGGATCTGAAGGTCTTTACTTGGGATGGAGGTCGAGGAAGATGGTGTTGTAGAAGGTGATGGAATGTATGATTTTGTGAGTGTTGATGGGTCAGTATATTTGGATGAGGTGGAAGATGAGGCTTCCCGATTGATGGGTACCTGGTGCTCAGTAGTGGCTCACAAGTTGGTAAAGTATTGAAATGGATTGGGATCTCCTGGGATAGTGATCTCAGTACCATCAAAAGGGAATTTGAGGCATTGGTGGTATCTGGATGGAATGGCCTTTAGAGCATGAATCCAGGGGTGACCAAGTAAGATATTATAGTGTATATCACGATCCAGGACCTGGCATGTTGTATCTATGATAATTGGTCCTACCCAGAGTGGAATTGTAATGACGCCTTTAGAAGCGCGTTCTTCATCATCGTATGCCTTGATGACAATGCTCTTGCTAGCGTCTACACATGCATCTGAGAAACCAGGAGCTTTAACCAATTCTAAAGAGAAAATGTTCAATCTTGCTCCGCCATCTACTAAGACTTGTCTAACCTTATGTTTGTGGACAAAAACCTCGATGTGAAGGGCATCATTATGATATGGTTTGGGCAAGGAATAGTCACTGTTCGAAAAGGTGATGTGATGAGGCAAATTTAGATATCCGACCATAGTCTCAAAGTGGTTGACATTAATGTTGGTTGGGATAGACGACTCTTGCAGGACTTTATCCAAGATTTCCTTATGTGCGGGTGAAATACAGAGCAGTTCGAGAATGGATATTTGAGCAGGTGTTTTATTCAATTGCTCGATAAGGTTAAACTCTTGTTTTGGATTTAACTATCTAGCGAACGGACCAGGTATGGTGATCTTAGGTTGACGTGCAGAAGGACCTAGGATAGTGACCTTTTCTTTACATGTGGTGACATTGCATTCCAAGGCCTTTTTAATGGTAATGGTATTAACACACTTATCTTCATCAGTAGCGCGAAGATTGTTAATAATGGTACCACCGGGATAATTGTATGCAGGACGAACATTATTGTAGGCTGGACGAATGTGATTGGCTTGGTTATTGGTATTCTTTGTGCCAGATGACGAAGCTTTACCATGATCTTGCAGTGGGTTTTTGTGGATAGTATAATCCACATTAGATGTAAATTATTGACCACCTAACTCAATGGTGTGGTTCTCAATGAGGTCTTGTACCAGATTTCGCAACTAACGACAAGAGGAAGTTTTGTGCCCTTTAGCATGGTGGTAATCACAAAATGCACTATCATCCCACCATGACAGCTTGAATTGACCAAGGTCATATGGTTTTGGCTCTTCTAGTGTTATGACATCGTTTTGGAGAATTTTCTTGAAGACAATTTCGATAGGTTCACCCAAAGGGGTGTATGTGCGTTTTTGGAATTGTTGGGGTTGATGCAGCTACCTTTGATTAGTTTGTGCATGATTGCTTTGGATAGCATTGGCAGTTGGTGTCGGTGTAGTTACAGGTGTGTTTTGATTTTGTACTCCTTTGATTGTGAGTACATGACCTGTTGTATTGATGGTTTTTCCATCAACTACACCATTGTTGGTGATATGCTTGTTCTTAACCTAGTATTTAGTTTTGTCATTTGAGCTACTTGGGTTATTATTTGTGGTGGTGTTGATGGTTTTGCCACCATATTTTAATTTGCCTTTGGCGATCAAGGCTTTCTCAAGTTGAACACCTTTTTCAACAAGGTCAACAAAGGTGGTGCAACAATGGACTTGTAAGCCATACCTTAGTGGTCCTAGGAGAGTTTGTACAAACATGGTGACTTTCTCCTTTTCAGGTATTTCTATCGGACATCTGCTTGCTAAGGTTCTCCATCTTTGAAAGAATGGAATAAAAGTCTCTCCTGCATCCTCTTGGGTAAGTTTGCATAAGGATGCAATGTCGATATCTGTGTCAATGTTATAGGCATAGTTTTCAACAAACATGTTTGCCAATTCATCCCATGTTTTGATTCCCTTAGGCAAAAGTGAGAACCATTGTAGTGCAGGACCTACGAGACTTCTAAAAAAAAGTCTCATGAGATAACTTTGCTCGTAAGCAATGTCCATGCAACTAGTGGTGAATTCTCTTATGTGTTCAATGGGGTTTGTTTTGCCTTTTTATTTGGGAAAATGAGGTACCACATACCCATGAGGAAAGGGTGGCATATACAAGGTTGTGTCAAATGGAGATGGACACAAGTCATGTGACATGTATGAATTTTTGTTGGATTGTTGCAAGGTCTCCACTTGCGTTTGAAGAGCAGCGAGTTGGAGTGTGAGTGCTTCCACGATAGGATTGTTGGTAGCACCACACATGTTGGTGATAGGGATAGTTTGAGTGCCCACTTGTTGTGATGAGATGTGTTGATTTAGAATTCATTTTCGGTGAGCAAAATGAGTGTTCTGATTATGCAGTTGTTGGAAATGAGTGTTTTGATGAGGGATGTGCTGTTGTGTATGAACTTGAGAGGCATAAGTGGGGATGTGAGATCCTGCCACGTTGGATAGAATTTGAGGGCCTTGTTGCTTTTGAGCATGCTGATGCCCAAATGGAGTAAAGGATTGAGGGCCTTGTTGATTTTGAGCTTGATGCCCAAATGGGGTGAAGGATTGAGGGCCTTGATTGCCTTGCCCAAATGGGGTGAAGGATTGAGGGCCTTGATTGCCTTGCCCAAATGATAAATTGTGACCATGAGGAATGTTGGTGTTTTGGCCCACATGAATGTTGGTATTAACCTGTGAGGAATTGGGTTGGGTGCCTTGAATGAAAACTCTTCATTTATTTCTCCCAAAAGGGTTGGATGAGTTGGTTGCCATAGAATTTGAAGAACCTAATAATAGGTTTGCTGATGTACTCATGGAACTAGATGAATTTCCAAAGAGGTTTGAGGTGGTTGCACCCATTGCTTGTGAAGGGATGGTGGATGTTTGTTGGGGGATGGATTGTGATGTAGTGTTGGTTTGGGTAGATGATCCCCCAATAGATGTTGTGTTGGTTGTGGTGGTAGTATGACCAAGGGAGGTAGCATTGATGGTGTTGATGACATTTTGTGAAGAGACTCCCATGGAAGGATTGTGTAATGAGGGAGTGAAAGAAGTTTCTCTAAGAGTGTTGAGATCAAATTGTAATGACATTATTTTTCTGCAAGATCAACAAAAGGATTAGTAATACTTTCATGTTAATAAAAACATCAAACAATGAAATACATTAGAAAATAAGGGAAAAACGAATGAAACTGGAATAGCCTCACCCAATCTTCTCTCCTCTATGGTTCACTTTCATTGTACCTCCTCAAGCTTTGGTATGATAAATAGATGCTGTCAAAATGTGTGTGAGCAGAACTCTAAAATGTCTAGTCTTGACAAAGCCTTTTGAAGGATTTAATAAAATAAACTATATGCAAACTAGAATTCAATCCTAATGTGGAAGTAATAATGGAAGCCTAAGATGATATGACAATTATTATAATGAGATTATAAGAATGCTAAGAGATACTAATGATTCATTGATCCTGAAAATGAGATCAAGATTGTCATTTTATAGAAAATACAATCTTGAATGGACGGACGAGATGAGAGATTGAGGAATGCCCTAGAATCAAGGGTCAAGATTCAATAAGGCAACTCTCAATTAGGGTTAGGGAAAAATGCCCACATGTGTGAATAAGATTTAATTAAATGAATTAAATCAAGACTAAATGTGACAGTTGAGATGAAATTAGTAAAAATCAGAAGACAAGAGGATGAGATTTTAGAAAATAAGTAATTTTAGAAATTACTTGATTTGTAGAAGAATAATTCTATTTTGAATTAAATTAATTCAAAATATGGATTTTGTGAGATAAGAAGTAATTGATTTTTGGAATTAATTACTAAATGAAGAATCAGTTAAATATATGAGATATTTTTAAATGATTTTGTTTTATTTAAAAATATGGAAGTGTCACATGTCACAATTAAATAATTAAAAATAATTATTTAATCTGGAAGAAGTATTTAATTAATTAAATAAATTATCAAATCTATTTAATTAAGAGGATTTAGGAATTAGTGACACATTAAATACATATATTTTAAATATATTTATTTAATAATCAGGAGGACATTAATGATGAGGATTAATTAAATAAATAAGATTTTATTTAATTGCAAGAAGACTTTGATAATTAGTGGCATATTAGATAAATAAATAAGATTTATTTATTTAATAATCATGAAGAATGAGATATTATGAATTAATTAAATAATTATGAATTATTTATTTAATAGTTGAATGTGGGTTAGAAACATAATTAAAATGTTATAATCATGTTATGATGAAAGGTGGTAAAATAGTGGTTATAGTCCTAAGTCATTTTTATGTGTCTACATTTGCCCCTCTTTGTCAAAATGCAGCTTGTCGCATTGTGGCAAATAAAACAAGTCCAGAATATGCCCCAGTGAAGGTACGGAGTGCCTATGCCCCCTCAAAAAAATTTTCGAATTTTGACCCGGGGTCAGAAAAATTTGGGAAATATCCCGACTAATTCCATTAATGGCCAGAAAAGTAATGGTGTGATCTGATTTAGAAATGGAGGACGTTAAGTTAGCCAAAATGTTCGTCAAAGGTGGTTATATGAGCCTCCAGTAGAACCTACTAGGTCAAAACCCTATTTTTTAGCCTATAAATAGGTTGAAAAGGTTAATCCAAATGTCATTTGTTCATTTGTCATATAAAAAATTCAGAAACCAGAGCTCTGAGAGATGATGGTGATTCCAATGACTACACACCATGGATACCGCGTGTGCACATTCCGATGACCCGAGGGCACAGAGGCACCGGTAAGTACCCTATCCAACTTGTCAAGTTTTGAATTTAATGCATTTACTAGGGTTTTAAGGGTGGGAATCAAATGCATTGTGACACAAATGATGTCGCGTAAACCGTAAATGCCTTCGCATTCAACGCATTCGGTTGCGTCGCGACACAAGTGTGATGGTAGGTTAGACTTGTTTGTGCGATTGTGCATCCACAAGGGGAAAAGATGCAATCGTCCTACTATGACGCAATCAAGGGTCTTGCGACCCATTTGACATTTTATAATGCAATTGACAAGTCAAACGACGCATTTGCAAAATCATAGCGCAATTGTTAAGCCAAACAATACATTCGTTGTTAAATTGCACATTTTCCAGCTAGAATGACGCATTCATTGTCAGGTTGCACATTTGTGGGCCATAACGATGCATTTGTGATGCGCAGAGCCGCAGTTGACTGGTTGTGATGCATTTGTGGTCAACGTGACGCAATTGTAGTTAACCAGAGTTGACTTTTTTTGACCTTGTGCCGAGATTAGTGTGCATGTACCCTTGACTTGCCAGTAGTAGTAAACCTTCCCCAATGTTGCTCAATATGTGCTAATCCTTGGCCTTTCTTGTGCAGAGTCAGCTTATGCTGATTTATACTCTAGAGTTTCGACCGGTGACCTACGCCTTCAGAGATTGCCTGAGCGATAGACAGAGGTAGTGGTTGATGGCCCTAGGTCTGTATCACGTCACCTATATGCCCATTATTCGGGCAAATAGGGGTTTGCTGACAGCTCTTTGTGAGAGGTGGCATTCAGAGACCTGTTCATTTCACTTGCCTACTGAAGAGGTGATTGTGACTTTAGAGGATGTTTACCACATTCTCCGCATTCCGATTAGCGGAGAGAGAGTCACCTATGATCTGTGTCGAGGGCGACAGGCCCTGTCTGAGATGTATGAGAGTGTTGATGGTGCCTAGTTGGGCATGGACAATTACGAGATCATTTGGGATGTTGTAGCCGACTGGTTTCCCAAGTTTGATGCCATGCTCATGACTTTGATTGCTGGATTATTGATCCCAGATCATCGTGGTCACGAATTTCCCATTGGATGGGGGGATGTTCTGGTCCGTATGCGAGGACAAAGGACTATTTTTCCTTGGGGACCATGCTTGTTGGCCATGCTATATCACTAGTTACATGAGGTTGTCTATCACCAGGGGCACAATATCAGTTGCAGCACTACCCTCCTGATGATCTGGGTATGGGAGCACATTCCCATGTTTCGACCACCGGTGCAGATTCAGTAGCTAGGTGATGGGATGCCTTACGTTTATTTATATGCAGGATCAGTTAGCCAGACTCATGTGGGAGATACTGGGTACTGGCATCATCAGATTGATACGATGATCAGTTTTGTTTGGAGACTCTATAGAGATTGTGTGCAATGGTGAGATGAGGATGGCCACTTATCTTTTTACAGACAGTTTCAGTATTTGATTGGCCGCATAGTACAGACTCAACGGATTATCGAGATGTACCTTCCCCAATGGGTACTACGACAATTTGGGGAGTAGCAAGTTGTGCTAGTAGGCACAATAGAGTATGCTCGGTCTTCCAGGGAGACCATGTGGGGCCGCCCATATCAGTTACAGTAGTAGAACAGTAGGTTGATAGTTTGGTGGTAGTTCAGTGGGCATGGAGAGGGGGTCCAGTAGATCCAGGGATGTCTACTGAGTTTGATAACATATGGCAGGTTCACAGGCCCATCTCGTTGACAGATCCAGATGGTCCACCATCGATAGATCAGAGGTCAGTCATTCCATGAATTCCGAGGAGAGGTCAAGGTGACAAAGATGGAGGGAGAGATGGCAAAGGTGTCGAGGGTAGAGATGGAGGCCAGGGAGGAGGAGGCAGTGATGGGGGAGACGAAGGAGGTGGGGGAGATGGAGGAGGTGGAGGAGATGATGGGGGTGGAGGAGATGGGAGGGGTGCGAGGAGGAGGAGGGATGGCAGAGGGCGGAGGTAGCCCAGAAGAGTCAGGGAGAGAGTGGGTGGTGTACCATTGTCACTCATTCGGGAGGAGGGAGAGGAGAGAGAGCCGAAGGTGAGGGCCGAGGAGGTCAGAGGGGGAGACGAGGAGGTGGAGGTGAGGGTTGAGGAGGAGGTGAGGGGTGGAGAGGAGGAGGCCGAGGTGAGGGTGGAGGAGAGAGCAAAGGAGGATCCTCTTGTTGGGGAACACCCTCTTGACAAAGATGTGGAGGAGGTCCGGGCCGAGGAGGAGGAGGATGAGGCAGATTAGCGACTACGGGAGCGCATGATCTTCGGGGATGATGAGGGTGATAGATCACCCATTTTGCTTGCTGATGCTACTATTGATCAACGGATCACAGACTTGTAGAGAAAACTTGATGCGGCCTTGTTTCAGAACAAGGCCTTAGCAGCAGAGTTAGAGGTCACCCGGGTGGAGAGAGATCAGGCTATTCTTCGATGGTAGGAGTCAGAGCGGTGGGTGATAGAGTTCGCCAAGCTATGGTCATGGCCGACAGGAGATATGGCTAGAGAGTTGGCCAAGATGGCAGAGAGCAGGGGGCGATACAAGGTACTATATGAGTAGGCTATTCCACCAGATCGACAAGACCCAGGTTTGTCTCGATCCTACAATAGGACAGGCAGTGGCAACCAGACACATAACAACAGATCTCATAGCAATAGTCACACCAATGCTGGGGGGTCCACTGCATCGGGGTAGTCATCAGGCTATAGATCTCATAGCTCACATAAGCATTCATCAGGTCACAGTCACATATCAGAGCATGGGCATAGATCAGTTTCCTCAGGGCAGTAGACAGGGCAGAGTCAACCTTCAATTATCGATCCTACAAGTTCTTAGAGTCAGACCGATGATACCACTCCTATTCAGTTCAGTGTTCACTTGATGACTCAGCCACAACCACCTCACAGTTCACCTCCACGGGACGAAGGAGGGCCATCCTAGGGCTTGTTTTTTAGACACTTGTATATTTTGATATTTGAGCCTGCGAGCTCTATTTTTGGGATATCATATGACTCTATCCTATGACATGACATTTTTTTGAGATTATATATATGCAATGCAGTTTTGATGTGGCCTATATGATGTTATGCGTTATGGTATTCTAATGCTTTATCATATGCTTATGTGATGCTTTTATGATGCTATGAGGTGTATTTATGCTTATGTTTATGAGTGCAATTATGGATGTGGTTATGTATGCATTGTGTAATGTGATGATGATGTGATTCCTATATGCTGATGCAAATGTTTTTTTCAATTTTTATGATGCTTATATGTTGATGTAAATAATGGTTTTATGTTGTGAGATGCATGAATGATAGCGTTTATGCAATGTGAATTATGGTATTTGATTTATGCAGATGTGAATATGAAATGCTTATGCCATTATGTATGCAACTTTTTTTTTGTATGTCACGGGATATCATCAGAGAACGAGAGAAGAGAAGGTGAAGATGGATGTTAGTGTGAAGAAAGATATGCATGTTAGTGCGGAATTTAAAAATCCTTCAAAGCTTTGCTATAGTATTATCCTAGTTATTGCTCTTTAATCATCATTGGGTGAAAATGTCATGATGGTTGACAAACACTATGATATGACATAGATCAATAATGTGCAAGGTCGAACCATCATGTAGATCAATAGTCGGAGACAAAGGCTGATCATGACTCATGCAAGGAACATAGTTGCCCCTAGTCACTTTGTCATGACCAACCACCAAAAAAACCAAAATAATCATGAAACGTCGCTGCTTCTCTAAATCCCGATGATAAAACATCCTTGAGAAACTAGCCACATGATAGTAAAAAGCAGGCAGTAAAATCATTGTACTACGTCGTTGCTTCTCTAAATCCTGAAGTCAAGACATCTTGGAGAAACTAATAGTAGAGTGATAAGTAGACAAGGATAATTATCCTGATATGTCGTGGTTCCTAGGACATAAGGAACTAATATCATGATAATCATCAAAAGATAGAAAAAAGTTTGCTAAGTGTTTCCCAAGTGTTTTAATGTCAGGTGTTGTCAAATGTCGAGTGATATCAAATTTAGGAAGCACACATCCTAAATGACGTTGATATCTAGGAGATCGATTCTCAGAGTTAGGAGAATCCATCAAAATGCTAGATGATAATGATGATGCTTAGCAAGGACACATCCAAAAGCATAAAGAAGTGACGAGAGTTGTCTTTCAGAAGAACACATCTGAAGAACCCAAAGTTTTGCCATGATAGATTGGCTTGATATGATATTGACTACATGTCATTGCTGACATGCTGAATTGACTAAAAGTGCTGATGAAATAGATTTCTGATAGAATGATAGCTTGAGATTGACATAAGATTTGCTTGATTTGAAGATAGTTTGACATGTGTGAACATGTAGTGCCATGAACCCTAATGGACTGACCTAGTGCGGCCTCGGGGGTCCATCGATTGATGGCCTTGCCTACGTTGTGCACTCAGAGACCTCGTAGTTCGACATGACCAAAAGACTTTGTCCAAAGGAAAAAAGCTTGAATCATGATTTTATTTTGTGACAAACCTAGAAGGACTGACCTAATGTCTCGAGGATTCAAAGATGAACCTTGCCTACGTAGCAAATGCGCAGAGACAACGTAGTTCGGACCAGGACGAAGATTGATTGACGTGATCGATTGAATTGATCAAATTGACTTTGATTTTGGATTTTGACATTGATTTGGATGTTTTTGTATTTTCCCAAGATGCTTTCTGATTATTAGGTCTTTTTTCAAGACTTTTTCAAATTTTTAGGATTTTTTCAAGACTTTTTCAAATTTTAAGGATTTTTTCAGGACTTTTTAAGAATGCAGGATCATGTGCGGTACCCACTGTAGTTGCATGATAAAGGTCTTTCCCCCAGATAGAGTGGGGATTATCTGAGTTCAATGGTATGGAGATAGGTAGACGCAAGGCAAAGGCAAGGATATGCAAGGGAGTGTCAACCAAATGCTAACCATGGTCGGAATTGACAGGACTTAGCATGGATGTAGTGAATGTGTCAGGCCTTTGTGATTATGAAAAATGGATAAAGGTCGATTTGAGTGACTGTAGATGGCGAAGCAATGATCGACTACGCATGGCACCTGTTTGCCAAGTTTTCACCCTAGTACTTATCCAAAGCGCCTGTTTGCCAAGTTTTCACTAGTGGATGAATTCGTTTCTTTTTACTGTTTTGCCCTTTTTTAATTTTTAATTTTTATTTTATTTGTATTTTGTAGGTTTTTAGCCTAGCTCTCTAATGCTATGTGTAGAACTTTCTCAGATGTAAGCTATTGATGGGTTATGTCAGTTGTTCTCCATCAGGTGTGGCCAACTGATAAGCTCTAGAACCAAATGCGGTAGTAATGGTATAAGGACCAAGCCAATTAGCCTCAAACTTGCGAGGCTTTTCACGGTCTACCCGATTTCTGGGGTTCTGCATGAGAACCAAGTCACCAATTTCAAATTTTCTCACCATTACTCTTTTGTTATAACTTCGGTAGAGACGATTTTGATATGCCTGTAAATGATTTAAGGCATTTTGTCATCTTTCTTGTAACATTTCTAGCTCATGGAGGCGAGTATGCCTGTACTCTTCATCATCAATCATTCCTTTCAAAGAGACTCGGAGAGAAGGAATTTCGACCTCGATGGGTAATATGGCCTCAGATCCGTAGACCAGGGAAAATGGAGTGGCTCCAATGGGGGTACGAATGCTGGTATGATAGGCCCATAAAGTAGGATTAAGTTGTAGGTGCCAATCTTGGCCAACGTCGTTGACGATCTTCTTCAGGCTGCGAAGGATTGTTTTATTTGACGCCTCAGCTTGACCATTACCTTGTGGGTAATATGGGGTGGAAAAATGGTGTTGGATGTGGAATCGCTCATAGAGTTCACGAACATCCTAATTTTTGAATGGACTGTCGATATCTGTGATGATGGATTGTGGGACACCATACCGGCAAATGATGTAATTTAGGATAAACTTGGATATTTGTTTACCGATGATGTAAGTGAGAGGGACGACTTCAATCCACTTAGTAAAATACTTAGTGGTGGTGATTATGAATTTATGGCCATTAGAAGAGGATAGATGGATCTTACCCATGAGGTCGAGTCCCCATTGTGTGAAAGGACATGGAGAATTGATTGGTCTCAATTCCTATGTAGGTGCATGAATTAGGTCACTATGCACTTGGCATTTTTGACATGTTCTAAAAAACTGAAGAGCATCTATTTCTAATGTCGGGTAGTAGTATCCCAGTCTGGTGACTTTCCTAGCTAAGGTTGGGCCACTCGAATGAGATCCACATATACCCTCATGTACTTCTCATAAATTCGTATGGGCTTCATTAGTTTTGATACAATGAAGAAGGGTGTTGTTAAATCCACGATAGTATAAGGTGTCACTGAATATGGTATGTCTAGCTGCTTTTTGGATAAAGGATTTGTGTTGGTTGTTGGATAGGTTGGGTGGGAGGGTTTGGGATTTAAGATAGTCATATATGTCCTGATACAAGGGCGAACTGGGACCAACAATCTCACACACCATTTCTGACTTTGGAATATCATATGCAAGCATCAGCAGCTATTCCAATAAGAACTCAAATTGTGACACATTCTTAGGGATGTCTAGGAGAGATCCAATGGTAGCCATTGCATCGGCCGCCTTATTCTGTGTCCGTGGGATTTTTTCAAATGCAATCATTTTGAAATACATCAGGAAACTATCCACCATTCATTTTTAGGGAAGCAACTTCTCATCTTTTGTGTCATAGTCATCATTCACTTGATTGATGACTAATTGAGAATCCCCAAATACGAGCAATGTCTGAATTTTTCATTTAATTGCTATTTTGAGACCTGTGACCAATGCCTCATATTCTACAATATTATTTGTACAAGGGAAGGAAATCCGAAATGATTTAGGAATTGAATCCCCTTTGGTGTGATAAATAATATGCCAGCTCCTAAGCCGTGACCAGTGTGGGACCCATCAAAGTATAGTTTCCATGGTAGAGCTGGTTCTGCGTGAAAAATAGACTCATCCGGAAAATCAGTTATCAGCGGATGAGTGGCTTGGATTGGTGCATCTTCCAGTTGATCTACTATTACTTGACCTTTTATTGCCTTGTGCTCCACATATTGTATGTCATACTCACTTAATATCATGACCCATTTTGCCAAATGGCCTGTCAATGCTACTCAACTCAGTAGGTATTTTAATGGGTCAATCTTTGCTACCAAATGTTTTTGATGGCTCAACATATAATGTCTTAATTTTTGTGCCGCGAAGACAATTGCTAGGCATGCCCTTTTAATGGTTGTGTAGTTGAGCTCATATCCAATTAGTGTGTGACTGATGTAGTATATGGCTCTTCCTTTTTCTTCATGGTCATTTTGTGCCAATAATGCCCCCAATGCATTTGTCATTGCAGAGACATACATGATTAATGGTTTTCCCTCAATAGGCGGCATCAACACTGGTGGTGTCAATAGATATTATTTTATTTGTTCAAAAGCTATGTGGCATTTATCCGTCCATACAAAAGGAATGCTTTTGCATAATAGATATTGAAATGGTTGACACTTGTCTGCCAACTATGCTATGAATCGGTGAATAGACTGCAATCTGCCCTAAAGTGTTCGCAATTCACTAATTCCTTTTGGAGGAGGCATGTCTAGAATTGCTTTTACTTTTGCTAGGTCAACCTCAATGCCTCGTCACGAAACTATGTATCCCAATAGCTTGCCTGAAGTGACTCCAAAGACACATTTCTTTGGGTTCAATCTAACCTTGTAATCCTCAAGCCGTCTAAAATTTTTGTCCAAGACTTTGAGATGATCTCTCCTTGTCAAAGATTTTTCCAATAAGTCATCTACATAATCTTCCATTAGGATATGCATCATGTCATGGAAGATTGTTGTCATAGCCCTCTGATATGTACGACCTGCATTCTTTAGGCCAAAAGGCATGACATTCCAACAGTATGTTCCCCATGGACAAGTGAATGTCGTTTTCTGTTGATCCTCTATTGCAATTCGGATTTGGTTATAGCCTGAGAAACCATCCATGAGAGATAGCATCACATACCCTATTGTGAGGTCAACAATCATGTCTATGTTTGCTAGGGGGAAGTCATCCTTTGGGCAAGCCTTATTCAAATCTCTGAAATCCATGCATATATGGATTTGTCCATTTGGCTTTGTAACAGGAACAATATTGGATATCCAATCAGCATAGTCTATTGACCTTATGAACTCAACATCCAGTAATTTCTTTAGTTTAGCCTTGACAAGTAGTGCAATCTGTGGATGCATTTTGCGCATCTTTTGTTTGACTGGCTTGATTCCTGGGATTAAAGGAAGATGATGTAAAACCAATTCTGGATCCAGGCCTGGCATGTCAGCATATGACCATGCGAAGCTAACTTTCCTGTCTGTGAAGAATCATTTAAATTTAGGTTTTTCTTCATCGGATAATGATGTGGCCAAGAGAATCATTTTGGGATTCTTTAGTGTGGCTATGTTAACTTCCATTGTGTCCTCAATGAGCATAGCTGATTTTTCTTGTGTCATGGGAAGAAAGTCCAATCCTCCATCCTTAGGCGCCCCAGAGAGGTTTTCACCTTCAGATACGTCCTTTGTTTTTACTATTTTATTGTCAGAAGGTGCCTTGTGGTTTTCACCTAAAGACATTTCTTTTTATTTTTTATTCTTTGTATTTTTGCGACTGGAGGATTGCACAGTCTCCCCAAAGTAAGCTGCACAATCTAGATCTATGGAGAACCCTATTTTGTGATCCCCCCATGGAATATCTTCTCTTAGTCCCATGAGTTCTGCAATTGCCTCATCATTCTAAAATATGTCCATCACTGGTGGATCTTGTTGGTCCCAGTCGATCAGTTGTGGGTAAACAAGGGGAATCCCATCGTCAGTGTTGGTAAAGGATGGGGAAGATGCGGAAAGTGTGCAAATTAATGCCTCAAGTGTAAAGGAAAATTTTTCAATTTCCACTTCCATGTCTGATGCAATGGATGGTCCATACTCCGAGTCAAATGAATAGAATTTGAAATCATAATATGGGATAAAATTATTGACATCGTGACTAGTGGTTGGCATTTCAAAAGTATGGATAGTGGGCTCAGATAGGTTAGGCTCATGGGTGGGTTCAGGAATGGGGTGGGATGATTTAGGTATTGCCGATGACACCTTGTGTTCTTCTGGGTTCCAAGGAATGCTTACACATTCTTTCTTTTTGGAATGTCGGTCAATAGGGTCAATGTTATATTCCTGTTAGAATATTTCTTCAAATGAGAGTTGGCCAGGTTCCAGGAATAGTTCGTCAATGTCATAGTCACCTAGGGTTTTGTCAGATCCCCATTCCCATTCATTTGAGTCAGTTTCGGTAAGGGATTCTTCTCTTGTCTCGACACTTTTTGTTGCCATTACATCCTTGCTTGAAAATTCATGGATACATTGATCGTCAGTTCCGATTTGGTTGAATCCTAGCCCTATGTACTTTGGTCTTGCTTTTATGATAACAAGTTCCCTCCTTCCATTGTTGTTCTTTCTAAGGCCGCTTGTGTCATCAAAACCCAGTGCCTTGCATATCTCATAGCCTTTTCCATAAAGATGCACTGGTAGTGGAGGTAACTCCTCTGGGTCTTTATAGATCTAGTTAGTTATGTCATCGATGACTTCATTACCCATGTCGCCCCACAGTGTAAAAACACTTTTTGGTGGAACTTTGAAAGTTGTTTTGGGCTCAACTGCAAAACATGGTCTACCATAGACTTTAGGTGGCTTCGGTATTGTGGTGCTACAGTAAGCCGTATTCAATTTGAACTCTCCACAACCAAGGTCCTGGATCTGAAGGTCTTTACTTGGGATGGAGGTCGATGAAGATGGTGTGGTAGAAGGTGATGGAATGGATGCTTTTGTGAGTGTCGATGGGTCAATATATTTGGATGAGGTGGAAGATGAGGCTTCCCAATTGATGGGTACCTAGTGCTCAGCAATAGCTCGTATGTTGGTACAGTATTGAAATGGATCGGGATCTCCGGGGATAGTAATCTTAGTTCCATCAAAAGGGAATTTGAGGCATTGGTGGTATGTGGATGGAATAGCCTTTAGAGCATGAATCCAAGGGCTACCAAGTAAGATATTATAGTGGATGTCACGATCCAAGACCTAGCATGTTGTATCTATGATAATTGGTCCTACCCAGAATGGAATTGTAATAACACCTTTAGAAGCGCGTTCTTCATCATTGTATGCCTTGATGACGATGCTTTTGCTAGCATCTACACATGCATTAGAGAAACCAAGGGCTTTGACCAATTTTAGAGAGTAGATGTTCAATCCTGCTCCACCATCTACTAGGACTTGTCTAACCTTATGCTTGTGGACAAAAACCTCGATGTGAAGGGCATCATTATGCTATGGTTTGGGCGAGGAGTAGTCACTATCCGAAAAGGTGATATGATGAGGTGAATTCAGATATCCGGCCATAGTCTCAAAGTGGTTGACATCGATGTTGGTTGGGATGGATGAATCTTGCAATACTTTATCTAGGATGGCCTTATGCGCAAGTGAAATACGGAGCAGTTCGAGAATGGATATTTGAGCAGGTGTTTTATTCAACTACTCAATAATACTGAACTCCAATTTTGTGTTTGGTTGTCTGGTGGATGGACCAGGTATGGTGATTTTCAGTTGATGGGCAGAAGGACCTAGGATGGTGACCTTGCCTTTACGCATGGTTACATTGCATTCCAGGGCCTTTTTAATGTTAGTGGTATTAACACATTCATCTTCATCAGCAGTGTGTAGATTGTTGATAATAGTACCATCAGGATAATTGTATGTAGGACAGATACTATTATAGACCAGATGGATGTGGTTGGCTTGATTGTTGGTATTCTTTGTGCCAGATGAGGAAGCTTTACTATGATCTTGTAGTGGGTTTTTATGTATGGTATGATTTGCATTAGATGTAAATGATTGACCACCCAACTCAATGGTGTGGTTTTCTATGAGGTCTTGCACCAGATTTCGCAATTGACGACAAGAGGAAGTTTTGTGCCCTTTGGCACGGTGGTAATCACAAAATGAACTATCATCCCACCATGACGGCTCTAACTGACCAGGGTCATATGGTTTTGGCTCTTCCAGCATTATGATGCCGTTTTGAAGAATTTTCTTCAAGACAATTTCAATAGGTTCACCCAAAGGGGTGTATGTGCATTTTTGGAATTGTCGGGGTTGATGCAACTGCCTTTGATTAGATTATGCATGATTGCTTTGGATAGCGTTGGTAGTTGGTGTCGGTGTAGTTACAGGAGCATTTTAATTTTGTACTCCTTTGATTGTGAGTACATGACTTGTCACATTGATGGTTTTTGCATCAACTACACCGTCATTTGTGATATGTTTGTTCTTAACCTAGTATTTGTTTTTGTCATTTGAGCTACTTGTGTTATTATTTGTGGTGGTGTTGATGGTTTTGCCACCATATTTTAATTCGCCTTTGGCGATCAAGGCTTTCTCAAGTTGAACACCTTTTTCAACAAGGTCAACAAAGGTGGTGCAACAATGGACTTGTAAGCCATACCTTAGTGGTCCTAGGAGAGTTTGTACAAACATGGTGACTTTCTCCTTTTTAGGTATTTCTATCCGACATTTGCTTGCTAAGGTTCTCCATCTTTGAAAGAATGGAATGAAAGTCTCTCTTGCATCCTCTTGGGTAAGTCTACATAAGGAGGCAATGTCGATATCCATGTCAATGTTATAGGCGTAGTTTTCAACAAACATGTTTGCCAATTCATCCCATGTTTTGATTCCCTTAGGCAAAAGCGAGAATCATTCTAGTGCATGACCTGCGAGACTTCTAGAAAAGAGTCTCATGAGATAAGTTTTCTCATATGTAATGTCCATGCAACTAGTGGTGAATTCTCTTATGTGTTCAATGGGGTTTGTTTTGCCCTTGTATTTGGGAAAATGAGGTACCACATATCAAAGAGGAAAGGGTGGCATATACAAGGTTTTATCAAATGGATATGGACACAAGTCATGTGACATGTATGAATTTTTGTTGGATTGCTGCAAGGTCTCGACTTGTGTTTGAAGAGCAGCGAGTTGGAGAGTGAGTGCTTCCACCATCGGATGGTTGGTAGCATTACCCATGTTGGTGATAGGGGCAGCTTGAGTCCCCAACTATTGTGATGAGATGTGTTGATTTGGAATGGGTCGTCGGTGAGCAAAATGAATGTTTTGATTATGCGATTGTTGGAAATGAGTGTTTTGATGAGGGATGTGCTGTTGCGTGTGGACTTGAGAAGCACAAGTGGGGATGTGATATCCTGCCATGTTGGATTGAATTTTAGGGCCTTGTTGGTTTTGATTTTGTTGATGTCCAAATGGAGTGAAGGATTGAGCACCTTGATTGCCTTGCCCAAATAATACATTTTGGCCATGAGGAATGTTGTTGTTTTGGTTCACTGGGATGTTGGTATTAACTTGTGAGGAATTAGGTTGGGTGCCTTGAATGAAAATTTTTTGTTTATTTCTCCCAAAAGGGTTGGATGAGTTGGTTGCTATGGCACTTGAGGAACCCAATAATAGGTTTGCTGATGTACTCATGGACTAGATGAAGTTCCAAAGAGGTTTGATGTGGTTGCACCCATTGTTTGTGAAGGGATGGTGGATGTTTGTTGGGGGATGGATTGTGATGTGGTGTTGGGTTGGGAAGATGATCCCCCAATAGATGTTGTGTTTGTTGCAGTGGCTGCATTGGTTGTGGTGGCTGCATTAGTTGTGGTGGTAGTATGACCCAGGGAGGTTCTATTAATGGTGTTAATGGTGTTTTGTGAAGAGGATCCCATGGAAGGTTTGTGTGATTGGTGACTAGGAGATATTGCTCTAATAGTGTTGAGGTCAAATCCTTGTGGTAACCTAGCCCCTTGGTCAAGGAGCATGGATAAATATCTAGATGAGTCATTTAAGACCAATTCTTCCACAAAAGAGGCCACTTCTAGGTTTTGGGCAGCAGCTTGTATGTCTTCTTCAACGAGGTCCCCATTTTGATCCCGTCGAATAAATGGTTCAAAAATATGTGATGGAGATGATGGGATGTTCATCTCACTAAAAGGATTGAATTTGGAATTTTCCATGTCAAAACAAGGATTGTTCATTGCATTAGGGAATGAATCCATGCTAGTTGTGAATTCAAGAAAGTTGGTGTCTTGTCTAAAGGAATCCATGAGTCGTTTCTTTTTCTGTAATCTAGTTTCAACCATAAAAGGTTTTTCTCAACTTAGGATGATGGAGAGAATGATCTAAGTACGACACTATGTTTTTGGGTTTTTGGATTTTTAAAGAAATGCTATGACATGCAAGTGAGACCAAAGACTTGTGAATGCAAATGGTGTGATACTAAAATGGAGATTGCTAAATGATATGCAATAAAGGATCCTAAGAAGTACTTACTAGTGAGGGATCTAAAGAGGACAACTTGGGCAAACAAAGTTTTTGCAATGATTCAATTTTGGAAGACCAATGGACCATAAAAGGACTATAAATAGGACAAAGTGAAATTTCCACACTAGACTATTGAGTGGGAAATAATTCACAAAAGATTTGACAAAGTGACAAAGGTAATTGGGTCCAATGATAACCTACTATTGAATGCAAAGTTTGTACAATGAATGGTAAGATTCAACTCGTAAAAATCTGCAAAAGTAAGTGTCTAAGGAGATGGTGAAGCTATCAATGCAATCTAATGGAAAGCCAAATGGAAACCTATTATGAGCCTAAAATGGTACCTAAAATGCAATGTTTGATGAAAGTTGAGCAATTCAGTGTCTGGTTTGAACTTTAACAGTGAAGTAAGACTTGATTGAATTTAAGACAAGTTGTGGACTTTCAATTTTTGACAATGAGGAATTGTTTTCATTTTTTAGTAGATGCGTCGCAGCAAATGCAATACGACAAAGCAAATGCGGCTCACAGAATCAAATGTGGTTCAAAAAGTGCCAATTGTGACACAGTTTGGCGAATGCAGGTTGATATCTTTCGAATGCGGCTCAATATGCTGAATGCAGTTTAATACTGGCAAATGCGGCTCTGTATACCTCAATTGCGGCTCATTCGAGTGAATGCAACTCAGGATGACTCAATTGTGGCCCATTAGAGTGAATGTGGCTCGATATCTGGTGATTGTAGTTTATCAAAGCGATTGCGTCGTAATGGACAATTTTTTAGAGAACCAAACACTGTTTTGCAGTTTTTGACAAGTTTTTTTTAATTTTTATTTTGGTCCAGATTTTTGGTTTTCAATTTGTAGAAGTTTGTTTGAAAACAATTGGCAAACACATAGAAATTAAAACATTAAGTGTATGTTCAAGAATACTGACTCTTAATAGTCAAAGGGTCATTGTAACGATCACAACCCACAACTTAAAATCACATCGACTCACACAACCATGTCACCCCCTAGAGGGTGCTCATGTTTTTGTCTTTTCCAAATGTGTACTCAAGGTGACAGAATTGGATACCGAATCCCCTGAGAAAACAGTCTGTGGTGATTATATGGTGAGTGTCTTGGGGGGAAATTCTTCCCTCCCCTTGCACTGTGATTGAAACAATGTCAGGATACTGACACGACTAACTTCTACACTATGGTTCTTAGTCAAGGTTTCCGTTCGGCGCGGAAAATGATAAACTCCCTCAGGAGACCTCCCAACCTTTAGAACAAAGGTTTTGGGGATGGTTATCTTGTCTACTGCTGTTGAATATGGGTTTCCCCAAAATTCACTTTTGATTATAGTGGGTTGGAAAACTTGGCTTTGGTTGTTCCCACTTAGGTCGTTCCCATAGGGTGAGTACTTTTTCCCACTACGGCAGGCCTTCTAAAGGTTGTAATAAAACATGAAAATGCATGAAAATAAAAATGGATAAGTCTAGCTTTTTTATCACCCAGTAAAGGGGAGAGCATATACCTATTATCCAAACAAACACAGTAAAAAAATGTCTAGTTTTAAACCCAAATGAAATTTTTTCTATTCTAAGTGAAGATATTGCTTCACAAAAACATGGGGTTTATTTTAATCCAAACAAAAAAAATGTGGTGTCTATCCTAGATTGATAAATTCCAAATTAGATTGTCTATCCTAGGATTGGTAAATTCTGAATTAAGTGTCTATCTTAGGGTTGGTTTATTTTAAACCGAAAAAACATAAAACTGGTCGCAGTCATGTCGGATCCAGAAAACAAAAATAAAAGAAATTTACAACCAGTCGTTTGTGGCTCAATCAAATGCGATGCGATGCCTGTCAAATGTGTCACGACCGTTCAAATGTGTCGTTCTGGCTATCGTATGCATCGCAACAAAGCATATGCGATGTTCATGATGTGGTGCGATAGAGCATATGCGTCGCGTGAGCCTGCGGTTGCATCGTTTTGTACTTTTGCACCTGCAAGACAGAATCTGAGGCCGTACAAAACCTACAAAAGTGTGTTAGATTGTCGGGTTCACCAATGTAATTATGTTATTTTTCTGCAAGATCAACAAAAGGATTAGTAATACCTGCATGTTAATAAAAACATCAAACAATGAAATACATTAGAAAATAAGGAAAAAATGAATGAAACTGGAATAGCCTCACCCAATCTTCTCTCCTCTATGGTTCACTTTCATTGAACCTCCTCAAGCTTCGGTATGATAAATAGATGCCCTCAGATTGTGTGTGAGCAAAACTCTAAAATGTCTAGTCTTGACAAAGCCTTTTGAAGGATTTAACAAAATAAACTATATGCAAACTAGAATTTAATCCTAATGTGCAAGTAATAATGGAAGTCTAAGATGATATGACAATTATGATAATGAGATTATAAGAATGCTAAGAGATACTAATGATTCATTGATCCCGAAAATGAGATCAAGATTGTCATTTTATAGAGAATGCAATCTTTAATGGATGGACGAGATGAGAAAATGAGGAATGCCCTAGAATCAAGGGTCAAGATTCAATAAGGCAACTCTCAATTAGGGTTAGGGCAAAATGCCCACATGTGTGAATAAGATTTAATTAAATGAATTAAATCAAGACTAAATGTGACAGTTGAGATGAAATTAGTAAAAATCAGAAGACAAGAGGATGAGATTTTAAAAAATCAGTAATTTTCGAAATTACTTGATTTGTAGAAGAATAATTCTATTTTGAATTAAATTAATTCAAAATATGGATTTTATGAGATAAGAAGTAATTGATTTTTGGAATTAATTACTAAATGAAGAATCAGTTAAGTATGTGAGATATTTTTAAATGATTTTGTTTTATTTAAAAATATGGAAGTGTCACATGTCACAATTAAATAATTAAAAATAATTATTTAATCTGGAAGAAGTAGTTAATTAATTAAATAAATTATCAAATCTATTTAATTAAGAGGATTTAGGAATTAGTGACACATTAAATAAATATATTTATTTAATAATCAGGAGGACATTAATGATGAGGATTAATTAAATAAGTAAGATTTTATTTAATTGCAAGAAGACTTTGATAATTAGTGGCATATTAGATAAATAAATAAGATTTATTTATTTAATAATCATGAAGAATGAGATATTATGAATTAATTAAATAATTATGAATTATTTAATTAATAGTTGAATTATTTAATTAATAGTTGAATGTGGGTTAGAAACATAATTAAAATGTTATAATCATGTTATGACAAAAGGTGGTAAAA
>CM021101.1:809721479-809761355 GCA_007115665.2 Sequoiadendron giganteum | reverse complement strand
CCTAACAATGGTACCTAAAATTCAATGTTTGAAGGGAAGTTGAGCAATTAAGTGTCTGGTTTTTGAATTGTAATAGTGAAGGAAGACTGGATTGAATTTAAGACAAGTTGTGGACTTTCAGTTTTGGCAGTGAGAAGATGATTTCAGATTCTTTGCAAATGCGTCGCAGAAAATGTGGTACGACAGAGTGAATACAGCTCACTATGGCAAATGTGATTCAGAAAGTGTCGATTACGACACAATATGGCAAATGCAGGTAAATATTTCACAAATGCGGCTCAATATACGGAATGTGGTTCAGGGTTATTCAATTGTGGCTCATCAGAGCGAATGCGGCTCAAGATGTTTTAACTACGGCCCATTAGAGTGAATGCGGCTCAAAATATGATGATTGTAGTTTAATAGAGCACTTGCATCGCACGAAGCAATTTTTTGGAAAAAAGAAAACAGTTTGGCCGATTTGACAAATTTGGACCCAGATTGTTGATGTTCAGTTTGTTGAAGTTTGTTTGAAAACAGTGGGCAAACACATAGAAACTAAAACATTGAGTGTATGTTCAAGGATCAAGCATGAACATTTTTTTTTTTCACTTGTTTTTGAACAAAAAGACACTTCAAGTAGACTCACTCTTAATAGTCAAAAGATCATCATAGCAATCACAACCCACATCTTAAAATCACGTCGACTCACATAGTCATGTCACCCCCTAGAGGGCATCCATGTTTTTATCTTTTCCAAGTGCGTACTCAAGGTGATGGAAGTGGATACTAATCCCTTGAGCAAACAATTCGTGGTGATTATATGGTGAGTGTCTTAGGGGAAGATTCTTCCCTCCCCTTGCATTGTGATTGAAATAATATCTGGACACTGACATGATTGGATTCTACACTATGGTTCGTATTCAAGGTTTTCGTTCGGCTTGGCAATAGATAAAATCCCTCAGGAGACCTCCCAATCTTTAGAAAAAATATTTTGGGGATGGTTATCTTGCCATTTCCGTTGAATATGGGTTTCCCCAAAATTCACTTTTGATTATAGTGAGTTGGAAAACCTGGCTTTGGATGTTCCCACTTAGGTTCCCGTAGGGTGAGTACTTTTTCCCATTACGACAAGCCTTCTAAAGAATTTAAGAAAAACAATACAATGCATAAAGAAAAATGGGTAAGTCTGGTTTTTTGATCACCCAGTAAAGGGGAGAGCATATACCTATTACCCAACCAAGCACAAAAAACAAGTTGTTCAATTTTAAATCCCAAAAAAAAAGATTTTCTACACTAAGTGAAGATGTTGCTTCACAACAAGCATGGGATTCATTTTAACCAACATGAAATAAAATTTGGTGACTATCCTAGGATTGGTAATTCCAAATTAAATTAAATGTCTATCTTAGGATTGATAAATTCCAACTTAAGGTGTCTATCCTAGGATTGGTTCATTTAAAACCCCATAAATTAATCAAATACTAGTCGTTGTGTCAGATCCAATTTACAATTCAATAATGAAAATTACCAGTCATTTGCAGCGCGACATAGCATATGTAGCTCAAGATCTCGTATGCGTTGCAACAGGTCGTATGCGGCGTGAAATAGCATATGCAGCTCGGGATGTCAAATGTGTTGTTGGAGATCTCGTATGCATTGCAAAAGGTGGTATGAGTCATTCGCGAGCATAAATGCGGTGTGACAAAGCACTTGCGTCACTTGATATTTCGGTTGCATCATTCCGTACACCTGTACCTGCAAAATAAAATCTGAGGTCGTACGCAAACCTGCAAAAAACATGTGAGTGGGTCGGGTTCACCAATGTAATGATATATATTTTCCGCAAAGTCAAAACTGAATTAGTAACACATGCAAGTTAATAAAATCATCAAGCAATCGAATGCAAAGGGGAAATAACAAGAAATGAAAGAAACTAGAAAGATCTCACCCATTCCTGTGCTCCATGACTGATTTCCATTGCACCTCCTTGGCCTTGCTATGATAATGGATGCCCTCAGATTGTGTATGTGAGCAAACTCTAAATATCTAGCCCTAGACAAAGCTTTGAAGGATTTGTATTGAAAACTCTATGCAAACTAGAAATTTAATCCTATTATGCTAGTTATTAATAAGCCTAAAAGATGATATGATGATAGAAAATGACAATAATGAGATCATAAAAATAATAAGAGATTAAGAGATAGATCCCAAAAATGAGATCAAGATTTTCATTTTATAGAAAATGCAATCTTGAACAGACGGATGAGATGAGAGATTGAGAAATGCCCTAGAATCAATGGTCAAGATTCAAGTTGACAACTCTCAATTAGGGCAACAATCCCCAAATGTGTGGACAAGATTTAATTTGATAAATTAAATCAATGGTGGAGGATAAACGTGACCTTGAGATGAAATTAGTAAAAATCAAGAGATAAGGAGATGAGATTTTAGAAAATCAGTAATTTTAGCAATTACTTGATTTGTAGAAGAATCTTTCCATTTTGAATTAAATTAATTCGAAAATATGGATTTGTGAGATAATGCGTAATTGATTTTTGAAATTAATTACTAAAAGAAGAATCAGTTAACAAATGTGAAGTCATTTTAAAATAAATTATTTTATTTAAAAAGAGGGAAATGTCACATAAGGCAATTAAATAATTAATAATAATTATTTAATTTAGAAGAGACAGTTAATTAATTAAATAAATTAATGAATCTATTTAATTGCGAGAGGATTTAAGAATTAGTGACATATTAAATAAATATATTAAAATATATTTATTTAATAATCAGGAGGACATTAATGAAAAGGAATAATTAAATAAATGAGACTTTATTTAATTGTAAGAAGACTTTGATAATTAGTGACACATTAAATAGATAAATAAGATTTATTTATTTAATAATCATGAAGAATGGAAGATCCCGAATTAATTAAATAATTATAAATTATTTAATTAATAGTTGAATGTGGGTTAGAAACATAATTACAAAGTTATAATCATGTTATAATGAAAGGTGGTAAAATAGTGGTCGTAGGCCTAAGTCATTTTTAGGTGTCTACAAATACCCCTAATTGAGCTTGTAAATCCTAGTCAATATTTATTGGCCATACCCACTTGAGTAGGCTTATTTTTTATTAGTGGAAAAGTAGGTTTTGATGGGACCTAAAATCCATTACATATAGGTTTTAAAGGGACTCAAAACCCTATCAAAGGAAAGTTGCAATTAGATAAAAACAAAGACCATCAATAGCCCAACAACATAAACAAATCTAAAGATACACAAGACTACCCATGCTACAAGAAAGAGGTTTTGAAGGGAACCTTGAACCCTCTACAATTAGGTTTTAACAAGGACTAAAAACCCTTTACAAAAAATAAAGATTACCTGAGTCAGCCAGGCAAAAAACAACCTACATCATCCAAACTGTAGTAAACTATCCGCTCAAAATAACAAACCATTTTCTCAGTATAGGAAACACTGAGCCATCTTGACTCCCCACTAGAGAAGAGGAGGCAATAAGGAGCCCCAACGTTCATATAGTACCATCCATCCTTATACTCCAACCCATACTCCACCTTTGAAGGAGAGATATCCCCTCTATAAGAGAGGATAAAGTGAGAGCCAAAACTACCAGAGACACCACTCTCCTACCCACTAAAGCTCCACCCAAATAGGGCCAAATAACAGTGTAGAGGAAATTCCCACCACAACTACACCATCCAACTCCACCTCAACAGGAGAGGGTTCCACCTCAATGAGAGAAATATTCACCTCTATAGAAGAGAACAATTGTAGAGACCAACAAAAAGAAACCATTCCAATAGAGAAGGAAATCACATCATCCTTTGGAAACAAGAGAGCTTGATACTGGAGGAAAGACTTTGTGAGAATGCCAGCCAACAATAGAAAAACCAACACCTTTGAGCATACAAGATAGTTAATAAAAATAACTCATGCCATAGAACATGATAAAAATACCCCCTTTAAATAACATCTTCATAGGCCGAAAGGGGATCAAACAATTTTTTTTATAAAATAAAGCTTCTTGGATCTCAACCTAAAAGAATAAGACCACAACAAAGACCACGAAGGCACTGAAATTCATCAACAAGCAAAAAAAAGCCTACAAAAATAGAGCACCAAACCCCACCAAAAATAAGAGCATAACATCCCAAGTGAGGATCTAAAATAAAGAACTTAGCAACAAGGAACAAAATACAAACATCTTGTGAGAATAGGATAGCAAAAAACCAGAGGCTGCCCACTTAATAATCTTTAGCAAAACCTAGGGGCACAACACCGTGCTCCAAAAAAGAGAGGGAGATCCAACCAAGAAATCAGACATGACATTGGGGATCAAACCCACAAGTCAGCCCTAGAAAATCCCAAAGGCAAGCAACACTAGCCGAGCCATGAACCAACTAGAAAGCATGAAAATCATCGAGCCCACACCCATAGGAAGCTGCAAATAGAAGAGAAAAGAACCCATGTGAAACAAAAAATCCAAAAAGCACCAAGGGATATGAGACCATGGGAAAATGATGTAGACCAAGCCTCTACAACATAGATAGACCCCCACACCAAGGCAAATAGATGACAAAAACATAAGGAGATAAAATAACCCCTTGCAACCTAGAAGATAGAAGGCCCCATACAAAGACTTGTGCCCCTCCTCCAAGTTCAAACAACAACACTAGATCTTCCCCAAATCTCTAGACCCCTCAACCAATCTCAAATAGTAGCAACAGATCTTCTCCTGACCACCAGAGGCCATAACCACTGTGAGAGCCTAGCAAGAGAAGGGCTAAAAAAAATAGAACAACAACATCATCATTAGATTCAGATTCACCATTGCCTTCCTCATCCAAGAAATTCAAATTCCTCGACCTTCTCCTCTTCCTACTCACCCGCTCCATCTTTGGTACTTGAGTAGGCTTGTTAATGTGTCTTGTGTGTTTTATTGTTTATATCACCATATCCACTTAAAATCAAAGGGGATATATCCATTAAAAATTGAGCCTTGGAAATTGTCTTTTTCATTATATCTTTGTGTGTTTCTAATCTTTGAACAATTTGCAAAAAAATTTAAATCATTAAAAATCAAAACATTCCAAAACAAAGAAAAAATAAAAAGGTAAAATATCAAGCTATCATAAGTGTCAAACTATTAAATAAGCAGAGCTTAAACAAGTCTTTTATTGGCATTGTCTTATTGTCCTTGATACTATTTGAGGAGTGGACAACTTTTCGGTATCGTGTCTTATCATTGTCAAAATTTATTAGTTCAAATTGGATCTCCTATCTTTTATATTTATCATAGCATTTGTGGATATACTAGCTTGATAGATACAAAGCTACTCTTGAGTTGGAAACCTCCACTCTTTATCAAGTTATATTGGACTCACAAGTCTAGTTAAAGTATACTTTATCATCTTGTTTGGACTCACAAGTCTAGTTCAAATAAGAATATATCATTCTACCAATCAATATCATTATCATCATTGGGAGATCTAGCTTAAATTTGGTCTATTTTGGTTTTGAGAAATAAGCATCGAAATTGTTGAAAGAAGATTTTATTTTATTTAAGGTCTAAATTGCACATGCCAATTACAAGATCTCAATACAAGAAAACATGGAATCAAGTCAAAATGAGTCAAACATGCAAACGCCCATAATGGGTACCCAACATGATTTAGGGATGTCTTCACAACAAACACCTCAAGGAAAATAATCACAACAACCACCTCACTGTGCATCTAAAATTCCACACTCGTCATCTTCATGGGCCATTCACATTGATCTAATCTCAATTGAGATCCAACATTGGAAACCATACAAGAATTTGAGCAAGACCCTAAAGCGATGAAAGTTTTGGATCTAATGTTTAGTACAAATCTTGATCATTACCTTTAAATATTACTCCAAAAAGGCGAGTAGATGCAAAAATTTGGGTCCACAAAATGTTCAAAAAGTGGAAGTGTTTTTCTTGATTTTTAGAATTTGTCATAATCAAACCAAGCATTTGAAGTACTTATGCAATGAATCTTTGAAAAATATAGTAATATGAAATGTAGTATTTTGAGTCTAGTTTTCAAATATGTAATTTATTCTAATGCCTAGATGATAAAAATTAATTTTTAATAGGCATGCATAAAAACCACTTTTTAAAAGTCACTTTTATAGGACCATACCATGCACATGTATTGACACCATAATTTGATCTAAATAAAAATATTTGTCTAATTCCTTTTGGGAAAAGATGTGTATTATATTGAAGATTTATAAGGATATTTTTTAATAATTTTTAAAAAATATTTTTTTATTAATTTTGTGTTGGCCCTAATTGCTAGTTTTGAAAACCCTCGTGTACCGACAAAATAATTTGACCTAAACTAATCCTTTAAATGATATTTTTTCATTGTGTAAAGAATAATTTTTAGATTGATGTCATATGATTTTGTTTACACGAAAATAAACAAATTAAAAGTTATTAAAAAATGCAAAAAACCTAACATTTCAAGTTTATGGACTAGTTTCCTTAGAAATTAATTAAAAATAGAAAAACTAATCAAATCATTAAAAAATTACATATTTGAAAATAGGACATTGTGATCTATAATGGGTTTTAATTTCACAAAACAATTTCTATAAAAATCGGTCAGTCATATTGTCGAATTTAATTATTTCTCTTGACATTGTCATGATCTTGTACTTGCAAATCCAAGGCTAAGGATTGAGTTACCAAGCCTAAAACCAAATCAAAAACTATATAAGAAATTCAATTTTTTAGAACGGGTACCCATTCTAAAATAAGTACCCGTTCCAAAATCAGAATGGGTACTTGCATTAAAACGGGCACCCATTCCTTATTTTCCCATTTGGGAAAAGGAACGAGTACCTAGATTCTAAAGCATGTACCCATTCTAAAATGGAATGGGTACCCTTCTAAACTAAAAAGAATACTCATTTTAAATTGGGTACCCATTTTTATTATATTTTTTATTTCCAAATTAGGAAAAAACATAACACCACTTTATTTCTGCAACTTGCTCTTTCTGTAGTATGGACCAACAACAACATTTTATGTATTCTTTTATTCAAATTTTTCTTGTGAAATTTATTAATAGGCCATATTCTATTCAATTTTTTAAAGGAGTCAATCACAAGAACTATTCTAAAGTGGAATAAAGTACATGGAATTTTCTAAAGAGGAATTAAAAAGAGGGTTTTTGATATATTCACATTTATTTGTACTTCAAAATTTATAGAACAAATGATCTACATCTAGTTGTATTTCAAAATTTCAAGGAGGTAGTAAAATAGATTAAAAATCATTTGTTTTTTATCAAGAGGATTTGGTGACTAACAGATCAAAACAAAGACAAAGAAAAATGTAAGAAGTTCATGACACCTGAATAAATTGAAACCAATAGAGAGATGGAGGAAAAATGACAAAGAGATAGAAGAACAAGGATTCAATAAATGGAAAATATTGAAGCATCCAATTCCATGACTATTAAAGAGGAGACCATGAAGGATGTGATGAATGCAAATATGACACAAATGTGAAAATGGTGAATATGGAAGAAAAAATGATTATAGAGACAAACCCAACTATGTCTTCAAATCCAAATTTTAATGATATGGAAATAGTGACTATACAAACAACTCCAGGTATGTCTTTAAATCCACATTTCAATGATATGGAAAATGCAACTATACAAACAAATTTAAGTATGTCTTTGAACCCATATTTTGATGATATTGATATTAGTTGCTTAAGTGAAGTTGGATATACCAATAATGACATCAAATATACTACTGAAAAATGGAAACATAATTTCTAAGAATGAAATACCTTGTATGGATGAAAATGATTTTTTTTTTTAAATTGAAAGAAATTTCTTAGATAACCTTCCTGGTAAAATTTCTTAGGGACATATGAGAACCCATGCAAATAGATTATATAAAATATTTCTTTATAGAAAAAGTCTAGGATTTAATGTCAACACATGATGCAATTGATGAAAATGTGGAAAATATGAAAAGTAATGAAAAAATTAGGTATTTTTTAAAACCTATACAGAAAGATGATCCAATGAAATAATGTATATCTAGTGTTTCTAATGTTATTGATTCTATTGGGAAAATGATTTGATCTAAAGATGAGAATCCAACATGATGAGCTATAACAACTACTTTAATTAATAATTCAACTTTGAATAAAAGAATATTAAGTAAGATTAGTGAATAATTTATAAATGTAAATCCTAAAACTTTGATAAGAGTGGAAAATAGAAGAGAAAGTATAAAAAATGATCCAATTAACCAATGTTGAAGTTTTAGAGGTAGACTCCCAAGGTTTGACATGAAATTAAATAAAGAAATCAAATATTTAATTAAAAAATATTGGCATGATGATACAAGGGTATCATCTAATGTTAGAGATGTTTTAAAATTAAGAGGGGTAAAAAATTCATGACCCTCATCCAAAACATCTATTAGATATGACTCAAACTAAATTTTATAAACAAAATTTAGATGATTCAATCTTACCAAATATTAGCATAAGTCAAAGACCATTTAAAAAATATAAACCTTGGTATGTGAAAATTAATAAACAACAAATCTCTTGTTGTTGTAAAACTCATGTACACTTTCATTATTATTATGATATTTTTGGATATATATGTTGTACTTTTCATACTAACTAAATTATGCAGGAATGTGGTATTAATATGCCACCTCAAAGAATTGAGGATTTTATAACAGGTTTGTTTTGTGAAACATCTAATGGACACTTATTTTATTTAAATGTATGTATTTCTAGACATTGCAATATATGTGTCAACCTTTCATTGTTAGGAGAATGTATGCGTGAAAGTAGTTCACATGATTTTGGATAACAATTAGTGGATGTGAAAATATTCAAAAATGTTGAATGTTATTTAAAGGAAGGAAAAATTGGAAAACGTTGCGATTTAATCACAAAAAAATTAGTGTGCATGCTTTCATTGGAGAATTTAAAGATAAGATTGTACCCAAATATGTGAAACACTCTTAATATGCTCAATGACTTGATGGACAATTTTGTACATATAAAAACAAATTTCCAATTGGAACTATACTATCAATGGTTGACTTTGCAAAAAACTATACTCTTGCTCCACAAGAGAAAATTCAATCTCAATATTATAATTCAGTGTAGGCGGCCATCTTTGTTCATATTGTATACATACATGTAGATGATAGTATAGAAGATAATAGAATTTTTTGAGGGAGTGTCATTTCTATTTGAGTGATAACCTGTTATACTCATCAGAGTTTGTCTAATATTGTTTCAACATATTTTATAAAAAATTAAAATAAAGATAAATTCAAATGGGAGAACATCTCATATGGTCATATAATTATACAGGACAATTCAAGAATGCTAGAATGTTTTATTGGTTATGTAGGGCTCATAAAAAAAAAATCCAACATATGTGGAGTTTTTTTGAAGTTGGACATGGTAAACGAGAACATGACGGAGCAAGAGCATGGTGAAAAGAGCTCTTGTTGGAGAGAAACTAAAATTCAAGGATGTAGCAAAATTTAGAGATGCACGTGCAATCATGGATTGGTGATACAAAATTATCTACACCTGATCAAGTGAGAACTCAATAATTTGATGATTCTTTTGGTTAGTTGAAAAATAGAGTATTCTTACTCAATATGATTGTGAGACAATTAGTGGATCAAAAAATGGTATTTATTTAAGATTTCAAATGCAAACACATGGATAATATGGACAAGGGAGTTTGCATATTTTTATCAATTTTTTATTGTAGGTGATTGGGAAGTAAAGGAAAATACAATTCGGGTTGAATAATGGAAATAGAGAGCCTTAACACATACACCAACACATGATGAACGTGAAACAATAATTGAAGAAGATAATCAAGTGTTTGTATCGAAGTATTGTGATCATATTTTAGACCTTGTATAAGAAGGTATTTTAATTCAATTTATTTTTTATATATTATTTGTAATTGTAACAACCTCCATTTATAATAACTAACAATTTATACTAATTATACATATTCAAGCATATAAATGTGACACATGTTTGATATACGAGAAAAGAGATAAGAAATTATATTAAATATAAGAAAGTTTGGAGTACATATGCCAATATCATGGAAAAATATAAAGTAATGTATTCCTTACAATAGACCACATGGTCAAGAATAAGATATCACAATGAATCATAACAAGGAACTTCCCTGACAAGATTCTTCCAACTTTTAACTCCTTTGACCACTTTAAGAGAAAGAACATTTTTGGAGCGCGTTTCCACCCTACCATGAAGTGATTCACTTCCCTGGAATTCTTCATGAAAGAATAATACCTGGCCCATCATGAGGAAGACTAGCAATGTGAAGTGATTGGAGTAACGGAAATGTGAAACAAGACATATCTACATCTAATCACTTCATGATTATCAATCACAAGGAAGACACCATAAAACATTCATGCATTGATGCCCATGCAAAAATTAATAGTATAACAGTTCACCTCCAATATTATTTGGACATCAATTTCTCATATACAAATAAAGAAAAATATTGCATATTTCAATGATTTTGTGCATAATGGAAGTATTATTATCACATTTATTTTAACTATATGCACACAAGCATATGCAAATAAAACTAAGCTCATGTTTCATTATTCAAGAAATGTAGATATTTCAACAATATAAGATTATGCAAAAATTAACTAAGTATTTGCTAAGAGAGTTCCCACATCTTCTTTCTTAAATGCAATGAGAGGAATTTAATCTAAAATGATTTCAATATGTCCAAGATAAATAAGGTTAATATAAAGTTAATCATATATTTATCCTACTACTTAGCATGGATAATATCACCCTAACATAATTATTAGCTTCATGTTGTGATCTTCATTAGGCCCTATTGGTCAACAACACTTCCATGTAGCCAATTAATGAGTAATATATAATTTACTTAAGAAGAAATAAGATGCTAATCAAATTCTAAACTAAGGGTATAAATATATATCCATAGTGGGTAAAAGCACAAAGCTATGTCACACTTTCAGCCAACATATCAGCACAACTGAATTTAAGTATTTCTAACTTAAATTCAATTTTGGTCAAACATATGACCTAGTAAGATTCATTATAGCTAAGTTAGATACTTCCACAATTTATTCAACTAAAATTGTTGGCTAAAAATATATGGAGCACCACTTTGAGTCCAATTTACCAAAAAAAATAAAAAATTGAAAAACTTGAAGTTTTAATAACTCCTCCTCATGTAAATAACATTTTTTTTAAAATGTAAAAATACCCTTTTGTAGATCCATAAGTGTAGTTTTCAAAAATATATTTATTTTAATAGTTTAATTTTATTTTTATTTTTATTTTTATTTATACTAAAACTAGGTTATGAGCAAAAAATATCAGGTTGATTGCCATGCCAAGGAAAAATACTAAAACTTATTAAAAAAAATTGAAAAAAAATATGATGCACTAGATAAAAGAATCTATTTCAAGATGGTATAATTTTTTTTCCATTTTAGATAAATATTTAATATGAATGTTGGCATCTGATGGAAACAATTGTTTTTTATTCACGCACATTTTAATACTTATATACAAATATATATTTATCAAAATTGAAAAAAAATATATCCATGCACTAAAGTTTCAAGTTATAAATACACACAAAAAATTTGAAAGAAAAAAAAAATTACTATAAAATGTTTGACGTCTCGTGCAACTTTTTTTTTCAACATTTTATCAGCAACTAAATTATAGTGTTAATTTATGAAAAAATAGTTTAAAATAATTTTTTAATTTCTTATAAAAAATACAAACATAAAATATACTAAAAAATACATATTTTACTAGTTTACATCATTTAAAAATTCAAAACATATATGATACTTTTTAGTGATTCAAGTTTAAAAGTTGGATCAGCATTGACCGTTTTCTTTATAAAGTGTGACACAACTTTGTGCTTTTACCCTAATAAATCTACATGTCTATGATTGAAACTATAGTCATTCACAATAATAATTTAATTGATTAAGATTCCACTCACAATATTATTACATAAAAGTCCAACTTAGGTCATTCCAAATTATCATAACTTGATATAATAGAAAAGGATAACTTTAAAGGTTAACATCTCATGATCATATAATAATATATCATAAAAGTATTAAAGAAATATCCATTTAATACATTAATATCATACTCTAATCAAATTTTTGATTATGAAATTAAATTCTATTAAATGAACATATATATAGTAAGGGTTTATATTCAATTATATTTCTATCAAAGATGAAGACTATAATAATGTTAATTATAGCATGTAATGCTAATAGATACTGTTTGATAATTATGCAATATAATTGAATGTTGATTTATAACTAAGAAATATTAATGATTATCAAAATAAACCTAAAACATGTAACACTAATGACTATCTTATGAATAATTAGTGTATATAATTGAATATCAAATCTGTATATTACAATTAATCAAAAGAACCAATTTGTTCAAAATGTCATAGTGAAAGGTGACCTCATGGGAATGGAATACACAAAAGGATTTACTAAAAAGGTCTTACAAAATTTGAAGCAAATGTAGTTGGAAGTGTAATACCAAATTCTACACTTTTTTTTTTTTTTGCTTTCTCCCTACCTGTGCTAGCTATCTTGAGGACACCCTAAACTTCATTACTAAGATGTCAATTAAACCTGAGGTGCCTATGGATCATATATGAATAAAGAATAATTTTAATTTTCCTAATAAATTAACTTTCTTAATTTAAATGATAAATTATACAAGGAAACGAGACGTGATAGTAATATATGTATAATTTTATATGTATGCATGTTTATATGTGAATTATATAGAACACTTTATTAAATTAAATAATTTTTTTTTGTAGAACATTTGTATATTTCTGTTGCACCTGAGGGGAATGAAGAGGAAATAGAGTATTCGTTAGATCGATGTCTTGAGACAAAACATAATTTTTTAACTCGTAAAATATATATTTAATTTACTTACATTCATTATTTTTGGATTCCCCTACCAATAGATACACCATGATTGTCACTACAAATTTTTATCATAGATGCATTATAAAAAAGAGAGGATGCAATTGGTACAATGGAATTTGAATAAATACAGGAAAGTATATAGTTCTATGTATTTAATTAAAATTACATAATTAATTTTTTTTTTTATTGGTAAGTCGTTACCATGATGGGGATAACACCCATTTTTAAAGTCTATTATATTAGATAAGTTCCCTCTGAAAGCCTCATTATGTTCTGACAAAGGCCAACGTGTTATTGGTATGATGACAATGTTATGACCATCAACAATTTGTGCTTTAAGGAGTTAGGACCCCTTTGTTTGATCAACGCTCTTCAAGCTGACCCAATAACCACATATTACACCTTTCTACCAATGTTGCCTTACGTGGTTGATACTATCAGCTCCTGACCAAAAACCCAACTATCCTTATTTAATATCATTTATTGTTCGACGTTGCCATCTGCAAGTAGACATGACTTGACATGACTTCTCACTCACTAGGATTGTTACTTTGTGTAGTTGGTAGGTTTACATAAATAATATATTAATCATATCTTAATTATATTATATAAAAATAATTATATATTAAAATTTTAAATATTAGAAAGATACTATAAATATCAAACAAAATAAAAATAAAATGAAATGATAGTATAATATAATGAGAAGAATGAAATGATAATTATTATATAAATATAAAATTTATCTATTAATTATGTTACATATTAATATGTATAATACAATATAAATTTATTATATTATATTAATTTTTGGATAATAGGCATGAGGCCTATATATATTATATAATATTTATTAAATGTACATATGTGTCAAAAGAGTCCAAAATGTAGATCAAGTTCAATATTTTCTCTACCATATGATCATACAATAACCAAAAAACCAGAGTACCAAGCCAACTCTTACGCTTTTAGCCTATCCATCATCCATAATCCAGTGCACCATACTAACCCAAGCCATTAGAAACTAATATACTATTCCTCTATGTAAAATATTTTCATAGTTTCTTAAACTTCTATAGCAGGAAAAGCAGGATTACATTGTAAACAAAATTTGAACTTGTTCGGGTAGCTATTCCTCCATGCAATCTTCTCCCTTGATAGAATTCTCATCCTGACCCTTTGAGAACTCGTGCAGTCGCCTTTCTTGGTCCAGAGAATTTGGATCAAATTGAAGGTCCTCTCCAACAGATGGACCAACAAAATTTCCCTTTGCTAGTGGATTCACAGCCAAAAACCCTTCTACAATGTTAGCTCGGTCTAAAATACCACCCTCCTGTCCATCTAAGGCAATGTTTCCAACTGGACTTGAATCACGAACCTCATTCCCAAGTACTTCCACTAGAACCCCAACTTTAGGATTAACAAACTCTAATGCTCGAGGTGAGTGAGGGGAATGCTCATGAAGGAAGCAAATGGCATAGTATTTTTCCTTAACATCAAAACTCATTGTGGCATACATTCTTCTAGAATTCCTCCTCAGGGATTTCAGAAGAATTCTATCATTCCTAAACTGCAATGCTAGCCTAATGACTTCAAATGTATCCTCAAAGCTAGGCCTAGACTTAAAAAATTCCCTAGGGAACAACCCACCTAGGTATGCATCACCAACAAAAAGATTATACCCCTGAACCACTTTTAATAACCCATCAGTGTCAAGTATTTGAGGTTTAACAAACCTAGAAACAATAACCTCCAATTCCCCTAATGACTGAAGAAGGTCCAGAATATTGGATAGGAACATAAAGAGAACCTGGGATGGGAAAATTAGGCAACGACCTGTGGGGCTGGTGAGCTCAAAACCAAGGATGGACCACACCGACTCCTCTACCCTCAGACATTCAGTTTGAAATATCATTGCCAAATTGTCATGCGTGAGGCTCTCCTCAAATGAACGTTCCCACGACTTCACTAGGCAACACACCCTAAAATTCCATGGCCTGGATAATAATTAATCAGAATTTGCAACACACAGCTTGCAACTTGTCACTCGCCAAGCACCTTCAACCTTTATAAATGAAAAAATACATCTCCCATTGCCTTTTAAAACCATAATGAACCAAAAGATTTGATAAAATCATTGAGGCATGTTATCTCATGCAGAATGAATACCCGCACAGACTTACTTAATCCATCATTCACCTGAAGGATTGTAAAGTACCTACATATAGCCACAAAATACGAAAAAAAAAAGAATGGACATGTGTCCCAGTTGATGTAAGTCATGGCACGTCATGGCGAGCTCAAAATCCATCTTCCATGTGGTTAATTAATGCATGTCTTGGGAATAGTACCTGCTAAACATCATTAACATTATGCTTAGCAGCCAAGGTAGATATCGTGGAGATATTGGCAACATGATAAGACAACTCCGGCATCAGATTCTACACATCCTACCACACACGACCATGAGTGAATTCAACAAACTAACAACCTATCCTTTCCTACCTTTCATTATGCATGCGAGTATAAGTTGCCATGTCATCTATTGTCTTTCCCCACATGGAAGGTGACTAATACCTATCCACTAATTATCATGACTATTCAGCAAGAACACCTCCCGCCTTTTCAAATTTGAATCATGGTGCAGTACACTTGAGTGGAAAACTTGACATTTGCAAATAACCATTATGAATCTTTCCCAACTAATGGATTAGGCCAAGGATGAATGATCAACCAACCCTATGCTTGGATGTGAGGAAATTTGATCCACTCTTCATCATTGTTGATGCATATTGGCTCATGTTGGTCATAGGCCATATTTGCCAATCCATCTGCTAATCTGTTTCCTTCTCGATATGTGTGGGAGAGGCTGATGTCTTCAAAATTTTCTAGTATGTCCCATATTTTATGAAGGATGTATCTTATTTTCCAATTATAGGCACTCTTAGTTTTGCATGCATTAATAATGAGGAGAGAATCACCCTCAACATGTAAATTGTTAATTTTGATATCCTTTGCCAATGAAACACCTGCTAACAATGCTTGAACTTCTACCATGTTGTTTGTACACAGACTTAAAGGTAATTTTTTGGCTACTAGAAAAGAACCCCTATAGTACCGAATACAACACCCTGCACCAGAGACACCAGGATTTCTACGTGAAGCTCCAAAATTAAGCTTGCAAAAGGGGAAGCTTGGTGGAACCCATTTTACTTTTCTTCTATCCACTTTGAGAGTATTTGGCTGACAAACCCCATGAAATGGAAAAATAATATATTTCCAATGATTCAAAATGTAATTATGTAGCACCCCTCCATTTTGCTCTTTTGATTGGACAGTGTTCTTCTTCGTTATGTTTTATTTTTTGTTAGTACCTTGACTATGGTACTCAGTTACTATTTGATCGCTAACTGTAAAGCGATGTGATGTTATATTTTGATGTGATGGTATTTTATTCTGATGTTATCATTATGACATGCTTTAGATTAGCATAGAGGATATTTGAATTAATGTTGTTTATGCCTTCGATTAGATTATTGATGTTAGATTCGTTAGTTTTGTAATATTGTATTGGTGAAGGGGACAGAATTGCACCACTTTCTTGTGAGCACCCTGTGATTCTATGATTTCCTCTTCACGATGTGTTTTATTATGATATATATGCATGTTCGATATACACTTTGGTTGTAGGTTTACAGGTACAAGACATCGACTCCACCTAGTTCCGCAGGTTTGAGCTTGTCCATTGCCCAACGATATTTGATTGGGAGATAGTAGCTAGGTTTTTCATGTCAACTCATCACCCTGGTCATAGCGTGTCATTGGTTTTAAGTCGGGTTCAGTTGATTTAATGTTATTCAATTTCACCTTGATATATTTTAATTGCAAGTTGAAAAAGGTAAATAAATGGCATTAAACATTTAAGTTGATTATTAAATTAATCTGGTTTATTATGTTAGAAGATGTTAATTAATTAATTAATTAATTAAATTTAATTAGTAAAATAATTTAATCTTTGAATTATATTTATTTTATTAAATTAATTGAATTAAGTTATTTTTAGAATTGTTAGATATTTTATTTTAAAAATTATAAATTTTTTATTTTGCAGTTTTGGAGGATTTGAATGCAAAAAGAATTTTGAAGATATTTTATGTTTTGTTTTCAAAAATTTATGTTCGTGGTTGAAAGAGATATTTGTTTCATGGAGTTAAGGGCTTTGACCATGAAAGTCCAAAGGGAGAAAGAAAAGGAGAAAGGAGAAGGATTCTGGTTTTGGTTTTGGAATTTTTTTGTGGTGAAGCTTTGTTGGATTGCTTGGAAGGAGCTAGAATCCGTGGAAGAATCATTGCACTATTTGGCATCCTCTCAAGCTTTTGGAAACCAATTTTTTTGTTTATTAAATAAATTTTATTTCAAAAAATTCATAGTTTTGATATGCTGGTTGCAAAATAATTATTTGAGAAACTCAGAAAGGAATTATGATGAAAAACCCATGTTAAATCTTTTAGTAAATTCTGGGAACCACTTTGTTCAAATGATTTTTCTCAAAAAAATTGGTCTTATGGCTGTAAATGACTATTTCTGGAAATTATTTGCTCAATTGGAATTATAATTTTAGTAAATTTGTATAAAAATATATATATGTATATATATATATATATATATATATATATTTGTATATGTTTTTCATTGTAAAAATGATTGGGAAAAATGCAATAAAACCCTATCAAAATTGTGTCACGTATTTTGAAATCCGTAGGGGAGGTGCTATTGAATTTTTTATTAAAAAATAAATAAAACAAAAAAAAAATCATTTTTTTATTGGGTCGCTGGGGGCTCACCCCATAGCTGCCCCCATGGGAGGTGCTGTGGGGGAGGCCACACCCAACACACCCCTTAACACCACCGCCCCCATACTTGGTGGGTCGGCTATGTTAAACACAACCATAGCACCAAGTATGGGGGTCGGTTGTGTTAAACACAACCGTCGCCCACATATTTGGTGGGTCGGTTGTGTAAACACAATCGTGCCCACATCTATGGGGTCGGTTGTGTTAAACACAGTCGCACCCAAATATGTGGCATGCCCCCCAAAAACCCTACGCCTTTGATCTTATAAAATTCAGTTTTAAAAAATAAAATTATATTATACTATGTTTTTTTTAATTAAAATAAAATATTTAATATTTAAATATTAAAATTATATATGTTTATATATATTACTGTTTTGGAATTTTTTTATTATAATGTTTAATATATATATTTAATTAATGATTTAAATATTTAAATATATATATTTAATTGGTGATTTAAATAATGGCATGTTTTAAATGCAATTGGAGGATTTTAAAATAATATGTTTTAATAGAACAAATATTTGATTTTTAAGTAATATGTTTTAACAGATGAATTTATTTGATTTTAAAATGATTTATTTTGGAAAAAAGAAATGGTTATTTTTAAAATGATATGTTTTGAATAGAAGAAGTAAATGTTATTTTTTTTATTATTATTTAAAAGCAATTAAGGAATTGAAATACATAGTTTAATTCCCTCCTTTGTCTGAAAGAGACATTAGTAAATTAGTTTTATTAAGGCAATAAACTACTGAATTTCATTAAGGGAAGTGGATTTAGGAAATCCAAAAGTAGATTTAATTCCTATTTAAATTGCTCTTTTAAATGTAAACTTCTTTTGTTTTCATTTTGGGGGAAATTGTTTAGAAGCGTTAATAAGTCTTCTAGATGGGTTGTTTAAATCGTTGGGTTGTCGTATTATTAAAGTCAACCTTTGAATTGCCTTGGGTAGTGCGTATAGTTGTAACTAGCTAATTACCTGGTTATCACGAACAGGGATGTGTTGCCCTTATGTTTTGGATAGGGATTTAATATCCTTAAGTCGCACTAGTTTACCCTTGGGTTGTGGAGTTGTTTCATGTGTTGTCTTAGAGGAGTGGCTTTCAATGAGGGTCGGCACACAAAGTGGTGCCAGGGTAACTCATTGTGAGTTAATTAATCCAATGATAATGTAAATAAACTTATTAGAAGAATAGGTAGTATCAAACACTTAATAAGAATAATTGTGCCTCTCTCATGGACGCAAGGGCTTTTATAGACTTGGGATGGGACGAGAAGGCCTGGAATGGCAAGATCATTATCATGTCTCTACGAGAGATAACTGATTCTGCATTGGTTTGCATGAGGGGACATGAGTCGTTAGAGGTTTCCAGGAGATCCTGAGATGGGGGTCGGGGCCTAAGAAGAATTACCATGATATCCCATGTAGCATTGTGATGACACTTTTCCTAAGTCAGCAGTATGTTTGTATCAGTGATGCAATTGATTTGTTAACTCTAAAAGCATTGTAACCATTGTGTTAGTGATGTATTTGTATTTGATTAAGTTCAGTTATGTTTTAGCCTGTGTCTAGAGGTAGATGGTCTTGTCTAGGAATCCTTGTTACATCTCCTAGCACGGGGGGTGGTCCTTCGGGTACCACTTGGTTGGGTGGAACGTGCACCTTTCTCCATTGGGTTTTCTTCTTGTTAGTGTTGAAGAGATTTCTAGTTGGAGAGCTCGTAGGATCCAGTTACTTTACATGCTTTTATTCATTTCAGTTAATTCTTGTAATTATTACCCCTCATTTGTAATCGAGGTGGAAGATTGTAATTTGTAATCACGCTTATTGGTTCTACCTCATTCGGGGAATGAGAGATGTAATATTCTTGACAAATTATTGGTATATGCAATCTTATTGTAACCCTTATTGTTATGATGTAATTTATCATGTATGGAATGTATGTGTTCTTAATTCTTAAGTAGATAAATGTTATGGATTCAATTATGTTGTATGTGTGGGTTTTAAAGTAATCTTAGTCTTGTAAACTTAGAGGTTATTGGCAATGGGTAGTGAACTTGCATGTTAATTGTACTTTAAACAAAAAAAAGTTATGCATTTGAGTAGTTAATTGCAACTTCCTCTAAGGTTATGTGGTGAGGTGTTACAAATTATCCCAGTTGGAGTATAATGTTGAAACTAATTTATAGTTTCTAACATAAGAATTGCAGACTTTAGAAATGGATCTTTCTATTTTCTCTTTCAATCTTTGAACTGAAACAACCTGGCTTTTGAAAATGCATCTATTCCTTTCTAGCCAGATTGACCAAATTACCAAAGTGGGAGCAACTAACCAAATACATGCAAACAACGCAAACTTGTGAAGAATTGGCCAACTAGTAAACATATCCCAAAGGGAGCTAGGCAATGGAAAATAAACATTTAATTTATCCATAATGAAGGTCCATATCTCATGAGCCACTAGACAAAGGACAAACAAATGATCAACTATTTCATCTTCCCCTTGACACAGAACACACTTGAAATTTCTTGCTATTCCAAATTTCTCCAAATGATCACTCATGAGGATCCTTTTTTGCAAAGCCAGCCATGCAAAGCTACCCACCTTTGGTAGTTGTGTTGAATTCCAATAGAAAGCAAAGGCTCTATGAGATTGCATCTGGTCAGCCTGCACAATGATTGAATTATACCCTTGCTTAACTGTGTATAGGCCAGTCTTAGATGGGACCCACACTAATCTGTCTAACTGAGATAAGTATACATTCCTATTCTTTAAGGTTTCTGACAACACTTTCTTCTGAAATTCTGGAAAAGACATGTTTGAGACATCCTTCCATTTAATCAATCCTATCAACGGATCAACAGACTCAACGTAATCCTTTAGAAACTCTCCCCAAGTTGAAGATAAAACATATCTAGCTAATTGCAGATCTTGATTCTGACCTAATGGAGGCTTACCATTCCAGGAGTCTTTCTAGAATGGAACTTGATCTCCACTATGTACTTCCCGTGAAAGAAAATGCCTAATAACATCTCGACGGGCTAGGATAAAATTCCATGTAATAGAGCCCAATGTAGGATTTGAGATTGTGAATATCCTAGATGGGTTATCATTATCTAGATATTTACTCTACATTAACTTAAACCATTTAAGATCCGACCTAGTATACATTTTCCAAACCAGTTTAGCTCCTAAGGCCATATTCCTCGCAGACAAGTTATGAAGTACTATTCCACCACTTGATTTCTCGGGGCACATGCTTTCCAAAGAAACTAGAGGGATTTTCTTTTTATCATCAAGATTTCCTTTCCATATAAACTCTCTTATAAGCTTTTCAATTTGATGAATTATAGTTTTTGGAGCTTGCAAAATTGACAAGAAATAATTTGGGATAGAGGCTAGGATAGATTTAATAAGCAAAATTTTGCTAGATAGAGTGAGCCATCTTTCTTTCCATGCAAGTATTCTTGCTCTGTCTATAATCTTATTCCAAAACAAAGATTTATTGGTGCCCTTAAAAAAAGGTATGCCCAGATATGAACATGGAAGTTTTTCTCTTTGAAAACCTAATATTGACATCAATTTATTTGCTATCCCTACTGTGGGGTTGAAGAAACATACCTTTGATTTGGCAGCATTGATTTTCTGGCCTGAAGTTGTGCAATATTTTTCCAACAAATTGATTTGTTTTTCTTCTGCCAAGGTTGCCCTCCTAGCCAACAATGTGTCATCTGGTAACTATGATATTTGTATTAGGAATTTCAATCCCCTGCCATAGACCTTGAAGATGGAATTTTTGAATTGATCTACTAAGAGATTCCACCATCAGAATGAAGAGCACAGGGGACAAAGGGTGTCCTTGCTTGACTCCTTGGGAAGACCCAAAAAAACCCACCAGACAACCATTAACAAGCACTGAGAACTTAGCACCAGAAATACATGATAGGATCCACTTGCACCATTTATTACTAAACCCAAATCTTTTAAGCACTTGAATGAGAAATTCCCAGCACACCCTATCATATTCCTTCATCATATCCAACTTTATGATGAACAAAGGGATGATAGATGTTTTGATAGAATGTAGAACTTCATGAGCCACAATGGCTCCTTATGTTGTTTCCCTTCCCAAAACAAAGCCACCTTGTTTTGATGATACAAGTTTGGATATGAGAGGGTGGAGTTGTAGATAGATTTCTTTAGTAAAGATTTTGTACACTGTGTTACATAGGGAAATTGGCATAAACTCAGCAAAAGACTTCAGATTCTTTACTTTTGGAATTAATACAATGTGAGTTGTGTTGAACTATTTTAAGACTATCACCATCCTCCTTGATTCTTCCAAGGCTTGAAGTACATCAATCCCAAAAAATTCTCACCATTTTTGAAAAAACAAGTTTGTAAATCCATCCGGACCAAGCGCCTTATCAGGCTGCATAGAAAATACTACACTTCGAGCCTCCTCCAATGTGAAGCGTTTCAAAAGACTCTCATTATCCTCCCTAGTTACCAAATATGGTATTGCTTCCAATAGGTCATTTGTATCACTGGAGGCTAAAGAAGGATTGTTGGCTGGAGCTGATAGAAGAGATGAGAAGAACCTTATGGCTTCCTGCTAAATTTCATCCTCTTTCACTAGCTCTTGTTCTAATACTGCATCTTGAATTTTGAAAACCGAATTGTTTAACTTTTTTATCTGCATAGAGGCATGAAAGAACTTAGTGTTTCTATCACCCTCTTTCATCCATAACTCCCTAGACTTCTGCTTCCAATACACTTCATCCCTAGCAACTAATTATGCCCATTCTTCTTGTAAAGCCTTTTTCTTATCATATAGATTTAAAACACCAGCTTATGAAAACACCATAAAAGGAGTAGTGTTCCACCATTGATTCAATAATGACATGAACTGTGGGTGTTGTAACCACATCCTTTCAAACTTAAACATTGAACTATGAGTCTTAGCTTGAGATCTAGTGTCTATGACTAGTGAAATGGCATAATGATCAGAATGAGAAATTGGCATAATTTCTGACACCAATGGTTTCTCAGTATCATACCAATTGGTTGATGCAAGAAAATGATCTAGCCTCTTAGCTATCTGTAGAAAACTCTTTCTCCTATTCGTCCATGTAAACTGACCTTTTACAGGAACAATATCAGTGAGAGCATTGTCTAAGATAAAAGTGACAAAATAATCTATAAATTTTTGGGGAGGGATAATGCCACCTTTCTTCTCCTACATGCTTGCTATAGCATTAAAATATCCTACCACAATTACTTTGTCCATTTTTATTCCATTTAATATTTCCGTTAGCACTCCCCAAAGGTGTTTTTTGTCTGTTGTGGTTGTTGGTGCATACACATTTAACAACCAGAAGCTAAAGTCAAAACGTGAGACTTTAAACAACTGCCGATGCTTGTCACTATTTTATAGCCTCAACTTGTACTTGTTTATATTCCCATAGCACAACCATGCCCCCAGAGGCACCCTCAACAAGCGTGTGAATAGACTACCATTTTCTCCATTTCTGCATTGATAGCTAATAAACTTGATCTAAAGTTTTAATTTCTTGAAGCATAATTATTTCAGCTCCACAAGCATCTAGCTGTTGCTTGATCAGAGCTCTCTTGTCAGGAGCATTGATGCCCCTAACATTCCATGACAAGATCTTCATTGATATTGAGAGAAGCATGCTCTCCTCAGATGTTTAGATGCGGAACTTATCACTATGCTATCCAGAGTTGATTGAACCCCTATTGCTATTTCTTCTTATAGTTTTGTCAAATGAGATTTTCTTCCCCTTTTACCTGGAGTCTTGATTGAAGGCAATTGAGCATTGGGAGTTTGGGAAATTCCCAGAGTTTGAGAGTAATCAAAACTTCCTTCTCTTTCCTCTTGAGGCTCCACTTTGTCATCATTTTCCAGGACTTGGTGTAGAGCTTGATTCTCCCTACTTATCTTAGTCTGGGGACTTTGAAACAATTGCTTATTTACTACTTTTTGAGGAAGGACCCTGTTGAAGGAATCCAATGAGAAGCCCATTTCCCCTTTATCAAATTCTTCAAGATCAAGGATTCTATCCAAATCTTTAAGGGGGAATTTATTCTTAACACTCGAAGATTTTTTAAGAATTTCATCTGCAATCCATTCAATCATTTTATTTCCCTTAGAAACCATAATCTTATCAACCAATTCCTCCAACCGACCTTCATAAAATAAGTTTTCAAATGAGTTGGAAATTGGTTTATCTTCCTCAGCAGAATTACAGATCTTCATTCCTGTGGAAATCACCTCTTGAGGTTGGAAGTTCCATCTGAAAGAATGATCTATTTGTTTAGGAGACAACATGATTTTATCAAACATGAGGGATTTAACTATGGAATCCATTTGTTGTTCAAAGGCACATGAGAAAGCAAGGGCAAAGCCAACAATTGATTGACAGTGCTTTAGAAAATTGGGTAAGATTAAAGTAATATTTGTTTGTTGATTTACTCTCATTTTTACAAATTGCACAGTATCCTCTCTCTTTACTAATTTTAGTGAATTGGATGCCAACCCTTGTGGTATTCTAGGAGATGTTCTCTTAGTTATAAGCATATTCGAAGAAGAGAAGATCTGCTTAGATTTATCATTCTTATTCAAATTGATAACCTGAACAGGTTGATCCTTATTAATCAAAGGCTCCTCCAATATATCAATTTCTTTTATACAAGACTTCCCTGAATGACCCTTTATATGACAGTTGTAACATATAGTATCTGGGTTTTCAAGAAGAATATCTTGAGTCCACAACCCATATTTAGATTTAACAATAATTTTCTCCAGGAGTTTCTTTGAAGTGTCCAATAATGCACAAAATCTAACAGGTTTAGATGGATCTTTAAAATAAATTATATCATGTTTTAAGAATATGCCAATTTGATTTGCAAAGGTTTCAATTATACGAAGCTCCCTATATTCCAGAGGCAGACAAGATAATTGAATCCAAAAGGGAGTGAATTTAACTACAAAGTCTTGAGGCCTAAAATTTGGATACCAAGGCTGCAAAACAAACTCGAACCCTCAAATACCCATGATTTCACCTTAAAGACTTCATCTCTATGCCCTTTAGATTCAAAAAGCACTATAAATATTCCCTGCTCCTAGTCTAAGTAGAAAACCTTGATAGCTCCTTTCCATTCCTCATAGATTAGGTCTTTAAGAAGATCAATATCAAGCTTAAGACACCAAAACTTACAAATTAATGCTTGATGACATAGATCTGCCACCTATGGGTCTAGTTGATCTCCCGAGAGAGTGATTGACATAGTGAATTTTGAGCCAACAATAGTCACTTTGTCCCTTACCATTCGAGCCACCAAAGTAACTTTCAAGACAGGTCTCCATTACCATGTGAATCCATTCTTTTCTTGCATCGATTTCCCTTTGGAAGATGACCATTTTTGTTGCTTCTTCCTATTATTCTCTGCATGATGGTTCCTCTTCGGCCCAACTGTTTTATACTTTGATTTCTTCCTCTCCAGGCTCTCAGAGCGGTGTATTTGTTAAGCGTGTGAATCCAACTTTTGGTTTCAAGTAATATTATTTGAGCTTGCCTGCTTGTTGACATCTTTTTCCATTGCATGTTGAAACTCATTCTGCTTCCCCAACTTTACAGACTTGTCTGGCCCCTTTACAAAAGTCTTTTTAGGGTTTACTCCCTTTTGAGGGCCCGACACCTCTCCTTCTTCTTTCAGATTAACCCCAAAATTCTTTTCTTGATCTATTTCTTGTAATACTGCATACCGATTCTGACTTATTGGATTGAAGGGAGCACTAGACTTTTCTTGATTATTTTGTACAGATTTTCGAAACCCTAACAACCGATCTTGATTTTGTTTGTTCGTATTAGGATACCAATTATTGTGCATCTGATCTCCTCGATCATCTTCCCATAGATAAAAGGGTTCTTGTTTGTCCCATAGAAGGCATCTATGGGGTCTTTTTGGGACCCATATTCCATTGCTATTATGCAATGCATTATGTTGTGGCCTTTGAGAATACAATTTTTTATTCCCTTGTGGATCCCAATAACTATTTGACTTGTAGAATCATCACTAGGCCTCTTTCCACTAGTCTGAGGTTTTTGGTGCAAACCCTTTTGATTGACAGCCTGAGGTTTTTGATTCAATCCCTTTTGATTGATAGTCTATGTCGAAAATTGCCTTTCAGATCCATCTGCACGATGGACATGCCTGAGAGGCCTATTAGCTCCATGCCATCTGTGACACTAAGAACTAGCACACTGACAATCTTTGTTACACCTACCATAGCCACTCTAGATTTTTTCCCCATTAGAATGCCATCATTTCTTAGAGAGATTCTCCATTAGTCATCCAATCAATAGATATAACCCTCTTTCATTAATTAATATTTATTGATTATATAATATAAATTTAAACAAAAAATTTTAATTTTTTTTATATTAAATAAAATGAACAGATTATATAATAGAATTATAAGAAAAAATTAAATAATAATTATTTAAATATAAATTTTATATAATAGTTTTGTTAAATAAAAATATGTATAATAGAATTTATCTTAAATAAAAATATATATTAATTGTCATTAAATTTATTTGTAATAATAACAATATATGAATTTAAATTTTTATTTTTTATTATTACTATTATTAATTAATTTATCTTTAATTTATTACTAGCCTAGCTTGTTCTTCTTCCATTTCATCATTACATTCAATCTCATTTACATTATTTACACTAGAATAGGAAGAAGTTTTATTATATTTTTTCTTTGAATATAAACATTTTAAAATATTATAAATATGGTGAACAAACTAGCAACAAACTGGAAACAAACTGGTTGATAGACTGGCAAATATGGGTTGTGATGGTCAAAATTTTGAGGTAGTAGGATACTGAGAGATAGTAAAGTCTTTTCCTCAATTGCTAGAACTTGCAATTTTTGAAAGTAATTAAGAAACACCTCTGCACCAAAACAGGCTGCGATGATGTAAAACTGGGTGATATGTGTAACAAAGCTTGTTGAGCTGGCCTAGAAGCTACGATGGAAAATGTTGAGTCATCTTGTACAAATCAACTAGTTTATGATTGATGATACATTTGGTCGGCAACAATATCAATAAATGTTTAATGATTACAATGCTTTCGCCATCAATACGCTGACGGATTTGAGAGGCACCACTCCATATATGCTTACGGAAACCGAGGCCAAATTTGGACATGTGTTGATTGCGTAAGGGTTTTGTTTAATGTTTTTTGTCTTGCAGGTACATGAAACCATGATCTTCAAGAGTGTGACACAAAAAGAGATGGGATGGAAATTTTTAAACGAGCCACTTCAAGTTTCGTCTATGGGGGAGTTAATGGGCTTGAATTCGCATGAGAATAAAATATTCCTTGTGAACTGTAATTAAGATTTGCATGTCTTTTTACCTATAAAGGCAGGTGGTTGTGAAGAAGCATTCATTCGAAGGCTTGTGTGATATCATTTTGTGAAGTAGTCTGGTTGAGGAGAGGTGGTAAGATGGAGTTCAAACCCTGGAATTGTAGAGTTCAAATGGTGGTGCAACCATGGGAGTTGCCTTTTGAAGAGTATCTATCCCATGACTGTCTGAAGGTGGTGTTCAAATTGAATTGCCCTAGGGTTGAAGAAGTTGTTCGCACAGTGCTTGGAGTGGAGGTGACAAGCCCACGTGCGAGACAAATAATTTTTCCCTCATAGGTGCTCTATGTTTTTATCTCTAACATAATGGATTTGTTGCAATCTTATAGGGAGCTAGTGTTAATTGCAGAGCAATTCATCAAACCCCAATTTCTTCAAAATAATGCTTTGTTAACTGCAACCCAAAGCTATAATATTTTTTCTAGGGATGGGGACATATGAGGCTTGTTTCCAAGGAAATTTATCACACACCGTGAGGGTTTTGAAGAAATCTATGATTCCATCAGATTGGCTCTACAATACAATAGTGATAGTAGATTATTGAATGCATTAAGGAAGAATTGTCGTAGGGTTTGTGTGAATATGGATATGGCCATAAAGGAAAAATAATATGCTATCTCCTTCATCAAATCTCACTCCCCATATTCTCCTATTAATATAACTGGGAAGAAGAGTCGAGGATCTTCTTCATGCTCAAATGCAGGTCACGTAGAGGGGGAGAAAGCCCATGGTAATGCAGTGAATGTGAACGCGAAAGGAAAGGGACTGGTTGCTCGTCTGCGACTAGCTTGGGGAAATCAACAAGACAATGCTTTGACTGTAGGTCATGGATCTTGTGTGTGGGGGGAATAAGCCTTTTTTGTTCTAGCTACAAAAGGTGGTCCTGTTGCTCGTGTCAACCAAGCCATGGAAGTTGAAGAAGCTCAAGATGAAAACTCTGTGCAAGTGGTTCACAGGGGAGAATAGTGAAGGTCTTTTGATTTTTTTGAATTTTTGCCATGTTCCTGGGTCTGATCATGCGATGGACGGTGAATTTGTAGTTTCTTCCATGCTTTCTTCTGATGATATGTAAAAAACATGATGGGAATCCTAAGAATTTCTTATCTCTTGTACTTTGTAATGAAGATTAAAAGAATAGCTTAGGGGAAATTTTGGATTTTGCAAATCCATATGATATATCATGAAAACCTATGTACTTTCTTATTCTATAATATATAAATATATAGGCCTTGTGCCTTTTACCCAAAAAAAAAATATTATAAATATACATAAAAATTTAAAACACAACAAAATAAACATATAAATATTTAATAACAAAAATAATAAATTAAAAATGACATAAAAAACAAAAAATAAATCAAATACCATTGACAATAATTAAAATCAATAAATGATTATGTTACTTTATTTTTTTAATGATTATGTTACTTTCTTTCTCAATAAATTTAAATCACCTAAAATAAAATAATAAACATTATTAAAATCTCTCATTCGGCACCAATAAATTTAAACTACCTAAAAAAACAAAGAATTTAAAGTTTTCAAACAACTTAACTCCCAGTAGCAATGACGACCTTTAATCATGTTGTGAAGAGATTCAGTATGATTTAATGATGGTCCTGCCTACCACTATAAGTCACACCAACTCAGTTCAAGTGTTTAAAAAATTATGCTCGGTGCCCCCCTTCTGATTTCCTTACTGGGTATGAGTTGTTGGTGACTTCCAAATGGAAGATTACCTCTATTCCTTTGTTGAACCTGAAGTCAAGCTTAGCCAAGAGATTAAACACTAGATGGAATCCTCCTCCTTTTGGTTGGATTAAAATTAATTTTGATGGGGCAACAAAGGGGAATCCCGGGCCTACAAGTTGTGGGGGGGTGTTAAGAAATGATGAAGGTAGACTCTTGGGCACGGTGGCACTCCCATTGGGAACTTAGAACAATCCATCAACAAAGGTTACTCCAAGTTGTGGGTGGAAGGAGATTCTATGAATATCATTAATTATCTTCATGGCACTCAGTCTCCGAGTTGGAGTGGTGATCAACTAATTAGGGATACTATAATGATGTTGCAATCTTGTGATGAGACTCATATATCACACATTTATCGAGAAGGTAACTCATTGACAGATTTCTTTGCCAACGAGGCTATCAGGCTTAATGAATTTCATTTGTGGGAGGAAGGAGCAATCATTCCTGAGGAAGCCAAAAGCTTATTATGGAATATTGATGGTGTGGGATGAAGTGTGGTAAGATTTATGGCATGGTACTTGCTTCCATTTCGCATGCTTTGTGGGTGTTTTGTTTCTTTTTGGCCTTTTGTCATGTTCAATTCGCAAGGTCTCTGAGAGTTGTGTGTTGGTTAACATGAGTGGTGAAAGGAGCTGAATCAAACCACATTCCTATGGAGACATGGCATAAGGAGAAGCTCTGGTCTATTCTGTGACATGGGAATTTTACTCCATACTTGGAGAGATTGCACGGGCATGATCCTAATGCCTCATCTCAATTCATTTCATTTTGGCACAATCGAAAGGTTAGGGTTAAAGGCTTGGAAGTGGAGGTGAATGAGGATTTGATTTCCAAAATTACTGGTTTGCCGACTATTGGTAGGAATTTCTTCAAGGATAAGAAGAGCAATGAAGAGGCGATGACTCAGTTCTTTAAAGATGACGAGAGGAAAGCTTTAATTAAGCTAGAGACCTAGGGTTATGAGAGAACTTCCCTGAAAAATATTTGGACAAGTGTTTATGAGGTGATGATGCGGTATGTAGCCCTAGAAGGGAGATTTAAGTCCATTCTTGGTCATCATTTCAGGCATGGTCTATTCATATCTTTTCCTTTTTTTATGTTATCTTCTCTAGAGGTTTCGGTGTATGCACACCTTAAGAATAGAAAGGCCCCAATCCTCCATGAGGGGATAATTATTCTAATAATGGAACATATTAAGACCCTTCTCCTTGCCCCTACCATCAAGGGCAAGGAGAAGAGTTTAAAAAATGATTTTGGGTCGACAAGGGAGGATTCCTCTTCAGAGGAGGAGGAATGGAACGGTGATGAGGAGGATTTTTCTCCTGCTGTTGTGGCTACATCTTCAAAGAAAAGGAAGGGAGGTGGTGCAAAGAGTAACAGGTCAGTGAAAAGGCTTGCCCTTTTTGGGAGTGATGACACAAATGTGGGGTTAGATGATACCTCTCCCAAGCCGGGGGAGGTGGTGGGTGGTAAAGATGTTGTTGGTGTTGGTGGTGAGGTGGGGTCTCAGGTTAAAGAGGTGGGTGCTAACAAACTAGGGAGGCTTTCAACGCGCATTACAAATATAAGGAGTAAGGCCCTAGAGTTTATGACCAAGGAACTCGAGGAGGCTAGTGAGGACAAGAATGTTGGTGAAAAGATGGTGATCATTGTAGATTCCCCTCTGCAATATTTTCCTAAGGAGGAGGATAAGGAGAAAAGGTGTCGGCAGGAAGAGGACACAAAAAAGAAAGAAGCTAATCAGGAGCCCTGGAAAGTGGATCCTCTTTCTGAGGATTTTTCTTATTTAGATGATGATGCAATCTCCATGTTTAATCCATTGGACATGGCCAGAGTTGGGGCTATAGGTACATTCAAGCTAGCAAAATGGTCTTTACAAGAATTCAATAAGATAAACATTAAAATTAGCGGTTTAAAGGAAAATCTTAAGAATGTCCCTAAAGGTGTTGTGCCGAACATCCTTATTGATAGAATGGTGGACCTTGAAGGGTCCTACCATGAATTTAAGTCTCTTTGTGAAGAAAGAATATCTACTTTGGAAGCTAAAGTGTCTGGAATAAATGTGGATATCAAAAAACTTATGCAGGCATGTCATATTTTTGTGAAGAATAGTGTGGAGTCTTTAGAAATCATGTTCAGGAAAATCAGTGAGCTTAGAGAAGATCGGGTTTACTTCTCTAAGCTTATGGAGAAGGAATGCGCGACAAAGGGCAAAGGTAAGAAGACTACTAAGGATGATGATAAGGGACCTACGACTAGAGGATCAAATGAGTGGAAGAAAACCTTTGATGCTAAGAAAAAGGAACTGATGGATATGGTTGAAAAGCATAAGAACCAGCAGTTGGAGATGGCCAATACTCTTCATGGCTTGAATTAGTTTTTTCTTGTTGCTTTTTGTTTGGGTTGGGGTGTAGGTTAGGTTTTTTTTTGCTGTTGGTTGGCTATTAGGTGATGTTGGCTGCTTATTGTTTTGTCTTTTCTCAGCACCCGTCATTTGGCATTTTTGGTTGTTGGGTTGTTGGTGGTGGTTCGTTTTGATTATCCTTTTAGGCAACATTTTGTGTCTTTTGTTGTAAAGGGTTTCGGGGTCCCTTCAAAACCTATTTTTCCCCTATTAATCAAAAAAGAAGAGAAAAACAAACCTAGCGAACATTGCTCCACACTTGTATATTATTAATGCATTACAAGTCATATTATAAAGTGTGCACTCAACAATATAGGTAAAATAATAGTTTGGTTTTCTTAAATATAGGCAAAATAATAGTTCAATTTTCTAGAAAAATGGGCAAAATAATAGTTCAATTTTCTAAAAAATAGGCAAAATAATAGTTCATTTCACTTTTCCTCAAAATATGTCAATAACACACAAAACTTTTTAGCCAATCATATTGACAAAAAATATTTTTTCTAATTTATAAAGTTAAATATTTTACAAGTTAACTTTGCAAAATTGAATTTTATTTTTTAACAAAAAAAAATTATTGTTTTTGAATTGATTTAATGGTAAAGGCGTACACTAACAGAGGAGTCAAGGATGTATTCCTGGAGAATTATAGGTTAACACATAGATCTTATCGTGGATGGTTTGCAGGGAGTTCCCTAATTTCCTTCAAACATTATGGTTCATGGGGGAAAATGCTCGTGTAAAGAATATACTGCAAAATAATTTGGATATAAAGCAATAAGTATTAGATAATTCATATGAAAAAATGACTAAATGAAAGTAGTTCTGAAAATATCAAAGTTTTCCCTTCATTTAACAATTAACAAATAGAATTGTTTTACAGTCGCGTACAGATTCCAAAAAATAAAATTGGTTTACCTCATGATTCTGCACAAATTGAGTCATGGTGTCAATGATGCCGATGAGAAAAAATGGATGAAGTTTGCAAGAAAAATTTATGAAACCCTATGATGGTAGAATATTTTTCAAATGGCACGAACCAAACAAAACCTATCCCATTCAGTTGCTGCTTCCATCTATCGATAATTAATGAAAGATGATATGAAAATATCAACTGCTGAAGTTCACTTTTATGAGGAGGTCGGTGAGATTTATTTAGCCTTATTGTACATATATGGAAACAACACAATAACGAGTTGTTACAATATGAATAAGAAACCCTTTCATCTTATTGTCTGAGTGATTTGCAGTCACCATTTTAACTAATGAGAAATTTCTTCACGTGAACCAACGAATTTTTTCTCAGGCATGAGACAATTTCGGTGTGTTGTGCCCACAATAAATAGCCTATCGACTAATTATTATACTATAATATATTATATAATAATATAAATTATATATAAATAGTCAAATGTATTCTACATTCATGTTTAATTTATAAAATTAAAATTTATTCTACTTTATTTTATTAAAAAAAACATCAAACAATAAACATATATACTAATTTATTTTTATTTTAAATATTTAACATTAAACAAAATATTTACATTACATAACCAAAACAAATAAAAACAACCATCACTACTAAACAAACAAAACAAAACAAAAAGGTCAAACTAAAATACAATAATTAACAAAAAAATACATCTAATTTTATTCATCTTCATTAAATTCACATATATTTTATTTCAACTCTACAAACCTTTAATTAACAAAGATGACCATGGAATACGTTTCAAATAAAGCATTGTTGCCTATGCATTTACTATCATTTTAACTAATGACACTTATTAGATATATAATAGTATAGATCGAAAGGCAACTATTATTACCTACAAATAAGAATGATTATATTTGAGTAACGAAAGACGTTTATTAAAATGTTACATGCAAAACACAGCAATCCTTACTCATAAAAATGTCCATGAACATGAGTGAAGACAACCTTCATTTTGAAGACATAACCCCTATGTTATGCCTTGCATAACCACCCCATCTTTTGCCTTGGTCAAAATGGGTCCCCCTTTTTTGTTTTGTCCTTGGTTGTTTGTCAAATAGAGTTTGGAGTCTTTCTTTTCCAACACTTTGTTTTTCTTTGGTTTGTTCTGCTATGAGCAGAACCGAAACGGGTTTTGAATCTTCTTTTGAAACTTGTTTCGATTCCCATCCCGATGATCTTCTTTTGCTTTGTTTTGTTTTGTTTTATCTTTGTCAGAGCCAGAGCTGGAATGGAAGTCAAGTCAATATTTATTCAAAATTTCAAAATCAAATATCGTTCTGTCTCCACTTTTTGGTCTTTCGTTTTGGACTAGGTTTTTGTGTTAAGTTTTCATGTTTTGGGCTTTTTGTTTTATTTTGTCATTTTGTTTCGCTTTTATCTTTGTCGGTGGAACCGGACCTGAAACGGGAACCAAGTTGGGAAATTACTCAAGTTTCCAAAATAGTTTTCATTCTGATTCCGCTCCACCGGTTTTTGTCGTTGACTTTTACTGAAGTCGCACAACAGTAATGTGCCAGTTCCCTCTGCTATTTTGACTCCACTCTACTGCGTTTATTGCATTAATGGCAAGAGCGATGCGTGCATGAAACTCTGAGTTTTATCTTAATTAGGGATTAATGCATAGTTATTACCATTATTGTTAAGAGATTGAAGAGTGAACTAGAGTTGCAGTGGAGCTTTTGTGCGAGTGAATCGATTGGAAGAGAGATAGTTGTGCGCGGATTGCTTTAGGGAAGTTAACCTATTTATTGGCGTTTGAGGTAGGGTTTTCTATTCTTGTTCTTCTTTTTATTTTCGCATTTTCCATTTTTGTTCGTTTTGGATTTTTTTCTTTGGGAAAGTTCATGATTCTCAATAATTTTGCATGTTTTGTTTTTCTTTGTTTGTTTGTTTGGATTTCTTGTCTTCGTTTTTGCTTTTTGTATCTGGTTTCTTTGTTTTTCAACATGGTCATTTTCACATTTTTTAGTCATGAGCGCATCATGCTGCCCTAGTTTTTAATGCGTAGGTTAAATTACGGTTCCACAGTGAGTAGGGTTTGTTAAATCTTGTTTATTTTACTTAGGAAGTTGTTGCGCATTCAGTCTGGTTAATTTAAAATAGGGTTAAATTTGTGTCCTAGTTATTTAGAATCGAGGGTTTTTAGTTTAGGGTTTGGATGCTTTATGTGTTCGCATTTTAATTTAAATATGATGCCCTAATAGTATAGTCACCTCTCAATCATATGGGGATGGTCTTATTAGTTTATCTTTTAGCCCCTTTCATTTTAAAATGACCTAGTCCTTAAATCATGAAGTTATGTATTAAACTGCTAAAATCACTTATGACGTCATTATCATTTTAGGCAGAAGCAGGATCGGAATCGATCTAGACTTTGAACCATGTTTTCCAATAAGTATCGATTCCATTTCCATCCCGTTTTCGACTGTGCTCACCATGAGAAGCTTTCTTTCAAAATATCGATAAACTAGCCGGAAGCAGAACCAGAACTGAATATGAAATTAGAAAATCTGAAAGTTTCCAAATTAGTTTCCATTGTGGTTCCGGTTCTGGTCACCGTCCCAGTTTCGACTCCAGTCTTGCCTGTTATTACTGTAAGCTCAATGACTTTTTTGACTCCGATTCCGATAGTGTTTCGAAAGAGACTATTTTCTTTTTGGTCCCACCTCCGCTATCTATATAAAGGGTAGGGTTTTAAAGCATATTTTGTGATGTTTATTCAAGGATCTAATTAGAGGTTTTGTTGTAGGAAAGCTAAAAAATGTCAGGAGTATTAAGAGAGTCTTCCCAAAGGAATCGGCCTGCAGAAACATCAAAGGTAGCAACTAAGCCCAAGAAGATTAAGTCGGAGCAGCGACCTTATAATTTAAGGTATAACCATTGGAGTCCTGTTGCCATTGCAAACAAAGTGGAATCAGATTGGTCTGATATAACTGACACCAATCTAGGCCAATAAAATTTTGAGGAGTTATATTCTGAAACATTTATTGAAGATGCAACAGGGAGAACTCAAAGAATAGTTGAGTCTAGCTTGGCTCACATTACCTTATTTCGTCTATCCATCTAGTGCCCGAAGTTAATCATGACAGCTGCAGGAGCTTACAATCCGGCTACCAGACAATGCATGGATTCACAAGATAATGTAATCATTGATCTAACTCCTCAAATGTTCTAGCACATGTTTAAAGTCCCAAATCCAAAGAGTCTGGTACAGTTGAAAAAGGTAGAAGCTTTGGAGATATATGGAAAACACAAGGAGGCCAACAAGGCTCACTTGAACAATAAGTGGTTGAGAACGCAGAAGAAGTCCCTAACCAAGCTCTCAGATCAACCAAAGAGGGAAGATTTTTACAAAGAAGTCTCAGACCTGATCATGATGTTGTCCAGGGCCTTTGGGAAGAGGGATTCATTTCATTTCAAGGAGTGGATGTTTCCCTTTATTTAGACAATCTTTAATGTCACCCAACAGTTTGATTGGCCGATGATTGTTTCAGATGCTATTCATGATCAATTAAACAGAATTAGGGAAACCAAGAGCTTTTTCATGACCTCTTATGTTGTTTATGCAGTAGCAAGAGTAGGTATCTTTCTAGGTCTGAATAGGGTGGGGATATTGGGAGAAGCTGATGGGCGGAAGAAAGTATGGAATCACTATGACCAGCTATCCCTACAGCTTGCTAAAACTCAATTCAGAAGGGTTAGTGATGCATTCCTATATGTAATCATTAACCAGCTTAATGGAGATGCTGGATATAGATTGAGCCAAGAGGCTATGGCATTTATTACTGAATGGGGATGTTGGGACATTCAATACCCCAAGTTTACATACTTCAGGCTAGCTGGATTTGAGGGTCATCCCCACTTACTGCCAAGATGTTGCAGCAATAGGATGGTGTTGATGGAATTTGTTTATAAAGCTTTAGGGGTTAATGCCCAGTTTGGCTTAAAGCATAAAACAGGTTGCCATAAATTTCCCATGCAATTGGGTGAATACAGCTGCCCACATCTTGTGGGAGCTAAGATAGTGTGTAGTGAATTGATACATTTAAAGCTAGGTTTGTACACTACTCGAAAGCACTCTGATCCCAAGAAGAAAATGAATGCTTTATTGGCTTCGGTCTTTGATGAGAATTTCAACTTGTTAGAGGACTTCTGGAGAGATTTGCAGGATGAGTATGACCTTAGGAAAAGAAATTATAAGAGGTTGCTTGTGGTGCTCATGGTAGAATTTGGGGTCAAAAATGGCATTCCTGACACATTGGTAGATGATGGAGTTGTATTGGATCCATCATACGAAGCTTTGAACATTGGGACTAAGAGTTTGGATTTGGATGATTGGGACAGTGAGGAAGCTATTGACATCAAGCAGATAGGGTGAGCAGTCTTGGATAGGAGCATTCAATGGGTTGTTCTAAGAACCAAAACTCCTCAAGGACCAACTCCTAAAAAGGGGAAAGGATATAAAAGAATCAAGAGAAAGACACCTCCCAAGGAGCCTCTGGAGTTCTTACCTTCGAACATTGAAGAAATTGAGCTTGAAGCTTCTGCTCAAGATTTACCTGAGGTACAAGAGGAGGAGGTCCAAACAGGACCTATGTTTTCAACACCGGCAGTAGGTGAGTCATCTACTCAAGTCCCACTTACAAAGCAGGAAGGTGAAGAGATGCCTAAAGGGACTCTTCATGATATTGTTGAATCCATGAAGGGAAAAGGAGTAGAGGTAGAGATTCATGATATTGGAATGGACTCTGATGAGACTTTGTCAGAGAATGCGCAAGAAAATATGCCTCTAGAGGAGGATACTGAACAGGTGTTGACAGAGGAGGATCAATGGGCACTATTTGAGGAGGCTAAGAAGGCTTCAAATGATCAAGCACATGTTGCAGCAATAGAGAAGCAAAAGGTAATTGATGCCAAGATACAAGTTGATGCCCTACTCCAGCAACAATGGGGAGAAGCCAAATGAAGGGCTGATGAAACAAAGAAGTAGCAAAGACAAAAGGAGTAGGAGCTCAAGATCAAAGAGGAGAATGATAAGCTGGAGTTAATATAGAAAATTCATGATCTAGAGGAAGAAAAGGCCAAGCAATGAAGAGAAAGGGAAGTTCTTGTGGCCAAGTTGAAGCTTGTTGAAGAGGCTTATAAAGAGAAAGAGGAAGCATAATGAGTGCAAAAGGAAAAGGATGCCGAGAAGTTGACCAAGAAGCTGCAAAAGGAAAAGGAAGATGCAGATAGACCTAAGGCATTGGAGGAAGAGAGAAATCGAGAACTTGAAAAGAAGATATTAGAAGAAGAGAAGTTGAAAAAGGAAGAAGAAGAGAAGAGGGTGCAGGAACAGAAGGATAGGGAGGAAGCTGAAAAGCTTGCTCAGACAAATGTGGGGCAAGAACAACAAGAGGTACAAAGGGTTAACTCTCAACCTCAAGTAAATGTGAAACCACCCTCTACTACCATTGTCGCTTCTTCTTCAACCATAATGACCACTACTCCAGGTGCTCCCACTTGGTTAAAATTGGATTTTCAGAAGAGATCAGTGACACCTTCACAACCTCTCAATTGGGACAATATGATGAAGGAAATTAAAAAGGAAAGGCCCAAGAAGAAGGCCAAGATCCTACATTCCACTAGACTCACCGACAAAGGAGAAATTATTGCTGAATGTGCCATACCAATGATGGACAAGGATGTAGGAGACATGCAATTGGTTGATTACCAGTTGGGTACTGTCAACTTGGGAAGACGTACCAAAGATTAGCAGATGAATTTAATAGATGTGGTAGCTTCATCCACTAAATCCAGAATGATGAAAGACAAGCAGAGAAATGATGAGCTTAAGGATTAGTTAGATCAATTATATTCTTTCTTGAAAAGTGTTTCTACTCTGAGGTCACAACAGATTGCCACCATTGAAACACCAATTTTGCTTAGTAAGAAAGAGGTGGATGATTTGGTACAGGTATGGATTAAGGCAAAGATGTTGGATAGGTGGACTGATAAGATAAATCAAGAAATAAGTGAAGTACTGGACAACAGTTTTGGGGTTCACAAAATGATAGAGGAGCTAATAGAGGAAATGAACCAATATGTCAAAGTATTGGGAGAACAGGGGGAGGAATACAGAAGATACAGTAAAAAGTTGAAAGAGGTTAGCAAATTGTCAAGGTCCACTCTTCTGGAACAGTCAATACTCGAAGAGGACAATAAAGATTTCTTGTCAAAGACTTCCAACATACTCCGATTTAGGTCTGATTTTCTATACAAGCATAAAAGTGAAATTCAAGATTCTGTTAAGGATCTGAATGAACAATTTGAGGAGTTGGAAGCAATTATTGTTGTTACAGTAAACATTGATATACTAGTAAAGGAGGGCCTACCTTTGAGCCAAATAAAGGAGAAATGGGATGATAGGTTTAAAGAGGTCATGCAAAAAGGAGATGATGGTGAAGATCTGTTGTTAGATCGACTAATGGATATTAAAGAAGAGATAAGGGCAGCTAAGAGGGAGTTGACCAAGCTAAAGGACATGAGAGGATTTGTTGTTGTGGAGCTAGAAAGGATCAAATTTGAAGACAGTTGGGTTGATGGGCCAGATTTGGAGGTGCTTCAATGAGTCTTCTCCAGTTATTACGAGTACTTTGCAGAGCAGGCTTCACATGCATAATTGATAGCCTCATGCATGCATGGTTTTCTTCTTTGCATGCACAACTAGCAGTTTGTGGGCGCATGGCTTTCTTTTCTCCTCTCTATTATTTTCTTCTAGTTTAACTGAGTGATCAAGGCGAGAACTAGAGATCAAATCGATCTGAGTTTCCAAGAAGACTTAATTCCTGAAAAGGTGGATCGACCTAAGATAGAGAGGACTTCAGATTTTTTTTGTACATCTATAAATACCCATGGGGTATCATATTGTAAGGGTCGGCTAATAGAGAATAGAATTGGCCACCTGAGAGTAGGAGATAGAATTTTCATAGTTTTTTTATAGAGATACTTTGTTACTTTATTTACAATTGAATATAATTACATGTTTTTATGCAAGATGGTGTTAGAATTGAGTTTTACTTGATAAGGTTGATGAATTATAATCTATCTGTATGCCAGTGATTGTGCTAAAGCATGAGTGTTTCTTATATGATGAAAGTCATTAGAAGAAACTAGATTTAAGGATTATTTCATTAGATTATCTGTGAATTGAATTTATTGAATTTTGTTGATCTATGGTCTTGGCAGCGAATGAGAATGTGTTCTTTTTATCTTTGAAATATTTATGATGTGTGATTGTGATGTTAAATTAAGCACCTTAGATGCATGCAATG